>CM056050.1:379694099-380008269 GCA_029574335.1 Rana kukunoris | reverse complement strand
AAATAATTTATTAGTCAGGCTCCGGGGATCTTCTGCCGGGACCCCCCCCACCACCAGCCCATTGGCCCCGGGCTTCCGCACGTCTTCTGCGGGGGGGGACACCCACCCGATGCTCTCCGCCATGTCCACCAGGCCCCCACCCAAAATAAGCTCTTTCACATCCGGGGGGGGCCGCCGAAAAAAAGCAGAGAACAACCGGGGCGAGCCCCTCGGTCTTCCAGACGTTTTCTCGCCGGGGGGCTCCAGCCCCGCACCGGTCTTCCGCCGCCGCCTTCCGCCGGGGGGGGGACACCCACCGATGCTCTCGGCCATGTTCGGCCAGGCCCCCTACCCCCCAAATCAAGCTCTTTTACATCCGGGGGGGGCCGGCGGAAATGGCGGAGAACAACGGGGGCGAAACCCCTCCTCGGTCTCAGTGCAGCTCCACCCACTGGCAGTAGTTCCGGCTCCTCCCACAGAGCTCATTCTGCTTCCTGCTGGAGAGGAGAGAAGACCTGTCTTCCAGAGCTCCTGTGTTCCAGCCTACCAGGACCACCCTCCAGCCCCCAGCCCCGGAAGAGGGTGGGATGGCCTCCCTCAGCCCCGGAGGTGGACCGGCTTCCGGCCTCCGGAGGAGTCAACAGCACCTGCCCTCCAGCCAGACCACCGCCACCACCATCAGCAGGGAGGACCGTCTCTTCCTGGAGACCCAGGTGGGTCTCTCTCACTACTGGACAGCCCCTCAGCCAGGTGAGAATGAAGCAAGAACCAGGAAGAGGCGGGATAAAATCAAATCCCTGCTGGTGAGGATATCTCAGGCCTGCGTGGAAAAGATGACTACTCTCGCAGGCCTGAGGGAAAAGAGGGACAGGTGCTCCAGTAATAAGAGATCTGAATTCAAGGGGGCCATCACCACCCTAGGACTAGAAGTAAAAGAAATATGGGAATACCTGGGGGCTTTTGCCAACGTGGGGCTGGAGAGGTGAACTTCCTAGAGGAGCTCCGGAGGACCCTCCAGCAGGCCAACCGGGAAGGGAGCCAGGCAGCGAGGAGGAGCGGGCGGTCTAAGAAGGGGTCCCAACCCCCCAAGCAGCCAGGAGAGTCAGGGGAGCCTGGGTGCAGTGGGGGGGTGGGCGAGTGCCGGTGGTGCAGGGCCCAGTATGGCCATAAAACCTGGGGAGGGTTCCCGGGAGCCGATCCCTCGGTCCGTGGAAGGGACTGGGGGGTTGGCGAAGTCCGGGGATTCCAGTGATCCAGGAGGTCGCCGGGCCCAGGTGCCGCCGGGCGGTACCCCCCCCGCCATCTTCAGGTCAGCATACCCAGCTCCCCCCAGGATGGTCGCACTGCCACAGCTGAAGCCCGCCATGTGTCGGCTTCCATGACCCCTCAGCTTGCAGTGGAGCGGGAGGATCTGGCCATGGAAAAGGCCAGGGACTGCTCCTGCGGCTGCTATGTCATCGGGAGAGAGGCAGACACATGGTGGAGGCATTGTGCTGCGGTCATCTGGAGGGAAACACAGCTTGTGTGCAGTGTGGCCAAGATGGTGCCGGCTGTTTGGGGGTGGAGTAGACCGGACCCGGAAGTGACCGCCCGAAAGACCGGAAGTGCCCCAGCCGGACCGGAAGTGCCCCAGCCGGAACCGGAAGTGACCAGACCGGAACCGGAAGTGACCAGCCCGAAACCGGAAGTGCCCGTCCCGCGACCGGAAGTGCCCCCCCCCCGCGAGTTTGCGGTGGTCGGTGGGGGCTCAGGGGACCTGGGGGATGAGAGGCCGGGGGTGCAGGGGTGCCCAGCCCCAGACGCTGCAGCAGGCACCTCCAGGCACCCCCGGCAGGAGATGGACAGAGACGGTGAGGACGGTAAATTGGACGGTAAGCTGCCACCGCCCCCAGGTCCTCATGGACACTGCCACAGGCCCCGAGGGGCTCCCTGCAGCACAGGCGGGGTGGGGGAAAGTCAGGTGGGACCCCTCCCAGTGGACTGTATAGCATATGATTATATCCGCAGTTGGAGGGGTCCCAGGGGGGCTCCCCCCCAGTACAGGTGGAGTCCCAAGGGGCTGGTGTGGTCGCGGAGGGGTCTGGGTGGGGGAGTTTGGTGGGGGTGGTACCCCCCTCTGCTGTGGTCCCGGGGGGGGGGGAGCCTGTAGTCAGGCCAAAGGTGGTGGGTCAGGGTGGTCAGGGTATATCAGCGGGGGTGGGTGCAACACCACCGGCAGGGATGGGGGCCCCCCCCGTCGTCCCCACTTCTGGGGGTGCTGAGGGGGTGTGCCCCACTTCCGGAGAACATCTTTCGGGGGTCTCCGGAGGCCAACTTATTGTCTGCCCTAAAGGGGGGTCGCTCTTTCGCCCAGTGTTGGGCTCTCGTGCCCCTCTGGACCACCTGTACAGCCGGTTTGGCGCCCAGAATTTCCGCGCCCCCCCCTGCTGACCAGAGAGGACGCAGGGGTCGGCGTGGACGAGGGGTACAGGTGGTCCAGAGAGGAGGCGTAGGAATGTTGTCCAGCTTCGGTACGAGGGTCCGGACCCCTGCCGCCGCTCGAGGTGAGGTGGTGGGCCTGGTACTCTCCTTGGGTTTTGGTGGTGGATGCCTTTTTGCTGTCATCCATCCACCACCAACACACGGAGTTTGATATAAGTTTTGTCACTCCCGTGTGTATGGAACGCTTTATCACCGGCTTTGGGTTGGTGAGGGGCGTTGACCCTTGGAAGAGGTACAGGCTCATTCCCATCTCCAGGCAGGAGGAGGTTAAGAACATCACCATCCTGGTGAGGAATGAGTCGCTCCCTCCGGAGGACATTGCCACCTGGCTCGGGAGGTACGGGCAGTTGCAGACCCCCCTGAGGAAAGAACCTTGATGACGCGCGGGGTCTGGACCGGGGCTTGGTTGACCAGGATCCGGCTCAAGAGGGAGGGCAACAGTGTTGCCCACCTCCCTGGCAGCGCCTTTCTAGGCAGAGACCGGATCCTGGCGTTCTACCCGGGACAGCCCGTCGTTGCTTCAAGTGCGGCAGCCCGACCCACATGAGCTCGGACTGCACGGTGGTCAGATGTGGCCGGTGCCACGAGTTTGGCCACCAGTCCGAGTCATGTGGGAAGATATGCTGCAACTTGTGTGGTGAGATGGGGTACCCATTTAGCAGGTGCCCCAAAGCATATCGGGGTTCTTCCTCAGGGGGGGGACCTCCCGGGCCGGGAGCGGCCGAAGCCCCCCCGGCGAGTGATGGCCGGGGGGGTGGGGGATCCTGGAGCCCCTAGTACTACTCCGGAGGGGACCAACAGGCCCATTGCCTCAAAGAAGGCGGAGCAGGCGTGGGCGTGGGGCTCCCCCCCCGGGGGACACGGGCCGGTTGGCCAGGAGGCTCCCGATCCTCCGGAGGGCGGAGCCGGTGGGGAGGAGTCGGGGAGGCCTGGGGGTCCCGGGCCTGAGGGTCCGGGGCCAGGGCCTTCCTCTCCTAATGTTGCAGGGCCGATCCCCATCCCCTTCCCTCTCCCCCCTCCTCACCATTGCCCCTCCCCTCCACCTGGCCCTCCATCTGTTTCCCCATGCCCTCCTCCCTCATCTTCCCCTCCTCCGTACCCATCCCCCCTCGTCCCCCCCCCTCCCAAGTCCCGTCCCCCCCCTTCCCCTTCTTCTTCCCGTCCAGCTAAGTCTGGTCCCCCCCCTGTCCTCTCCCCTGTCTCTGGCCCCCCTCCTGCCTCTTCCATTCCCCCCCCTTCTGGACCCAGAGTCTCCTCTGGCCCTGTGTGCCATGGAGATGGAAGCTGCTCGAGCCTCATCCAAGAGGGAAATCTCGAGCAGCGGGTCCGAGGAGGGGGGTGGTGTAGTCATCTCGAGAGAGGTGGCAGGAGTGGGAGCAGGTGAGACGCAAAAAGAAGAAGGGGAAGGCTGCCAGATCTGGGGGGCGGGAAGTCCCCAGTGAAGGGGGGGTTCCCCAGGGGCACGAAGTGGGGGTGTCCCTGGGGGAACCCGTTTGGTATCTTCTCTCTCCTCCTCGGGCTCAGAGGAGGAGGAAGTGTAGATATGTAAATATGTTTTTGTGTTTGTAGTATGAAGGAGAACATGACCACTTTCAATCATTCTGATGGCGGTACCCTCTCCAATACGGCTTGCGACCATTAATGTCGCAAGTATTCGTTCTGCGGGAGCTCGTTTTATGGCCTTCGATTTTCTCAGCCGGTGTTGAAGCTGACATTTTGTTTTTGCAGGAGACCTGGCTGGCATCTGTGGCAGAGATGCATCTAGCAAAAGAGGGAGTGGAGATGTGGGCCCTCCTTGGTCTCTTGCGGCCGAGCCCTGCAGTGGGGTTGCGGTCCTTTTTAAGACTGGTTCCGGTGGCTTGCCGGCGAGTGATTGAAGTGGAGATCGGTAGATGTCTGGTGGTGGACGCTGTCGTGAGGGGCACAATTCTCCGGCTCATAAATTTTTATGGGCCTCAAACTAGGAGGGAGAGGAGGAGCCTCCTTACGGCGGTTAAGCCTTAATTTTTACGTCCCAGCAGGTGATTTTTGGTGGCGATTTCAATATGATCACTAGGCCCAAAGACCGGGCAGGTGCCGCCAACCCTCTGGGATATGATAGTATTTTTTTGAATAACGTAGTGAGGGAGGCCAGGTTGGTGGATGTGCACGTTCGTCACCTCCCCAACCTCACTGGTTTCACATTTTCCCGAGGTAGTAGTAAGAGTAGATTAGATAGGTTTTTTTTAAAGGAGGACTCTGTCTGCTCGGCTCCTGAGCTGCAGTCGGTAGAGTTTCTCCGATCACTGTATGGTATCTGTGGCCCTGAATGTCGCTGACACTCCTCAGAAAGGGAGGGGTTTGTGGCGCCTGAATGGGTCGCTACTGGAGGATCCTGAGGTTAGGGAAGCCTATGAGGTTTTCTTCCTGGGCCAGACCTCGCTCCTTGAGGGCAACTGCTCCCGCCTTGAGTGGTGGGAAGTAGTTAAAAAGAGGTCTGGCGACTTTTTTCCGGGAAATCTCTGGGTACAGGGCAGCTTCCAAGTACCAGGCTTACCAGAGACTACGCAGGCAGCTTGACCGCCTGGTGTCCTCTGGGGGCTCTCAGGAACAGATATCCGGTCTGAAGGCGCAGATGAAGGAGTGTCAGTACGACCGTCTCGCCTCCCTGGTTTTTGAGAGGGATTATGGGAAGTTTATCTCTCCTGATCCCTACAGGAGCTGTGGTGAGGTGGCGAGGTCGAAGGTCGTACATGGCCTGAAGGATGCCTCAGGATCTCTGGTCCGGTCCAGATCGGGGATCCTGGGTGTCGTCAGAGACCACTTTTCGGACCTCCTGAAGAAGCGGCCTCTAGACATGGAGAAAGTCAGGGAATTCCTTGATGAGACCCCGCTGGAAGTGGGGTCTGACCTTCCTGACTCTCTGACAGAAGAGATTTCGGTAGCTGAAGTTGAGCAGGCTATTAGCTCTTTAGCTTCTAAAAAGTCACCTGGGCCGATGGGCTCACGGCCGAGTTCTACAAAACCTTTAAGAGCCTCTTGGCTCCTCATCTGAGGGACGTGTTTAGTGAATGTTTGGCCTATGGCCTGCTGCCTCCCTCAATGAGAAGGTCAGCTCTGATCCTACTGTCAAAGGGGAAAGATCCGTCTGTGGTGGAGGAATTGGCGTCCGATCGCCCTTCTTACCACAGATAGGAAGATACTGGCAAAGATCTTGTTTACACGTCTGTCTGCTTTGGCGGGCAGGATGCTGTCTCCCTCTCAGCACTGCACAATTCCTGGCCGGGGGCACTTTTAGTGCCGTCCTGAGCGTCCAGGAGGCTGTGGAAAGGTGCAGGGCTGATGGCACGCGAGCGGTATCTGCTTGCATTGGATCAGGCTAAGGCGTTTGATCGGGTGAACCACGAGTACCTTTGGCTGCTTCTGAGGAGATACGGTCTGCCTGATCAATTCGTTGATTGGCTGCAGGTATTGTATAGGGGAGCTGAGAGCTTCCCTCTTGTCAACGGTTGGGTGGGCCGGGCCTTTGCCGTGGACTCTGGCGTCCGGCAGGGGTGCCCGCTGAGCCCCCTCCTGTACATCTTTGCGGTCGACCCCTTCGTAAGGAGGCTAGACTGCGGGCGTCTGGGGGGGGTTCCGGTGGGCCCTGTCGGGGGGTCCGGTTTCGGCGGTGAGGGTTGTGGCCTATGCGGACGACGTCTCGGTGGTGGTATCTGGTCGTGAGGAGGCCCATTATGTGGAGTCCCAGATCGGGTGCTACTCTGAGGCGTCAGGCTCGCTGGTCAATTGGGACAAGAGTGAAGTTTTCTGGGTTGGGGAAGAGGGGGAGCAGTTCCCCCTTCGGACGTGTTCCCCACGCCCGTACCAGAGATTCGAGTTCTTGGCATTCATTTCGGCCCGGGTGATTATCCCAAGCTAAACTGGGAGCGCAGGCTGGTGAGTGCCACTCGGAAGGTGAAGGCCTGGAAAGGTTGGAAACTTTCCCTGAGGGAAAGGGTAAGCTTGGTCAAAGACGTACTTATTGCCTGAGTTTCTCTTTGTAAGCTATGTGTGTCTTTTGCCAGCATCTCTCTATGCTCGGGTCTATGGTCTGTTCTTCTGCTGCTGTTGTGGGGAAGCAGACTGAACCTGATCAAGAGGGAGGTCACATACCGCCAGCGACGGCAAGGTGGGTTGGACATGGTCAACCCGGTGGTGTTCTTTGTCACCATCTTTGTTAAATACAATTTGCAGTCCATATTTGTGGGACGAGCCTTCCTGGTGGGAGTGTTCATGCAAGGACTGGCTCTTGCTGTTCTTGAGGCAGTGGGGGGAGGGGGGGAGGCCCGGCGATCTGAGGAGATCGCATGGGTATCTCCCTTCCTATGTCCCCCTGGCATTAAAGGTACTGAGGCAGTGGGGATAACTGCCCTGGAGGTGGGCTCTTTGGGTCGGCGGGAGCTGTACTTGAGGGTCATGGCCTCGGACATTTTGAAGCCCCTGTCTTTGAGGGACTGCCTGAGAGGGTCCTCACGGAGGGGCTAGCCCTCTTGAATTCTTCTAGAATTCAAGTAAGTTTTGGGAATCTCGCATGGAGGTCGTTCCCATGGACGACTCTATGTCCGTGTGCGAATCTCAAATACAGGAACCTGGGGGACAGGGACTGCCCCCGTCAGGAATGTGGTGGGACATTGGAGACCATGGACCATTTTCTGGTCCAATGTCCCTTCAACATGGAGGTTCTTACGAAGGTAGGGGGTGCCATTGGCTACCCCCGCCTTCCGGCCCTGACCTATGCTGAGCGAGTGTATGGTGTTTTCGGGGTCCGCAGGGGATTTGAGTTATCGTCACTTTATTTAGTCAGCCTAGTTGTGCTTTATTACACTTGGCACGCTCGGTGTTTGGTGTCCACTAGGGACAAAATCCTGCCTGTGCATGAGGTGGTGGGCGGTATCTTTCGGGAGTTGGTGAAGGTGCGGGATCTGGAAAGGAGCAGGGTCGGGCCTGAGAGGTGTGCCCATTTATGGAGGGGGTTCCTCTTCCAGCCCCCTTAGGTCACGGCTCTGCCCCTCTCCATGGGTAGGGGCATCTACACTCTAAAAAATAATGCCTTGACTCAACAAAAAAAAATTAACGCAACCGTTTGCATCAAGCTTTTTAAGTTATGACAATGTCAGGTAAAATCAAGTGGAAGCAACAACCTACATTGTGTTGAGGTAATTAGCTTTTCTGCTAGATATAAATGCATTTTTATTTACCACCTACTTAATTACTGGCATTATAAACACATTTTTAAGTTGAGTACTCAATATTAAGTTGCTCCAATTCGTTTTTTCCATTTTCTACAATATTTTTTTTTAAGTCACATGTACTTAATTGCTACAATTATGAGCACACTTTCTTTAGCTTAATAAACAGCTAATATCAAGTTGGTCCAAAGTTTTTTCTGTATTAGTGTTTAGCTTTGTTTTTATACTATAACTTTCAAAATAAATTCATTCAACAACAACACAATTGTTAAACAATTAACTTTATTTTTTATTTTAACATAAAATATTAAAGTTAACATAAATAGAAAAATGTTTCAAACATAAAGATTTTGTACATGTATCAGGCCTAATATATCTAAAACTACAGTGCCAAATATAAACTTAGGACCGTTTCACACCGGAAATTGCAGAGTTGCGTTGTATGTTCACTTGCAGTTCTGTGTGGTGCGATATCAGCCCATTCATTTTGGATGGGCTGAAATTGCACTGCACTTTAAGTAGTGTATCTGCAATTGGAAACTCATTGCAAATGGATCAAATTATACTTCTGTACCATGAGATCCAGTGCGAGCAAACACACTGCATTTGTGATCTGCATTTGGGGTGTCATTAGCTTAATATTGACACCCACTGCAGAACACAGCTGCAGTGCATTCTGAACATGGTGTGGCAAATGCAAATAGAATGTGGGTTTCCTGCAATGCATTCTGGTGTGAACTGGCCTCAAAAGTACATTTTTTTTATCATTTGTTTTGTTGTATCAGTATACAAACAATAAAATAATATTATCAACATAAATTTCCATAAAAAGGCAACAAGGCAAGTCATAATAAAGCAATGTTTGGGTTTTACAAAGCAGAATGGAAAAATAATACCATTATACATATCAAAGGGAAATGTACGGAGCCCAACATCATATACATACATGCAAGGCTACGTTGTCACTGAGGCACTTTGCATGCGCTACAGCGCTAAAAATAGCGCCTGCAAATCGCCCTGATAGAGCCTCTCCTTTCCCTCCAGTGTGAAAGCCTGAGGCGCTATGCTGGCAGTTTTAACCTCTTTTTGCCTGCTAGTGGTTGGTAAAAGCACCCCGCTAGCAGCTGAATAGCACCACCAAAACGACGGCAAAAAATAAAAATAGCGGCGCTTTACTGCTGGCACCGCCTCAGTGTGCAAGCAGCCTTGGGGCAAGTATAAAGAGAGAAGAGGGAGCTGATAAGGGGGAAGAGCATCAAACAAAAAAAAAAAAATAGACAAATAGGAATACCACAATAGTGGCCATAGGTTGGAGGGGAGAGAGGAAAACAATCCCTCCGACTCCAAGGAAAGGCGACAATAAACAATCAGATTATGGGGTTTATTTACTAAAGGCAAATCAACTTTGCACATCAAGTGCAATTGCTCTAGAACTGAGGGAAAGTTCTGAAATGAGGTTAAGCTCTGCTTATTATCCAATCATGTGCAAGTGAAAAAACATATTTGTGCTTCTACTGTACATGATTGGATGATAAAATCAGCAGAGATCCCCTTGTTTCTGAGCTTCCCCTCAGATCTACAGCGACTGCACGTCTAAGTGCATATGTGCAAAAAAAAACAACATTTGACTAAAAAAAACTATTTCCAATACAAAATGCCATCAGAGAACAATATGACAATGTGGTGGAATGCATAGGTTCTTCAGAAAATACTATTCTTCAGACTCATTACTTTAGAAGAGGCTTTTAGTCCATCAAGTTCAAGAAACAGTTTCTGAAAAACTTCAAACGTGTATTTAAGTTTCTTGGGATAGCAAAGATTCAGAGCATATATAATGCCCATCAGCATAGCACAGCATCTTGGGATGTTACATCTCTCCAGGATTTTGGTTCCCTCAATCAGAATGGTGTCTGTCCTGTAGTCATATCCTGAGGTGGGCTGGTTACCAATGATAGCAATTTTCATAATTTGCATGTCTAGTTCTGCTTCCAACGTTTCCAAGTCCTTGTAAAAAAAATTAAAACAAAGGTTAGCTTGTTAAAGATAATACATTGGATAATAACTGCTGACTTTTTAGACTGTCACTCTAAATGACAAGTCATTCCAAATGAAACACTGATTTTGTGTTAGTAAAAGTTTGGTGAGAGACGACAGTCTTTGTGCTTTTCAGTCTGTTACAGAGTGACGAATGTGCTACCTCCATTACAAATGGTAGTTTTACCAGAACGAGTCGAGTGCTCCCGTCTCATAACTTGCTTCTGAGCACACGTGTTTTGTTCCCGTCATTAAAGCCTACACACGATCATTTTTCACAACGTGAAAAACGATGCGAAAATTTAGAGCATGTTCTACATCAGGGGGTCTCAAACTGGCGGCCCTTCAGATGTTGCAAAACTACAAGTCCCATGAGGCATTGCAAGGCTGACAGTTAGGCCGTGTACACACGGCAGAGAACCTCGACGGGCAGAACACATCGTTCCGCCCGTCGAGGTTCTCTGCCGGCCGTCGAAATCGGCGACCCGCCCGTCGGGAATGGCAACAAGCCATTCATCCAGGCGGGCCGTCGAGCAAAAAGAGAGCGTGCTCTCTTTTCGCTCGACGGGATTCCCGACGGGCGGGGCGAGCCAGCGAGGTTCTTGCTGGTTTCCAGCGAGAACCTCGGTCGTGTGTACGCCGTCTGACAAGCATGACTCCCACAGGCATGATGGAACTTGTAGTTTAGCAACAGCTGGAGGGCCGCCAGTTTAATGCCCAATTTTCACGTCGTAAAAAAATGCTCTAGAGCAGTGATGGCGAACCTTGGCACCCCAGATGTTTTGGAACTACATTTCCCATGATGCGCATAGAGCCTACACAAGATCGTTTTTAACCACTTTACACCCGCCCACTGTTAAATGACGGTGACCGAGATACTCTATTGTTCTGACAGGATGTCATATGACGTCCTGTCATTTAAAGCCATATGGGGCGCGCACCCGTCACATTACTGGGAACACAATTGCGCGTTCCCAGCGGCCGCGATGGCCGCCGGGCACCTGCGATTGTCCAGTAACTGAGCAGGACTGTGGATCTGTGTGTGTAATGATGGGGTGTAAACACAGAGATCCGCGTCCTGTCAGGGAGAGGAGACCGATGCTGTGTCCCTTGTACTGTACATAGGGACACAGATCGGTCACCTCCCCAGGTCACCCCCCTCCCCCTACAGTTAGAACACTCACTAGGCTACACATTTAACCCCTTTCCCGCCCCCTAGTGGTTAACCCCTTCCCTGCCAGTCACATTTATACAGTAATCAATGCATATTTATAGCACTAATCGCTGTATAAATGTGAATGGTTCCAAAAATGTGTCAAAAGTGTCCGATGTGTCCGCTATAATGTCACAGTCATGGAAAAAATTGCAGATCGCCACTATTCCTAGTAAAAAAAAATCATAATTATGTCCCCTATTTTGTAGGCAATATAACTTTTGTGCAAACCAGTCACTATACGGTTATTGCGATTTTTTTTTACCAAAAATATTTTTTTAAATGGGATATTTATTATAGCAAAAATTAAAAAATATTGAGTTTTTTTTCAAAATTGTCGCAATTGTTTTGTTTATAGCCCAAAAAATAAAAACCGCAGAGGTGATCAAATACCACCAAAAGAAAGCTCTATTTGTGGGAAAAAAAGGACGTCAATTTTGTTTGGGAGCCACGTCGTACGACCGCGCAATTGTCAGTTAAAGTGACGCAGTGCCGGAAGCTAAAATTTCGTCTGGGCAGGAAGGGGGTGTATGTGCACAGTAGGCAAGTGGTTAATGCCATTTTTCATGTCATGAAAAACAGTCGTGTGTACACGGAATTAGTTTTGAAGTTTTCCCATGATTATCAGGCAAATAAAAAAATATGAAACAACACAGTCACTTCCAGTGCTAAGGGGTCTTCTAAAGTGAAGTGTAATAGGGACAAATCTATCCCAAGACTGGATGGATGCTGCCTTCCTCAGATAGGGTCATCCGATGAAAACAATGAAAAATACATAAATGGAAGGCACGCACATTAGTGCATTACCACCGACAATTTAATTCATAAAAATCCATAAAAAGTGGGTACTCACAAAGCACAAATCTCAATTGAGCCATAAAAAAACACAAAGTGTGGACATGTGCAGGAACACAACACAGGGTATAGCTGATATGTTTTGGGGGCATACCCCTTTACTAGCTAGGCTAAGGCAGGGGTTGTGCCCCTGAAATGCATCAGCACATGTCTACACACTGTTTTTTATGGCTCAATTGAGATTTGTGCTTTGTCAGTACCCACTTTTTATGGATTTTTAGGAATTAAATTGTCATTGGTAAGGCACTAGGTGTGCGTGCCTTCCATGTTTGTCTTTTTCGTAACTAAAAAATAATAATTTAATGTAATCAATTTTCAGCTTAAGTTTAATAATTGAATATTTGAATAGATACAGAGACTACAGAGTGGTTCTTATATACTGCATGTTTCATTACTTTCTCAATATATTTTGTTTACTTACGCTAAACTCTTTGAAAAGGTCTTCCTCCCTCTCTCCAAGGCACACGATAAGGCAGCGGATTGCTACTTCTCTGCGTGTTTCAATTGTATTGTGCTAATGGGAAAAAAAGTGTAAAAAGAATC
Source organism: Rana kukunoris (assembly GCA_029574335.1). Lineage (NCBI taxonomy): Eukaryota > Metazoa > Chordata > Amphibia > Anura > Ranidae > Rana > Rana kukunoris. The sequence continues at coordinate 379,995,957 of CM056050.1, read as the reverse complement.
AGGGCAAAGTCCCTTAAAGTAATTGCATAGAGTAGCCCCAATCCTCCCCCTCTTCTGGGGTCCCCAGCTGGTGCTATCGGCTCCTCCCCCTTCTGAATGCCCCCATAGTAAAACCACTAGCTATGGGGGCACTCATGTGGGCTTGCTCCCAATCTGGGCTCTGTGCGTCTACTGAGACACAACTTGGCCCTGTGCCCAGTCTCTTCTCACTGTGACTGTGACTGACAGCAGTGGCAGCCACTGGCCCCCGCTTCTGTCATGGAGCCAGTGAAGAGAGAGAGAGAGAGAGAAGCCATGATGCTCTCAAGCACAGTGGTGGATCAAAATTGGGCTGAGGTAAGTATTTGGGGGGCTGGAGAGGGGATATCATGCATACAAGGTTCTTTTGTACCTTAAAGCGGAGTTTCACCCAAAAATGGAACTTCCGCTTTTCGGAACCCTCCCCCCTCCAGTGTCACATTTGGCACCTTTCAGTGGGGTGCAGATACCTGTTCAATACAGCTATTTGCTCCCACTTCCGGGCATAGATAGCCGCATTATCTGCGGCAATCTACGCCATGTCCGGCACCTCCTCTACCCCCCACTGTCTTCTAGGAGACACACGTCCCAGAAAACAGTAGTGACTATTCGGATGACACAGCGCAACTCGCGCATGCGCAGTAGGGAACCAGGAAGTGAAGCCGCAATGCTTTACTTCCCAATTCCCTTACCAAAGATGGCAGCCGAGGGAGAGATCAGCTTCGGTGCTGACATCGCAGGTGCCCTGGACAGGTAAGTGTCCTTATTTTAAAAGTCAGCAGCTGCAGTATTTGCAGCTGCTGACTTAAAAAAAAAAATTGGTGGACCTCCACTTTAATACAGACAATGCAGAAAAGTGAAAAAACCTTCTGCCTTTAAATCACTTTAATAAATATAATCTGAATGGGTAAAGTAAAGACTATGAAAAAAGGTTTTCACTGCAAGGCAATATTAAAATGTGCTAGTATGTACTGAATACCAGCACATTATGAAAGACTTACCTTAAAACTAAGCCCTCCAGCGACGTGCTGTCAATGCTACAAATGCTTCCATCTTCACCCGGTCCTCTTTCCTGGGACGCAAACCCCAGCCATCTGACTGGCCAAGCCGCCATGATATCACTCCCATGCACGTTTAGGAGATATTCATTTTACCTAGAGGTAGGATTTAACTTGTAGGTAAAAATAAACAATGAGCATTTACTATTACTATGAAAGAGATAAAGATAAAGATAAAGAGATAAATCTAAACAATTGTCATACCAGAAGCATGTCTTTGATCTGCTTGATTCTCATCCCAGCCGCTCCTCCTCGTGATGATACTATGTTCGTCAGTTTTTGGGGTGCAGCACCATACAGGTGGACTCAAGGCTTGTGGCCATAATTCTCTTGAATTTTTCATTTATCTGTTGGATACAAAAGTAGAATAATTAAATGTTCGGGATCATTAACTTTACACCACTAATTCATATCACAGCACAAGAGCTAAGGAGAAACAGCCCTTAAAGTGTTACAAAACTCTTTATTATTATTATTAAAATAACAAACATGTCAGACTTACCTGCTCTGTGCAGAGGTATTGCTCAGCATGGCCCTGGTCCTCCTCTTCTGGGGTCCCAACAGCGATCTTGGCTCTGTCTCCTTTTCTGCAGGACTACCATAGCCAGCCTCTGGCGATGGGAGAGGTAGTCCCTGCATAACAGCAGTTTTGTCACAAAAGCAACACTGGAGAAACCAAGAAGAGATCTGTGGAAAATAAATTGGCAGTTATTTTATGCATTACCCAGATATATCCCTGTCCAAAATACAATTGAATTTGGTCACTAGCACTTTGGAGTTGATTTACTAAAGGCAAATCCACTCTGCACTACTAGTGCACCTGGATCTGAGGGGAAGCTCTGAAATGAGAGGAAGCTCTGCTGATTTTATCATCCAATCATGCAAGCTAAAAATTTTTTTTTCCTTGCATGTCCCCCTCAGATCTTCAGTGACTGCACTTCCAAGTGCACTTTTATTGCAAAGTGGATTTGCCTTTATAGTAAATCAACCCCCTTTGTTTAAATTTGAAAACATGATAATCTATGTGAATAACAGCAAATTTTAAAACAAACCATAGAAGCTAAAATCTATAATACACTGACTCCCCTGGCACCATTTTTTTTTTCAAGCTTAGCAGATTTCACAAATGCCACACTATCAATCCTATCCACTGACACGAGGCAATGATGTCCACAAGGCTAAATACAACCAGCACTATATTGGGACAATATTAATAGTTCCAAATTTCATTGTAAAGCAAATTATTCTTACCTTTAAAAATGTCTTTTATATCTCTGTGCAGCAGCAGGTCTTGCTTCCAACATGTCTCAACTTTCTCTGTGTTAAGTTGGTGGGGGAGGAGACTTGCAATAACTCAGGATAGAACAAAATTGATTTACCAAGTCCATTTTATTACGTTATCACAACTTAAATTTCCTTTTACATCTATGAATGCAGAAATGGGTCTGTACACAACACACACAATTAAGTTGCTGTAATTTTCAAAATTTTTACATCAACACAACTTATTAAAATAGGTTTTCAACATAAAAAGTTTATTTAAAACAATACATTAGAATTTTTATCTTGGAAATATGTATTTATTTAAGTAGTGGTAACAGGTCTCTCGAATTACTTTTTAGAGTGTATCCTTTTTCACCCCCTTAGATTTTGTTTATGGTATTTTTTTTTGAAATAAGGCTACAGACATGTCTGACTATCATGTTCTTGCTCATACGTGGGTTGTAGGTATTTGTTGTTGTGATGGTGGGGTGTGTTGTGGGTTGGCGATGATCTGGACAGTAGTGGTTTCTATGGACTTTAATATCTCCCTACTGTACCAGTGAGCCGTTTTAAGTGTTTTTTTTTTTTTTTTGTTTTTTTTTGGCAATGATCTGGGCAAGCTTTTCTGATGGACTATAAAGACTTTCTCTTGTACCAGTGAGCCTGTTGTAAATACCTGTTCTGGTGCTATTTTTTTTTTTTTTCTTTATAGTTATTTCTTGGTGGGTGGAGGTCGGTGATTTGATGGTTTGTGTTTTGTTGTTTGTTTTTGTGTTATTTGGTTTATTTAGTTATTTTGTTTATTTTATATATTTGTTAACCTTTTGGTCGTAGTTTTATAAATAAAAAATTACCCCTCCTCGGTCTCAGTGCAGCTCCTCCCACTGGCAGTAGTTCCGGCTCCTCCCACTCCCTTCAGTTTGCATCCTGCTGGAGAGGAGTGAAGACCTTTTTCCTGAGCTCCAGTGCTTCCAGCCACCAAGACCAGCCTCAGCCCCCGGAAGAGGGATGGCCTCCCTCAGCCCAGGGGAAGGACCAGCATCCGGCCTCCGGAGGAACCAGCAGCACCTGCCCTCCAGCCAGACCACCACCACCATCAGCAGGGAGGACCGTCTCTTCCTAGGGACCCAAGAAGGACTCACAGATTGGACCACTCCCCAGCCAGGTGAGACGGAGGCTAAAGCTAGGAAGAGGCGGGAGAAGATCAAATCCCTGCTGGTGAAGATATCCCAGGCCTGCGTGGAAAAAATGACATCTCTCGCAGGCCTGAGGGACAAGAGGGACAGGTGTACCAGTACTAGGAGGTCGGAGTTTAGGGGGGCCATCAACACCCTAAACCTGGAAGTTAAAGAAATCTGGGAATATTTAGGGGGGTTTTTTGAACGTGGGGCTGGGGAGGTGAGCTTCTTAGAGGAGCTCAGGAAGACCCTTCAGCAGGCAAGCCGGGAAGGAACCCAGGCGGCGAGGAGGAAAAGCGGGCGATCAGAGTCCCAACCCCCCAAGCAGCCGGGGAAGTCAGGAGAGCCTGGGTGTAGTAGGGGTGGGGGTTCCGGTGGTGCAGGGCCCAGCATGGCCATAAAACCTGGGGAGGGCTCCTGGGTTGGCCAGGTCGGGGGAGTCCAGTGATCCAGGAGGTCGCAGGGCCCAAGCGCCGCCGGAGGTACCCCCCCGGCGTCTACAGGTCAGCATGCCCAGGCTCCCTCAGGATGGTCACGCTGCTGCTGCTGCTGCTGCTGCTGTGGAAGCCCGCTGTGTGCCTGTCTCCAGGACCCCCCAGCCTGCAGTAGAGCGGGAGGACCTGGTAAGTGCAGCGCCAGTGACTGCTCCTGCGGCTAGTGAGCCATCGGGTGAGAGGCAGGTGCATGGCGGTGAAGTAGAAGTTCAGACAGCAGCAGGAAAAATACTTGTTTGCAGTGTGGCCAAGATGGCGCCGGCTGCTGGGGGAGGAGCATCTGAGGCCAGCATCAGGGACCCAGAGGTGCCCCCCCGCGAACCGGAAGTGACCCCCCGCGAACCGGAAGTGCCCCCCGCGGACCGGAAGTGACCCCCCACGGACCGGAAGTACCCCCCGCGGACCGGAAGTGCCCCCCCGCGAGTTTGCAGCCAGTGTCACCGGCTTGGAGGACCCGGGGGATGAGAGATCGGGTGTAATGGACAATAGAATGGACGGTATAATGGACGGTATGTTGCCTACCCCCCAGGTCTCCATGAACATAGCCACAGGCCCCGAGGGGCTCCCTGCAGCACAGGCGGGGTGGGGGGAATGTCAGGTGGGACCCCTCCCGGTGGACTGTGTAGCCTATGACTTTATCCGGCAGTTGGAGGGGTCCCAGGGGGGCATCCCCCCAGTACAGGTTGAGTCCCAAGGGGCTGGTGAGATCGCGGAGGGGTCTGGGTGGGGGAGTTTGGTGGGGGTGGTACCCCCCTCTGCTGTGGTCCCGGGGGGGGGGGGAGCCTGTAGTCAGGCCAAAGGTGGTGGGTCAGGGTGGTCAGGGTATATCAGCGGGGGTGGGTGCAACACCACCGGCAGGGATGGGGGCCCCCCCGTCCCCCCCCCCACTTCTGGGGGTGCTGAGGGGGGTGCCCCACTTCCGGAGAACATCTTTCGGGGGTCTCCGGAGGCCAACTTATTGTCTGCCCTAAAGGGGGGTCGCTCTTTCGCCCAGGTGTTGGGCTCTCGTGCCCCTCTGGACCACCTGTACAGCCGGTTTGGCGCCCAGAATTTCCGCGCCCCCCCTGCTGACCAGGAGAGGACGCAGGGGTCGGCGTGGACGAGGGGTACAGGCGGTCCAGAGAGGAGGCGTAGGAATGTTGTCCAGCTTCGGTACGAGGGTCCGGACCCCTGCCCCGCTCGAGGTGAGGTGGTGGGCCTGGTACTCTCCTTGGGTTTTGGGGTGGATGACCTTTTTGCTGTCATCCATCCCACCAACACACGGGAGTTTGATATAAGTTTTGTCACTCCCGTGTGTATGGAACGCTTTATCACCAGCTTTGGGTTGGTGAGGGGCGTTGACCCTTGGAAGAGGTACAGGCTCATTTCCATCTCCAGGCAGGAGGAGGTTAAGAACATCACCATCCTGGTGAGGAATGAGTCGCTCCCTCCGGAGGACATTGCCACCTGGCTCGGGAGGTACGGGCAGTTGCAGACCCCCCTGAGGAAGAACCTTGATGAGCGCGGGGTCTGGACCGGGGCTTGGTTGACCAGGATCCGGCTCAAGAGGGAGGGCAACAGTGTTGCCCACCTCCCTGGCAGCGCCTTTCTAGGCAGAGACCGGATCCTGGCGTTCTACCCGGGACAGCCCCGTCGTTGCTTCAAGTGCGGCAGCCCGACCCACATGAGCTCGGACTGCACGGTGGTCAGATGTGGCCGGTGCCACGAGTTTGGCCACCAGTCCAAATCATGTGGGAAGATATGCTGCAACTTGTGTGGTGAGATGGGGCACCCATTTAGCAGGTGTCCCAAAGCATATCGGGGTTCTTCCTCAGGGGGGGGACCTCCCGGGCCGGGAGCGGCCGAAGCCCCCCCAGCGAGTGATGGCCGGGGGGGTGGGGATCCTGGAGCCCCTAGTACTACTCCGGAGGGACCAACAGGCCCATTGCCTCAAAGAAGGCGGAGCAGGCGTGGGCGTGGGGCTCCCCCCCCGGGGGACACGGGCTCGGTTGGCCAGGAGGCTCCCGATCCTCCGGAGGGCGGAGCCGGTGGGGAGGAGTCGGGGAGGCCTGGGGGTCCCGGGCCTGAGGGTCCGGGGCCAGGGCCTTCCCCTCCTAATGTTGCAGGGCCGATCCCCATCCCCCTTCCCTCTCCCCCTCCTCACCATTGCCCCTCCCCTCCACCTGGCCCTCCATCTGTTTCCCCATGCCCTCCTCCCTCATCTTCCCCTCCTCGTACCCCCCCCCCTCGTCCCCCCCCTCCCAAGTCCCGTCCCCCCCTCCCCCTTCTTCTTCCCGTCCAGCTAAGTCTGGTCCCCCCCCTGTCCTCTCCCCTGTCTCTGGCCCCCCTCCTGCCTCTTCCATTCCCCCCCCTTCTGGACCCAGAGTCTCCTCTGGCCCTGTGGCCATGGAGATGGAAGCTGCTCGAGCCTCATCCAAGAGGGAAATCTCGAGCAGCGGGTCCGAGGAGGTGTAGTCATCTCGGAGAGGTGGCAGGAGTGGGAGCAGGTGAGACGCAAAAAGAGGAAGGGGAAGGCTGCCAGATCTGGGGGCGGGAAGTCCCCAGTGAAGGGTGGGGTTCCCCCAGGGGCACGAAGTGGGGTGTCCCTGGGGAACCCGTTTGGTATCTTCTCCTCCTCCTCGGGCTCAGAGGAGGAGGAAGTGTAGATATGTAAATATGTTTTTGTGTTTGTAGTATGAAGGAGAACATGACCACTTTCAATCATTCTGATGGCGGTACCCTCTCCAATACGGCTTGCGACCATTAATGTCGCAAGTATTCGTTCTGCGGGAGCTCGTTTTATGGCCTTCGATTTTCTCAGCCGTGTTGAAGCTGACATTTTGTTTTTGCAGGAGACCTGGCTGGCATCTGTGGCAGAGATGCATCTAGCAAAGAGGGAGTGGAGATGTGGGCCCTCCCTCTGGTCTCTTGCGGCCGAGCCCTGCAGTGGGGTTGCGGTCCTTTTTAAGACTGGTCCGGTGGCTTGCCGGCGAGTGATTGAAGTGGAGATCGGTAGATGTCTGGTGGTGGACGCTGTCGTGAGGGGGCAATTCCTCCGGCTCATAAATTTTTATGGGCCTCAAACTAGGAGGGAGAGGAGGAGCCTCCTTACGGCGGTTAAGCCTTATCTTTTTACGTCCCAGCAGGTGATTTTTGGTGGCGATTTCAATATGATCACTAGGCCCAAAGACCGGGCAGGTGCCGCCAACCCTCTGGGATATGATAGTATTTTTTTGAATAACGTAGTGAGGGAGGCCAGGTTGGTGGATGTGCACGTTCGTCACCTCCCCAACCTCACTGGTTTCACATTTTCCCGAGGTAGTAGTAAGAGTAGATTAGATAGGTTTTTTTTAAAGGAGGACTCTGTCTGCTCGGCTCCTGAGCTGCAGTCGGTAGAGTTCTCCGATCACTGTATGGTATCTGTGGCCCTGAATGTCGCTGACACTCCTCAGAAAGGGAGGGGTTTGTGGCGCCTGAATGGGTCGCTACTGGAGGATCCTGAGGTTAGGGAAGCCTATGAGGTTTTCTTCCTGGGCCAGACCTCGCTCCTTGAGGGCAACTGCTCCCGCCTTGAGTGGTGGGAAGTAGTTAAAAAGAGGTCTGGCGACTTTTTCCGGGAAATCTCTGGGTACAGGGCAGCTTCCAAGTACCAGGCTTACCAGATACTACGCAGGCAGCTTGACCGCCTGGTGTCCTCTGGGGGCTCTCAGGAACAGATATCCGGTCTGAAGGCGCAGATGAAGGAGTGTCAGTACGACCGTCTCGCCTCCCTGGTTTTTGAGAGGGATTATGGGAAGTTTATCTCTCCTGATCCCTACAGGAGCTGTGGTGAGGTGGCGAGGTCGAAGGTCGTACATGGCCTGAAGGATGCCTCAGGATCTCTGGTCCGGTCCAGATCGGGGATCCTGGGTGTCGTCAGAGACCACTTTTCGGACCTCCTGAAGAAGCGGCCTCTAGACATGGAGAAAGTCAGGGAATTCCTTGATGAGACCCCGCTGGAAGTGGGGTCTGACCTTCCTGACTCTCTGACAGAAGAGATCTCGGTAGCTGAAGTTGAGCAGGCTATTAGCTCTTTAGCTTCTAAAAAGTCACCTGGGCCCGATGGGCTCACGGCCGAGTTCTACAAAACCTTTAAGAGCCTCTTGGCTCCTCATCTGAGGGACGTGTTTAGTGAATGTTTGGCCTATGGCCTGCTGCCTCCCTCAATGAGAAGGTCAGCTCTGATCCTACTGTCAAAGGGGAAAGATCCGTCTGTGGTGGAGAATTGGCGTCCGATCGCCCTTCTTACCACAGATAGGAAGATACTGGCAAAGATCTTGTTTACACGTCTGTCTGCTTTGGCGGGCAGGATGCTGTCTCCCTCTCAGCACTGCACAATTCCTGGCCGGGGCACTTTTAGTGCCGTCCTGAGCGTCCGGGAGGCTGTGGAAAGGTGCAGGGCTGATGGCAGCGAGCGGTATCTGCTTGCATTGGATCAGGCTAAGGCGTTTGATCGGGTGAACCACGAGTACCTTTGGCTGCTTCTGAGGAGATACGGTCTGCCTGATCAATTCGTTGATTGGCTGCAGGTATTGTATAGGGGAGCTGAGAGCTTCCCTCTTGTCAACGGTTGGGTGGGCCGGGCCTTTGCCGTGGACTCTGGCGTCCGGCAGGGGTGCCCGCTGAGCCCCCTCCTGTACATCTTTGCGGTCGACCCCTTCGTAAGGAGGCTAGACTGCGGGCGTCTGGGGGGGGTTCCGGTGGGACCTGTCGGGGGTCCGGTTTCGGCGGTGAGGGTTGTGGCCTATGCGGACGACGTCTCGGTGGTGGTATCTGGTCGTGAGGAGGCCCATTATGTGGAGTCCCAGATCGGGTGCTACTCTGAGGCGTCAGGCTCGCTGGTCAATTGGGACAAGAGTGAAGTTTTCTGGTTGGGGAAGGAGGGGGAGCAGTTCCCCCTTCCGGACGTGTTCCCCACGCCCGTACCAGAGATTCGAGTTCTTGGCATTCATTTCGGCCCGGGTGATTATCCCAAGCTAAACTGGGAGCGCAGGCTGGTGAGTGCCACTCGGAAGGTGAAGGCCTGGAAAGGTTGGAAACTTTCCCTGAGGGAAAGGGTAAGCTTGGTCAAGACGTACTTATTGCCTGAGTTTCTCTTTGTAAGCTATGTGTGTCTTTTGCCAGCATCTCTCTATGCTCGGGTCTATGGTCTGTTCTTCCTGCTGTTGTGGGGAAGCAGACTGAACCTGATCAAGAGGGAGGTCACATACCGCCAGCGACGGCAAGGTGGGTTGGACATGGTCAACCCGGTGGTGTTCTTTGTCACCATCTTTGTTAAATACAATTTGCAGTCCATATTTGTGGACGAGCCTTCCTGGTGGGAGTGTTCATGCAAGGACTGGCTCTTGCTGTTCTTGAGGCAGTGGGGGGAGGGGGGGAGGCCCGGCGATCTGAGGAGATCGCATGGGTATCTCCCTTCCTATGTCCCCCTGGCATTAAAGGTACTGAGGCAGTGGCGGATAACTGCCCTGGAGGTGGGCTCTTTGGGTCGGCGGGAGCTGTACTTGAGGGTCATGGCCTCGGACATTTTGAAGCCCCTGTCTTTGAGGGACTGCCCTGAGAGGGTCCTCACGGAGGGGCTAGCCCTCTTGAATTCTTCTAGAATTCCAAGTAAGTTTTGGGATCTCGCATGGAGGTCGTTCCATGGACGACTCTATGTCCGTGCGAATCTCAAATACAGGAACCTGGGGGACAGGGACTGCCCCCGTCAGGAATGTGGTGGGACATTGGAGACCATGGACCATTTTCTGGTCCAATGTCCCTTCAACATGGAGGTTCTTACGAAGGTAGGGGGTGCCATTGGCTACCCCCGCCTTCCGGCCCTGACCTATGCTGAGCGAGTGTATGGTGATTTCGGGGTCCGCAGGGGATTTGAGTTATCGTCACTTTATTTAGTCAGCCTAGTTGTGCTTTATTACACTTGGCACGCTCGGTGTTTGGTGTCCACTAGGGACAAAATCCTGCCTGTGCATGAGGTGGTGGGCGGTATCTTTCGGGAGTTGGTGAAGGTGCGGGATCTGGAAAGGAGCAGGGTCGGGCCTGAGAGGTGTGCCCATTTATGGAGGGGGTTCCTCTTCCAGCCCCCTTAGGTCACGGCTCTGCCCCTCTCCATGGGTAGGGGCATCTATCCTTTTTCACCCCCTTAGATTTTGTTTATGGTATTTTTTTGAAATAAGGCTACAGACATGTCTGACTATCATGTTCTTGCTCATACGTGGGTTGTAGGTATTTGTTGTTGTGATGGTGGGGTGTGTTGTGGGTTGGCGATGATCTGGACAGTAGTGGTTTCTATGGACTTTAATATCTCCCTACTGTACCAGTGAGCCGTTTTAAGTGTTTTTTTTTTTTTTGGCAATGATCTGGGCAAGCTTTTCCTGATGGACTATAAAGACTTTCTCTTGTACCAGTGAGCCTGTTGTAAATACCTGTTCTGGTGCTATTTTTTTTTTTTTTTTTTTTTTTTTTCTTTATAGTTATTTCTTGGTGGGTGGAGGTCGGTGATTTGATGGTTTGTGTTTTGTTGTTTGTTTTTGTGTTATTTGGTTTATTTCGTTATTTTGTTTATTTTATATATTTGTTAACCTTTTGGTCGTAGTTTTATAAATAAAAAATTACCCCTCCTCGGTCTTCGCCTTCCGCCGGGGGGGTACACCTACCCCCCCCCCCGGTCTTCGCCGCCGCCTTCCGCCGGGGGGGTACACCTACCCCCCCCCCGGTCTTCGCCGCCGCCTTCCGCCGGGGAGAGAGACACCCACCGATGCTCTCGGCCATGTTCGGCCAGGCCCCCTACCCCAAATCAAGCTCTTTTACATCCGGGGGGGGCCGGCGGAAATGGCGGAGAACAACGGGGGCGTCGCCACTCCTCGGTCTTCTAGCCGTCTTCTGCCGGGGGGGGGAAACACCCACCCATGCTCTCCGCCATGCTCGACTGTGCCCCCACTCCAAAATGAAGCTCTTTTACATCCGGGGGGGGGCCGGCCGAAAACAGCGGAGAACAACGGGGGTGTCGCCCCACCTCGGGCTCCTCCGCTTCTGCCTGGCTCCTCCCGAGGCCAGGGCTTCTTTCGCCGTCTTCCGCCGGAGGGCGCCACTCTCCGGGCTTCTCGTCGTTGTCTTCCGCCGCGGGGGCCAGGCCTTCTTCTTTGCCGCCCCCTTCGAATTTTTCGGCCTGGACGGGGGTCGCACATCCCATCCAGGACTTGGACGTGGCGGGCTTCTCGTCGCCGTCTTCTGCCGCTGCCCCCTTCACCACGAAGCTCCGTGCTTGTTTGATGAGGGCAGCGGGCTTCCGTCGTCTTCTCCGGGGCGAGGGTCGTACATCCCACCCGGATTTCGTCGCCGGCTAGTAGGAGCCAGGCAGAAGCCGGCGACGAAATCCGGGGTGGGATGTACGACCCTCGCCCCGGAGAAGACGACGGAAGCCCGCTGCCCTCATCAAACAAGCACGGAGCTTCGTGGTGAAGGGGGCAGCGGCAGAAGAGAGCGACGAGAAGCCCGCCACGTGCAAGTCCTGGATGGGATGTGCGACCCCCGTCCAGGCCGAAAAATTCGAAGGGGGCGGCAAAGAAGAAGGCCTGGCCCCCGCGGCGGAAGACAACGACGAGAAGCCCGGAGAGTGGCGCCCTCCGGCGGAAGACGGCAAAAGAAGCCCTGGCCCCTAGTAGGAGCCAGGCAGAAGCCGGCGACGAAATCCGGGGTGGGATGTACGACCCTCGCCCCGGAGAAGACGACGGAAGCCCGCTGCCCTCATCAAACAAGCACAGAGCTTCGTGGTGAAGGGGGCAGCGGCAGAAGAGAGCGACGAGAAGCCCGCCACGTCCAAGTCCTGGATGGGATGTGCGACCCCCGTCCAGGCCGAAAAAATTCGAAGGGGGCGGCGGCAGAAGACCCTCAAAGTTAAAACCACGTTCACCAGGTGAATGGGTAGGGGTACGATGTACCCCATACTCATTCACATAGGGTGGGGGCCCGAAATCTGGGGGCCACCTTATTAAACGGGGCTCCCAGATTCTGATTGGCTCCCGCCCGCATACCCCGACAACCAATGGCTAGGGTTGTCGGGAAGAGGCTCTTGTCCCGATCGACATGGGGACAAGAGTGCTTTGGGGTGGGGGGGCAGCGCCCCCCTCCCCCAAAGCACACACTCCCCCATGTCGAGGGCATGTGGTCTGGTACGGCTCAGGAGGGGCGGGGCGCTCGCTCGTCCCCACCCCCATTCCTGTCCGGCCAGACTGCATGCCTGGGATGAGGGCTTGGTACGGATCTGGGGGGGAACCCCACGCCGATTTTGGCGTGGGTTAACCCCTCACGTTCCGGACCAAGCCGGAGAGCCTATTGTACCCCTGGGGGGGAAGCCGCGCCGGTTTCACATTTGAAATTTGGCGCGGAGTTCCCCTTCAGTGTCAGCGCAGCCCGAGAACAGCTCGGAGCTTGCCGTGCGCCGCTCCAGGCAGTGCAAACACTGCTACGCCGCCTGGTATTTACCAAGGATTTCCCGGCGTACTGAAGAGGCGCGCGGTAAGCTCCGATTTTTCCCTCTGCGCATGCCCAGTATGCAAGTGAACCTTCCGAGGTTCTAGCGTACTTTGCAAGGGCACGGGGATCGGGTCCCAAAAGTCACTTTCCCTTTCAAATCGGCCCGCCACACAAGTTTAAACACATGTCACTACACTTCCCCTGCATCACCCCCTCCCTCCCCTCATAAACTCCCGCCCGAATCCCCGATGTTTACATTACTAAATGCCGCACGCCAGCTCTGTACTGGCGTGCTGTGCGCCCTCTCCTGGGCGCATTAGGCACTTTAGTAAATGAGGAAACACGCTGCACTGGCAGCGTGTTTCTTTTGTAAATCTCAAAAACAGGTTTACTCCTGCTTGTGCACCATGAGTCTTGGCGCACAGGCTTGGTAAATCAGCCCCAAAGTCTTAGACCCCCGTCCTTCTTTGGAACAAAGAAGCAACCTGCGCCTGCAGGAGAAGTAGAGGGACGGATGAAACTTTTAGCTAGGTTTTCCTGGATGTATTCTTGCAAAGCAAGGTTCTCTGGTTCGGACAATGGAAAGACTCTCCCTCGCGGAGGTGTAGTGTCAGGCAAAAGGTCAATGGGACAGTCATAACTGCGATGAGGAGGTAAGGTGTCAGCACTCCCTTTAGAAAACACATCCTGAAAGTCCTTATAACAAAGCGGAATCTGTTCCATTACCACTTGACAAGTAGCAAGTCGAACAGGGTGCTGGATGCAACTTCCTTTACACTGATTGGACCAAGCCAGAATATTTCCTGTTCTCCAGTCAATTACAGGATTGTGCTTCTGAAGCCAAGGAAGGCCTAGGATCAAAGGAGTGGATGGAGAGTCAATGGCAAGACATGAAATCTTCTCCCAGTGCAGGGCCCCCAATTGTAACTGGAAGGGATTGGTGGACTGAAGCACAAGGTCTTGTGAGAGAGGCCGGTTATCCACAGAAATTAGGCGGACTGGGCAATCTAGCGTATGAGTTTCCAGGGACAAGGAGGTAATCAGAGTCTTATCAATAAAATTCTCAGCAGCTCCAGAATCTACCAAGGCCAACAGTTCATGAGTCCCTGTCCCAAAGTGAATAACACTGGGTAGAAGTATACGATTGTCCCCCTGGGGAGATGAAAGCAGACCTAAGGTGACCTCCCCATAATCACCTAGGTCCTGGAGTTTCCCGGACGTGTAGGGCACGAACGGAGCATGTGACCCCTGAGGCCACAATACAGGCAAAGTCCCATATTACGCCGGCGTGTGTGTTCCTGGGCAGATAGCCGGGTGGAGCCTAACTGCATAGGTTCTTCCACTGAACTGGCACTGGAGGTGGGATGGTCAGGTGGTAAGGGAGGTATGCAGTTTGCCACAGCCATATTTTTTTCTTGCCCCCTCTCTCGCTGACGGCGATCAATTCTAATGGCTAGACACATAGCTTCCTCCAGTGAGGCTGGATAGGATAAATTGACCAGAGCATCCTTAATTGCATCTGAAAGACCTATTCTGAACTGGCTGCGGAGAGCTGCATCATTCCAGCCAGATTCTGGGGCCCACCTGCGAAACTCTGAGCAGTACATTTCAGCTGTGGTAGTTCCTTGCATTAAGTTATGCAGGGTTGATTCTGCAGTAGCCATACGATCTGTATCATCGTACAGCAATCCAAGGGCTTCAAAGAAGGCATCTACAGTTAGCAGGGCTGGATGGTTTGGTTCAAGGTTAAAGGCCCAAGCCTGGGGGTCACCCTGTAGCAGAGAGATAATGATCTGAACTCTCTGAGTTTCAGAGCCAGAAGAGGATGGCCTTAATTTGAAATATAATTTGCAGCTGTTTTTAAAGTTGCAGAATCCCTTACGGTCGCCAGAAAAACGGTCAGGCAAAGGAATTTTCGGTTCAGATAAAGTTTTTGTAACAGTTGTAGTAGGGGATTGCACCTTGGTGAGCTCTGTGGCCATTTGCTGAACTTGATGGGATAAACGGCAAAGTGCAAACATCTGAGCCTGCTCAGAATCCATGATGGGTTTTCCCTTTTTATGTATGGCTCGTGATAATGTCAGGTTTCATATCAGGCTAGCAGCAGACAACAGTTCAGGTGTGCTAATATGCTTAAAGTTCAATAACAAGAGCACATACCATGAGCAGGTCTTGTGAAGCAGGTCAGCGCTGGGACTTGTAGTTCACCACGGATGCAGGGTTGAGACGAGTGGGACAGCTGGCACTTGTAGTTCACTGCTGAAGTAGGTGTTGTGATGAGCAGGAAGGCTGGAACTTGTAGTTCACCGCAGGTGTGGATGTTGGTGGTGTTGCTGGTGCTAGCAGTGCACCGCTGCAATGGGTGTTGCTTACAGGAGTCAGGCAAAGCGTGGTCTAGGCAAGCCGGTTCATACACGGATGGATCAGAGTTCGAAAGGTACCAAATCGGAAGCAACAAGCAGGGTCAAACAAGCCGGGTCATACACAAAGTTTACAGATTAACAGGTCAGGCTGGATCACACAAGGCAAGCAGAGTAACTATCACGAGCACTGATTGGGTGAAGTCACAGGTGTTTTAAAGGAGAGCTGGCCAATCAGTGTTTCCCAGCCAAGGCTGTGTCAGGTGAGTGCGCTGGGTCCTAGAGGGGTCCAGTACTGACAATATCCTATAATAAGTTAACACTACCCCATTAAGAATTGGGTAGGAAGTACTCAACGGCCTGTCACCACCAAACAATCTGTGATTACACCTTCTCCCACTTTCTAGAGTTTGGAACCAGTGACATCAGCTGTGACTAAGGACCTAGCCGTGATGGTCTCTCATGGAACCAATGATGTCAGTAGTGAAGCAGGCCTTAGTGGTGGCGATCTCTCACAGGCCTGATGATGTGGCAGTATGGCAGAGTCTCTCTCTATATCTAACACCACAGTGAACTTTCAAGCAGGCAGCTCTGACACAGCAGCCCACTCAGATGACTCTCACTCTCCCCACTGCATCAAGCCCAGACTTCTCTATATTTTTCCTCCTACTAAGCTCCTTGTGCTCCAGGCACTTGTAGTTCATCTAGTCCATGGTTTAATAGAGAACTATCTCTGAAAACTGTGTCCCCCACAATTTCAGTATGTTCCCAGCAGTCTTTCTTTCTCTCACAGACTGCATAGCAGCCAATTACAAAGTGAAATTGAACTTTGAGCATTGTGAACTGAACTAAGGCAGATTTGCTCATCCCTAGACATGACAATTTAAAGTGGAGGCTGTGATAAGGTTGAAGCTACCATCACATGTGTAGTGACATTTATTTTGCTTCCATTTCCTTTTATATCTTTACTATAGATTTGTAGTGCACAGATCAGATTAGTCTGGCAATTTTGATTCCGTGTTCTACTCCACAATGCAGCCAGGCACACAACATTTTTCATTCAGTTAAGTCAGAGAACAGGCTGTGTATGTCTTTTCTTGTGGTTTCTATTTTGCGTAGAACTTGGATAGGATGAGGGTGAGCCTGGGAATACTCCAGTAACCGTAACTTGACATTGCACTAAGACTGCAGGGTGAATGCACCCCCTTTGAAGTGTAAAACTGAACAGCAACAAACAGGAATCCCTTAACAGGAATACAATCCTGAATGTAGAGACAGAGTAGAAAATATTGACCCCGCCAGGAGAGCTAAGAAAGCTATTTAAATCCAAAAGGCTGGTACTCGCTTTTCTGATTTCCAGGCAGCCATTTCCTGATTTCCAGTCAGCTTGAGTACTCCAGCAGCCTGTGTCCTAGATTTCTAAAAAACTTTCTAAGAATGCTCCAGAAACATAGAACAGAGGTGCCCCAGCCAAACCATAACTGGGACCTCCATAAAGGTACTTGTAGCTCCAGGCAAATCTCCCAGAGATGCTACAGTCACATTGCTAGCGCGGCCACCATGTTAGCGGTAAAGCGATGCTAGGTTTACCGGCGCTTTACCGGTGCTGTGCGGGCAGGAGCGGGGCGCTTTTAACCCCAAAGAAGGGGTTAACAAGAGGTTAAAAGCGCCCACAAAACACTCAGGCTTTCACACTTGCGAGGCTTGGAGGCGCTGGAGAGGCACTTTACAAGCACTATTTTTAGCGCTAAAACACCTGAAAAGTGCCTTCAGTGTGAAAGGGGTCTTACACTTGTGGTGCAAACTGTGTAAAGCCTCGTACACATGATCAGATTTTCCGATGGGAATTGTGTGTTGACAGACTCTGACTATTTGTATGCTCCATCGGACAATTGTTGTCGGTTTTTCCAAGAACAAATTGGATGGCAGGCTTTACAATTTTCCGCAGACAATGGTCTGTTGTCAGATTTTCCGATCGTGTGTACACAAGACCGTCAGACAAATATCCAAAGTACAAACACTCATGCCCAAATGGTGGCGCTCAAGAGCTTAAAAAACACGTAATACGTCTAGTACGTCGCTATGTTCATGTTTGTTGGCCAACAATTGTGTGCCATTTGTATGCAAGACAAAATCCAGACACACGCCCTTCAGACAAAAAGAAAATCTGATCGTGTGTACGAGGCTTAAGTCAGAAAGATATTGCTTTTAGATCCAAACTTTACTAGCTGAATGTTCAAGACTTGATAACTGCTCAAACTTAAAGTGGATGTAAACCCACATTTTTTTTGATGTCACGATGTACAGTATACGATTTCCTATCATCTGTGACCAGTCTTGCCACACAGAGTTAATCCAGCTCTGAGCAATCCTCTTTTATTGTTCAGTGAAATAAAACAGACTTACAGAGAAAACCTTAGTCTGTTCCGCCCCCTTGCTGTGAGTGACAGGTTATTTACATATCTCATGACTAGCATGGAGACAGGCATTATTTTTTAATTCCCACCCCCACTCCTTTTCTGAAGTCATGCGGTTACTTTTCTGGATTTTGACTGGATGTTAGTGATCATAGCAGAATTAGGTGTAAGGAATACACAGGAAAAAATGCATGTTGACAAGGGGAGTGTAGAGGAGGGCGGGGAACCTACTGACATCACGACTCCACCCACCGAGCTCCAGACAACAGATCCACCCACAGAATCTGCATTTTTTTCCGTTCTTATAACAGACAGAGGGGAGACATTTGACAGGTAAGGATACATGCAGGAGGCATCTATATCCTTATAGATCAGCACTATGGCAGTAGTTTATGAGAGTGGCTTTACATCCACTTTAAGCAAAAAAAGATTCAATGTAAGAAACAGAAAGAACACCACAGTAGAGTTTATTTTTTAACATGAACAAAGTGTCTGTCAAGCTTTTTTGGATATACTTGATATTTCTTTTTTGAGCTAGCAATTATTAGATTGACAGCTTCCAAAAAGCTTAGGTTATCCAACAATCATCTAGTCAAGCTGATAGAAGAGTAGAGCAGTTATTTGTCTGCTTTATTTCCAGAGTCTGAACAACTGTATATATATATTTTTTTGTTAACTTACAATGCTGCGTACAATTTCAGGTTAACTGTGGGTTCACTTGTCACAGCACACTTCACAAGTAGCGACTATTTGTTTTAATCTGACAACTCTTTTTACAGACATCATTCATTTAGAAGTTTCAATTTTACCAACTCACTTAACTTTTGGAGATGAGTTTTTGTACTGCTGTATCTTAAACACTCTTCTTGCATACTTTTCAGTTGTTCTCCTCTTGGAGTTCCAGAGTAAAAAATCTCTACTTATGCCGCGTACACTTATGCTGCGTACACTTATGCCGCCTACACACCATCATTTTTTAGCATAAAAAAAAACGTTGTTTTTAAAAACGTAATTTAAAATGATCGTGTGTGGGCTTCACATCGTTTTTTCATCTTCTGAAAAATGACCAAAAAAAAAATGCGAACATGCTGCATTTTTTCACGTCGTTTTAAAAAATGTTGTTTTTCGGGTTGTAAAAAATGATCGTGTGTGGGCTAAAACGACGTTTTAAACCCACGCATACTCGGACGTAAGGTATGAGACGGGAGCGCTCGTTCTGGTAAAACTACCATTTAATAATAGAGTAAGCACATTCATCACGCTGTAACAGGCAAAAATGCGTAAATCGTCTTTTACTAACAGGAAATGAGCTAAAGCAGCCCAAAGGCGAATAAAACTTTCCCTTTAGAGTGCCGTCGTAAGTGTGTTGTACATCGTTTTGTTCATCATTTTTCAAAAACGATGGTGTGTGGGCCACGTCGTTTTTAATGATGAAGTTGGAAAAACTTTGTTTTTTGGACATGCTGAAAAACAACATTTTTTTTTCATGCTGAAAAATAATCGTGTGTACGCGGCATTAGGGGTCATATATTAAACAGAAATATATACACTGCACATTAAGTGCTTTATTTTATTTATTGCAGTATTTATGTAGCGCTGACAATTTACACAGTGCCTTACATACTGTAGAATCACATCACTCCCTGCCCTCAAAGAGCTTACAATCCAAGGTGCCTATCTCACATACATACATACATACATACTACACATACTAGGGCCAGTTTCAGGGCCATCTTTAATGTTGATTGGACCCTGGGAAAAATATTTTTTGGGACCCCCTCCTCCCATGCAATTTTGTTCTCCACCTGCTCTGAGTCATACAATAAATATCAGATAGACTTAAAATCAGTTTACTGTATCAGATCAGGCAGTGATTGTGATTGGTTGCAAGAGGTTACAGCATATCATTAACACTTACTTACTGGTTGCTAGAGGCTTCAGCACACATTACAGCTCACTGATTGATTGTTAGAGGTTACAGCACATGATTTCTTCTTTATGATTGGTTGCTAGAGATTAATGTACAGTAATGCTGCTCACTGATTAGTTGCTAGAGGTTACAGCACATCATCTGCAGAGGGGCATGATATACATATGAATGCTGCTGGCCTCAGCTATTTACATATGAATGATTCCATTATTTACATATGAATGACGGTTATTTACATGTAAACACAGGGTCTGCAGGTGAGTCATCTGTACACAACAATAGGGCAGAGCTCGGCAGCATTAAAAGCAGCACTTCACACTGAGATATCAGGACACATCACATGACTAAAACTTCAAGGAACAAGGGAATAAACTGGGATAGTTGGCAAGTATGAGGCAGCTGCTTTGGGCCCCACAACAATGACAGGGCTCAGGCCAGCTGCCCTTTTTGCCTTGCGTTAAAGGCGGCCCTGGCCAGTTTAGACAGGTGCCAATTTCCAACCACTGCAACCAGCATGTCTATGCTATGGAATGTGGGAGGAAACCCACATAAGCAAAATGAGAACTTGCAAGTCCCACACAAGTAGTGTCCTGGCTAAGATTTGAGGACCCCAGTGCTCCAAAGCAGAAGTGCTAACCATTAAGACAGCAAAGCACTATTCTTTTGGAAAAGCAGAAAAATATTTGGGAGAAGGAAACCCATTTATGATGTGACCTATAAAAGTAATTTAACTAGCCTCCCCTAATCACAGACTTCTTACTGCTGAGCTAGGAAAAGAGAAATCAATGGGACACTGCAGGCTCCACAACACAGTCTGCATTATATGAATGGACCTTAAGATGCAGGCCTCAGTGTGGACTTGCAAAAGATAACAAAGGTGGATAACAGTACTATTAACTTCTTTGCATTGGCAGTACGCAAATATACAAAAACATTTGATTTAATATTTGTATTACCATGTGCTTGTTATTCAAACTGCATTCATCAAAAAAACAAAACAAATAAAAGCAATGCCATCTAGCTGTAATGCTGTGAGAAGGAAGCAAATCAAATAAGGGCAGAAGCCAAAGCTGACAGCAACTGTACACCCAGAATGGCGTCCGCTGTTCACATTTTTGGGCGGCTATTAGAGCCTACGGCTCTAATCAGGTGCTTCCAAAAAAAACACTCCTGCCAGTGTAATTCAGGTGCCCTGAATTAGACGCTGTGTTCCCCGCAGGGATGTAGTCCCAAGGGAGGGGGCAAGCACGCTGACTAACCCCCAGCCAGAACGATTTGGATGATGGGGGCAAGCTTACTGAGGAGGATCAGGAAGTGAGAAATTCAGAAAAAGAAAAACATTTAGAAGGGAAATCGGAGGAAAAGGTAAGTGAACCAACAATGCAACGGAACCTATTTAGAAAATAAAAAACAAACATTTACAACCCCTTTGAAGACAACTTTTGTGCCTTCCCATCATCCCCTGATGAAGTCACGTGACCGTGACATCACATGTAGGGACAGGAAAGGCACTCAGACTGACGTAGGCTAATGAGCTCGCCGCTCGTGGAGATGAGTCCATTGTATTTTATAATTTGTGAGTACCCTCATTGTTTTATTAATAAAAACTGCCTATTGTTAAAAAAATACTACACTATCCGCTATCCGGAACCCGCTTCTTGTATCACTCTACTTTGCATCAATGTAAACACTTATATACAATAGTACATATATCACCGCGCTGTTCAATGTCATAAAAAAAAAGCAGCCAACCCTACAAAATAGATACATTTTGGAGAAATAGACAAGAAAAAATAAAGTGTAGCGCTAAGAAAAAAACACTACTTATAGGGTCTTTATAAAATATAAACACATGAAATGTCCATATGTGAAAAAAAGTTTAACTTAAAGCGGATCTCCACCCTAAAGTGAAGATCCGCTGATCAGTACCCTCCCCCCCTCCGGTGTCACATTTGACACCTTTCAGGGGGGAGGGGGTGCAGATACCTGTCTAAAGACAGGTATCTTCACCCACTTCCGACCCGCAGTCTCTGGCAAAAGACGTTTTTTTTTCCCACATCCCGTCCGTCCCCCGTTGTGTGCTGGGAACTCTCGGCTCCCAGCACACAGCGGGAGCCAATCGGCGGGTGCAGCGTGACTCGCACATGCGCTGTAGGGAACCGGGCAGTGAAGCCGGAGTGCTTCACTTCCTGGTTCCCTCACCGTGGATGGAGGGGGGAGCAGCAGAGAGAAGAGCGAACGCTCGTCCTCTGCTGCGGACGCCGCTGGACTCCAGGACAGGTAAGTGTCCTATTATTAAAAGTCAGCAGCTGCAGTATTTGTAGCTGCTGGCTTTTAAAAAAAAAATGTAATGGGCCATCCACTTTAAAAATCAAAGTTTCACACCAAACTTTTGTTCACCAAGGATAGTGACTCAATTTTCAACGGAGTGAATGATAGAAGATCCGCCACCAGCTTAATGAAACCTTAGAGGCTTACCAGAAAATATAGACCCGAATAAGCATATACTTATCAGATCAATCAAGCTTCGAACGATGTCAGAGATCAAGATGTACTGCAGATGCTGAACATTAAGAAAACTTCCTGGGACATCCTCATCGGTGATGTAATAAATCCACGAAAACCATTTGATTGGTTTAAAAGTGTATAACTCAGGTGGGGGTTAGACACCATATGTAGAAATGAATAGTAACAACCAAAGGAAAATAAAAATAAAGTGCACATAGCGTGATTCCGTATTTCCAAAGAAAATCACATTTAATAGAAAAGCATTGCACTTACATTTAAGTAGGATACAACAAGCGCTCAGTAATAAAATGTTAGCAGTGGGGTCAGTGGAGTCTTCCGACGCGTTTCGTTCCCTTAGAAGGCCCCAGATGATGTTCTAAGGGAACGAAACGCGTCGGAAGACTCCACTGACCCCACTGCTAAGCCTATTTTTTGGACCTATCTAGCTTGGGGAATCGGCGCAGAGATACGACGGCGCACATTTGTACTTACGACGGCGTATCTCCAGATACGTCGGCGTAAGTCCTACGTGAATCCGGGCCAAAGTTTTTTCTTTTTGCACATTTGAGCTTGCAATTTTTCACAGTTTATTCATTTTTTGTACACATTGTATACTATGCACATTTATCACAGTGTTATTAGCAATTTATTTATGCGCTTTGCACTTTGATACCATTCACCCTATTTATTATTATTGTTTTCCATACCGTATACATAGAAGTCCTATCACAGTCTTATTATCAGTCAATTTATTGTTTGCATCATTGATTTATTTCCATTGAATTTACATATGTAGCAGTACATTTTTCTATTCTGCTGGGAACAGCGCAGCACCAACCCCCACTTAATTCTATTCTCTTATGGGTATGGTCTGACCCTTATCCGGTGCTTGCAGCAGTCCCATCCTCTTGCACATGGTAGCGCAGGAATAATTATATATTTTACATCTTGAACTAAGCCACAGACCTGCTAAGGTCAAGAGTGCAAGAATCCTACACCTTTTTCCTTTGTGTCCATTTCTAGTCCTCTTAGCATTACTGCCCTACAAAGGGGTCTCTCTATCATGCATACAGGACAGGACACAGACCAACTTGATATTGGTTAGAGGTGTCCTGTTCCTTTACTAAAACTGCAAGGTTCCACCCACACCAAGAGGTATTAAAAGGAAGAGGAGAGACAACAATTAAAAGGGCACCATACCTGCCAACATATGGACAAAACCAGCATGGTGGAGGTTAAGGTTTTTCCAGGGCCGATCCTAGGAGCCACAGGCGCCTGGGTGCAGAAATATTTCTGGTGCCCCCACACAGGCGTGGTCATTTTACTAACTCCTCCCCTTTACAAATGTGTCTATGGCAATGACTCAACCACAGATATGCTCCCCCACTAAATATTCATTACCCTGGGATCCTTAGATGATCTCTTAACAATAAACAAAATACAGGAAGAGAAGCAGAGTACTTTATTGGGACCTGAATGGGGGCCTCTCTGATGGACACAGAGAGGGCTTCTGTTAGAGAGTCTGTTAGAAAGAGCCCCTAGACATACTACAGACATGATACAGGAGATGGTCAGAGACTACAGACATAGTACAGGAGATGGTCAGAGACTGCAGATGTAGTACAGGAGATGGTCAGAGACTGCAGATGTAGTACAGGAGATGGGCAGGGGCTGTGTATCCTATGCAATCTATCATGCCATAAAACATCTAGAGCAGGGCAGCCCAGAGCATGTGTAAAGGGATGCTGGGGGTGCCACCTCAGTTCTCTCTCTGTGCAGCCCAAGATAGAGATGGGAGGGGGAGGCATTCCAACTGGAGTTGGTGCGGGATCCAACACTCACAGTGTGAGGAACCCTGTGCACCGTGCCTAGGATTCATCAAAGCCTTCCAGTCAAGTTGTAAAAAAAAACAATCCCTCTCTATGCGCAATTATAGACCTCTATCTATGTGGGGAAAAGGCTGTACACCTGCTGTGTGTGGGTTGGGGTGGTGGTGTGATGTGCAGAGAAAACAGTGTTATTTATTGAAAGAAATGCAGATCAGAACAGATTTGTGGATCAGATGAAATGTGCTTCAGATATTTGTGTATTTGCTCTTCTCTATATAAAGATATATTTGTGTGTATCACATCACAGACCTAAACGTATTTGATCTATGTTATATGGCAGATCTTAATCAAAAGTCTTTTTATTTCTCTGGTGGTTTTCATCGCTTTTCGATTGATGTAGTTTAACAATGGGCAGTGTAAAAAAAAACTAGCTAATTAGTTCTAGTAATTCTTTCTTCTAATGAGTTTTCTGGGATATGGCAATGCAAATGCCTAGTGTGACTGCCTGATCATTTAGAATTAATTACTTGGATGCCTTAGGATCACAGCAGAAAATCAGTGGTCATTCACTGCATGAAACATACATAGGTGTTGCAAGCATTTTGTGTAGAGAATTCTATGCTAGTCTTGACTTTTATAGTTATAAGTTAATTTTGTGTTTTATTATTTTTTTTGTAATCAAAATGTCAATAACATCAAGTAGAAAGTCAACAAACATGGCCAGTGCCGGCCCAAGACATTGTGCTGCCTGGGAACAAGAATGAAATGCCCCCCCCCCCCCCCTAAAAAAAACACGCCCACCAAAAGGCCCCCATATTCATTATTTTATATCATTATAACTAAAGGGGACCTGTCATGGCTCTATACATGTATATAGGATTATAAAGAGGACCTGTCATGGCTCTATATATGTATAAAGGATTATAAAGAGGACCTGTCATGGCTCTATACATGCAAAGGAGTAAAAGGGAGAACCTGTCATGGCTCTATACATATATAGGAGTAAAAAGAGAACCTATCATGTCTCCATACATGTATATGAGTATAAAGAGGACCTGTCATGGCTCTATACATGTATATGAGTATAAAGAGGACCTGTCAGGGCTCTATACATGTGTAGGAGTAAAAAGAGGACCTGTGATGGCTCTATACATGTATATGAGTATAAAGAGGACCTGTCATGGCTCTGTACATGTATATAGGATTATAAAGAGTACTTTTCATGGCTCTATACATGTATAAAGAGGAACTGCCAGGGCTCTATACACATGTATATAGGAGTATAAAGGGACCTGTGCACAGCGGGCAGTCGCAATGTCTTTTGCGCAAACTAATCAAATCAATGTACGCTAATTGTGTTTGTTTTTTAAATTGTAGCTCATTTGTTGTTTATAGGAAGATCAATTTTATTTGTGTCGCATGATCGCGCAATTGTCAGTTAAAGCGACTAGGTGGCGTATCGCAAAAAATGGCCTGGTCATTAAAGGGGTTGTAAAGGTTTGTGTTTTTTCACCTTAATGCATCCTATGCGTTAAGGTGAAAAAACACCTGGCAATGACGGCCCCCGTTATACTTACCTGAGCCGGTTCACCTGCTGTGCGTGTCCCCCGGCGTCAGGGCCGTCTTTAATGTTGATTGGACCCTGGGCAACATTTTTCTTGGTGCCCCCCATGCAAATTTGCTCTCCTCCTGCTCTGAGACATACAATAAATATCAGCTAGACTTAAAATCAGTTTACTGTATCAGATCAAACAGTGATTGCGATTGGTTGCCAGAGGTTACAGCACACTTTACGGCTCACTGATTAGTTGCTAGAGGTTACAGCACATGATTTCTTGTTGATTGGTTGCTAGAGGTTACAGAACATCATCTCTTCACTGCAGAGGGGCATGATATATATATGAATGCCATCTTTATTTACAGATGAATGCCGCCGGCCTCAGCTATTTACATATGAATGATTCTGTTATGTACATATGAATGATAGTTATTTACATGTAAACACAGGGTCTGCAGGTGAGTCATCTGTACACAACAATAGGGCAGAGCTCGGCAGCATTAGTAGCAGCACTCCACACTGAGATATCAGGACACAGCACATGACTAAAACTTCAAGGGACAAGGGAATTTAAACTGGGAAAGTTGGCAAGTATGAGGCAGCTGCTTTGGGCCTCTCAACAATGACAGGGCCCAGGGCAGCTTCCCCTTTTGCCTTGCCTTAAAGACGGCCCTGCCCAGCGCCCTCTTCTCCACGGAGTCTGGCCGTTGATTGGATAGATAAATAGCAGCGCAGCCATTGTTTTGTGCTGCTGTCAATCACATCCAATGACACGGCTCGTGGGTGGGCGGGACTGAGTCATACACGCTTTCAGATTGTCACCACGTCACCTGCCACACGTTGCGGGTTGTCACTTGCCACAACGTCACCTGCCACACATTGCGTATTGTCACTTGTCACACGTTGCGGATTGTCACCACGTCACCTGCCACATGTTACGGGTTGTTACTTGCCACAACGTCACCTGCCACACATTACATATTGTCACTTGCCACACATTGCGGATTGTCACCACGTCACCTACCACACGTTGCAGATTGTCACCATGTCACCTGCCACACGTTGCGGGTTGTCACTTGCATGTGTCCCAGATTGAAGGCAGGCAGCAGAGAGATAATGTAATTTCTCTGCTGCACAGTGAGGACGGAACTGTGGTGATGCAGGAGGACATCATCTCTCTGCTCCCCTCTGCGCTCACTGCTGCCAACCCCCCCCCCCCCCGCCCTGCCACATATTGTGGGTTTTCACTTGCCATACATTGCGGATTGTCACAACGTCACCTGCCACACGTTGTGGGTTGTCACTTGCCACACGCTGCGGATTGTCACAACGTCACCTGCCACATGTTGCGGGTTGTCACTTGCCACACATTGCGTATTGTCACTTGCCACATGTTGCGGATTGTCACAATGTCACCTGCCACACGTTGCAGATTGTCACCTGCCACACGTTGCGGATTGTCACTTGCCACGCATTGCAGATTGTCACTTGCCACAATGTCACCCGCCACACGTTGCGGATTGCCACATGTTGAGGGTTGTCACTTGCCACGACGTCACCTAACACACGTTGCGTATTGTCACTTGTCACACGCTGCGGATTGTCACCACGTCACCTGCCACACATTGTGGATTGCCACATGTTGCGGGTTGTCACTTGCCATGACGTCACCTGCCACACATTGCGTATTGTCACTAGTCACACATTGCGGATTGTCACCACGTCACCTGCCACACCTTGCAGGTTGTCACTTGCCATGACGTCACCTGCCACACATTGCGTATTGTAACTTGTCACCACGTCACCTGCCACATGTTACAGGTTGTTACTTGCCACAACGTCACCTGCCACACATTACGCATTGTCACTTGCCACACATTGTGGATTGTCACCACGTCACCTGCCACACATTGTGGATTGCCACATGTTGCGGGTTGTCACTTGCCATGACGTCACCTGCCACACATTGCGTATTGTCACTAGTCACACATTGCGGATTGTCACCACGTCACCTGCCACACGTTGCAGGTTGTCACTTGCCATGACGTCACCTGCCACACATTGCGTATTGTAACTTGTCACCACGTTACCTGCCACATGTTACAGGTTGTTACTTGCCACAACGTCACCTGCCACACATTACGCATTGTCACTTGCCACACATTGCGGATTGTCACCACGTCACCTACCACACGTTGCGGGTTGTCACTTGCATGTGTCCCAGATTGAAGGCAGGCAGCAGAGAGATAATGTAATCTCTCTGCTGCACAGTGAGGGCGGAACTGTGGTGATGCAGGAGGACATCATCTCTCTGCTCCCCTCCGTGCTCACTGCTCCCAACCCCCCCGCCCTGCCACACATTGTGGGTTGTCACTTGCCAGACGTTGCGGATTGTCACAACGTCACCTGCCACACGTTGTGGGTTGTCACTTGCCACACGTTGTGGATTGTCACAACGTCACCTGCCACATGTTGCAGGTTGTCACTTGCCACACATTGCGTATTGTCACTTGCCACATGTTGCAGATTGTCACAATGTCACCTGCCACACGTTGCAGATTGTCACTTGCCACACGTTGCGGATTGTCACTTGCCACACGTTGCGGATTGTCACTTGCCACGACGTCACCTGCCACACGTTTAGGATTGCCATATGTTGAGGGTTGTCACTTGCCACGACGTCACCTGACACACGTTGCGTATTGTCACTTGTCACACGTTGTGGCTTGTCACCAGGTCACCTGCCACACATTGCGGATTGCCACATGTTGCGGTGATGAAGACTATTTGATTAATTAATTTCCTGACACAATTTCTCATGGCGAATCCCATTTCTACCAGTCTGATTCCAAATTAAATGAAAGCATGCAAAGCAGACAAAAGTTTCACATCTTTACCTTTTCAGCGGGTTGTCACTTGCCATGACGTCACCTGCCACACATTGTGTATTGTCACTTGCCACACATTGTTGATTGTCACCACGTTACCTGCCACGCGTTGCTGGTTGTCACTTGCCATGACGTCACCTGCCACACATTGCGTATTGTCACTTGCCACACATTGTGGATTGTCACCACGTCACCTGCCACACGTTGCGGGTTGTCACTTGCATGTGTCCCAGATTGAAGGCAAGCAGCAGAGAGATAATGTAATCTCTCTGCTGCACAGTGAGGGCGGAACTGTGGTAATGAAGGAGGACATCATCTCTCTGCTCCCCTCCGCGCTCACTGCTCCCAACCCCCCTGCCTGCGAGTGTTCAGCCCGACCCTGTCACCAGTGCTACCACGGCTGCACAGTATATTCAGAAGTGTGGCGATGCAGGAGGGCAGGCAGTGAGAGTTTACATTATCTCTCTGCTGCCCTACGTGCTCACTGCTCCCAATATCCCCCCCGGATCTCCTCACAGGCAGCGGCGCCTTCCTGCTCACTTGCTGACTGCTTCCCCCGCCGGGGTGCAAGTGTCCCCACAGGCAGCGGAGCGGGCGGAATGAGTTGGCTGGTGGGCAGGCGTCATTTTGCGACCCCCCTAAAAGTGCCGCCTGGCTGGTACCATGGTACCACCTGGTCCCATCATAGGGCCGGCTCTGAACATGGCTATATCTAAGAGGAATTACAACATTATTAAAGACATTATAAACTTTCCTAACTGCATCTTGTGTTTTTCACCTGCATAAGATGTGCATTGAACATATAGTTTCATGGTTTCATTTGTTGCCCTATACACAAAGGCTATAATATAGTAAATCTTTGTATTCCAGAGTCAGAGTTTTCTGATTGTGTTTAAACAAGAGGTATGCTGCATGGTACTGCATAGGTTAATGTGTGATATTTGTAGTGTAAGAACTGACATTTTCTGTAAGGAAACTACAAATCCCACAATCCCTATGCCTCTTCATCTAGTGCTGGTGCAGATGAGAGCTAAACAGTATTTTGATCTGACACAGAGACACAAACAGGCAGATAAATTAATCAAGATCTCTACATACTAGAAGTGATACAACACAGAGGAAGGCATGCGTTGGACACTGTGGGGTTAATTTACTAAAACTGGAAAGTGCAAAGTTTGGTGCAGCTGTGCATGGTAGCCAATCAGCTTCTAACTTAAGCTTATTTAACTGCTTGCCGACCTGCCGCCGTCATTTTACTGCGGCAGGTCGGCTCTCCTGGGCGAGAGCCGGTAGCTATACGTCGGCTCCTTTTGTGGCCACAAGGAGGCGCGCGGGCCGCCGGCGGCCCGCGCGCCCCCGAGTTCCACGCGCTTTCCTGGCAGGCACGAACGCCGCTGGGCACGTGCGATTGCTCGTTACAGAGCGGGGAACGGGAGCTTTGTGTGTAAACACAAAGCTCCCAGTCCTGTCAGTGGGGGAAATGCTGATCTTCCGTTCATACAATGTATGAACGGAAGATCAGTGATTTCCCCTAGTGAGTCAACCCCCCATACAGTTAGAACACACCCAGGAACATACTTAACCCCTTCCCCGCCCCCTAGTGTTAACCCCTTCACTGCCAATGGCATTTTTATAGTAATCCAATGCATTTTTATAGCACTGATCGCTATAAAAATGCCAATGGTCCCAAAAATTTGTCAAAAGTGTCCGAAGTGTCTGACATAATGTCGCAGTACTTAAAAAAAATGCTGATCGTCGCCATTACTAGTAAAAAAAAAAAAAATATTAATTAAAATGCCATAAAACTACCCCCTATTTTGTAAACGCTATAACTTTTGCGCAAACCAATCAATAAACGCTAATTGCGTTTTTTTTTTAACAAAAAATATGTAGAAGAATACGTATTAGCCTAAACTGAGGAAAACATTTTTTTTTATATATATTTTTGGGGGATATTTATTATAGCAAAATGTAAAAAATATAAATGGAGATCATATAAAGAACAAAAATAGTTCAAAATGATAAACAGTGCTGAAGTATTGGTTTGAATGTCCAACTTCATATAAGCATTCGTGTGATGGCGGATTAACTCATCAGTAAGTGAAGATAGATTGTGGAGGATCCTACACCTCTTCCCAGAAAACAGGAACACCACAAGTGGGGCACACTCCCCTTCGGGGTACACACTCACCAGAGGGTCTAATAATCAAGGCAACAGCAGGTATCTTTCACTCGATCTTCCGTCTCTATAGCTGGGACCAGATAAAACAGATAAAGCACAGAAAAACTCCAAATAGTGCAATCTCGTTTAATAAATGTGAATAAAAAACCCTTCATAGATTATACTGCCCCCGCTCCAAATGCACGTACCAAACAGTAGTTTAAACACATGCAAAAGTAGTGATCGTAGCAGTGTCTTCCTACCGGTTCCGATTCCCCAGGAGATGGTGTTTTAGCACAGTGTGCAAATCTCCTTCCTGGATGAACCACCCGTGGAACGCACGCGTCACTTCCGGGTCGCCGTAAAGTCCCGCCCTGACCGGTTTCGTCCAATGACTTCAACAGAGGGCGTGGATAGACGATGTGAATGTCCTCCTTACATACTACTCCCTCGCTGCTTATTGGACAGAGCGGACGCACTTAGATGGCATCATTAGTCAGTGTCCTCAACACGAGTGTAAATAAAGCTAGATCGGGGGTGCAATTATGTGGACGTTCAGTATTGTAAATAGATTAATATTATAAATATTTATCTTTAGCGTAAGTAATTATATCCCGGACTTCAGGTTAATTAAAGGGTTGCTCAAAAAGAGCAGAATATAATCCACAATGTATAATACTACTGGGGTCATAGGATAACGGTTAGAGACGCTCCATATATAGTAAATACAAAACAAACAGATTACAATATACAAATATAGCCTACAATCTATATTAAATACTCATAAATATACATTAAACCATAATGCAGAGATGAGGTAAGGCTATAGTTTTTTCTTCTTTCTTTCCTTAACGGTAAGGGAAGCAGTCAGATATCAATTTAATATTGTACAGACCTAGCATTAATGTGTATCGCATTACATGTATACTACTCGTAAGGGGGACGGTATAGTAAAATATACAACAAGTGATATTGTTTGCGCTGTGGTAGTGATGCCTAAAGGGTGATGAGAAATGGGTGAAAAGGTGAGTGGAGTGATACACTAAGTGGGTACAGTGAGTGACAAAAATATAAAGATATATATATATATAAATACATAAATATCAATAAAAACACAATGTGAACAAAGTAACAGTAAATATCAGTGACCGTGTCATATATAATACTATGTGATGGACATGATAGAATGCATGGTCAGACTCAGTCCTACAGACAAGTCCAAATATAAAAGAAGAAAGTTCAACTTTAACATGCAACTGAGTGCAGCAAGTGAAATCTGATGTGAAGTCAGAAGGAGATGTTCCAGCAGCCAAATGGGTGAAGATGCAATGGAGGATTCCAAATCGTGCAGCCCACACCTCTAGTGATCCTATCAGCTTACCTCAAGGCTATCTGATATGGCCAGACAGATAGGACATCAAGCTCTTGGCGAATGGAAGCCTCAAATCCGATGGTGCATAGGAGGGAAAAGTACAGAAAGAAAAAAACATA
This sequence comes from Rana kukunoris, assembly GCA_029574335.1. NCBI lineage: Eukaryota > Metazoa > Chordata > Amphibia > Anura > Ranidae > Rana > Rana kukunoris. The sequence continues at coordinate 379,964,311 of CM056050.1, read as the reverse complement.
GAGTAGTCCTGTCACCACTGAGGGGATTTCTGCTTGAAATCAAAGATGTGCACTTACACAGAGTGGTGAAAGGGGGTGCCTATCTCCACGAGCAGCGAGCTCGTCAGGTGCTGCTCTGCTGCCACTGCTTATCTAAGTACTGGTCCGCCGATGCTCAGACGATGGTGTTAAAAAGAGAAATAGGAGGGCACATCGCATAATACCGCAACAAAAAGATTTATCAAACAAAGCACAAAATAAAAACTCACATAAGGCAAACTGAGGCGGTCATACATCCACGAGCAGCGAGCTCGTCTACCGTCCGTCAGGTGTTATGCAGAGGGTCCAGTGCTCCAATCCCGACGCGTATTCGTCACACCACGTGACTTCATCAGGGGATAGCACTTGGATACTGTTCTGTGTTTAAATAAGGTCTGCGGAATAGGACGCCCGGCGGCCATTTTCCCGAAGTCCACATGCAATCCAGCTAAGGACAGCAAGCACTACCTCTCGTGCCGTCCCACCCAGGTGGCATCTACATCAGAGATGGCGCTAGGTCTCACAATAAGAGGCGTCCTGGTCTAGGCAGACCTGAATACAAACCAGACTCAGAATTGACATATATATAAAAAAGTGTAAACCGGAATGAAAGGGTATGGATAGTTTAAACCGCAAACACGTTCAGACACCCTCCATGGGGTCCCAGCATGTCTAAATGGTAAACAGAGCCAAACTAAAAAATGAATAGAAAAATGCCTCTTATAGAGGGTCGTGGGAGAAACCCCCAATAGACTTCCTCATTAGGTATAATGATGGATGGCAGGGATGGTTAAAGTACAAATAAAATAAGGATAAAATATAAAAATATAAAAGTATAAAAAGGTACATAGGTAAAAATCTGTATGGAAACAGATTAAAATATACATATATATACAAGTATATATATATATATATACACATAGAGGGGAGCACTCTCCCTCTGCTCAGGGCAAACTCTAACAATCCTCTACTGATGTAAAAAAAAATTATATTGAGTGAAAAAACCGAACAGAGCACTGTACACAGCTGCACCTGACACACGGCTAACAAAAACCTACAATAAATGGTGAAAGACAAATCCTGGCTCCAGATGGGTGGAGCTAGGGGATATAACATGGAAAGTCAAGAGGAAGGGATCCTAGAAGTCACTCAGGAAGCAGTTAAGGTCGAACTCAATGTTGAGTCCTTTGGGCCTGAGAGTATCCATACAAAAGATATATTTGGATTCAAGCTGGCTAAGGGACCTGACTTTATGACCCCCTCGCCATGGTCTGGAATAGGGGACTATCCCCCAAAATTTGAGCTGTGATGGATCTTTCCGATGAACTTTGGCAAAGTGACGTGATACACTGTGGTTGGTGAACCCGCTTTCTATATTTTTAATGTGTTCTTTAATGCGGATTCGCAGAAGCCGCTTAGTACGGCCAATGTATTGAAGGCCACAGCTGCATTCTAGGGCATAAACTGCACCTTCTGTATTACATCCAATAAAGTCTCTTACTTCATATTGTGTGTCATTACTATTAGACTTGAATGTGGTGACTTTAATATTTGGTCGTTTTGTATGTGTGCAAGAGTAACATCTTTTACACGGGTAAAACCCTTTGCCAGTGAAGAAAGAGAACAATTTCTTCGGGGGATCTATCACACTCTTGACCAGTTGGTCCCGCAAGGTCGGGGCCCTTTTATAGATGAAGCTCGGTTTGTCTGGTAACAGGACTCTAAGGTCCCTGTCAGCCTTCAGAATATGCCAGTGACGTTGAATGACCTTTTCTATCTTCTTAAACTGAACGCTGTATTCCATCATCACAGGTACCAAGTCCTTCCTAATTGTCGGCTTCTTGTTTTCCAGAAGGTTACTTCTTGGTAACTTTGATACTTCATCTATTTTTTCTTTGATATACATATCGGTATATCCCTTTTCAATGAATCTGTCACCAATTTTTTTGGCCTGAACTTGAAACTCATCTAGCCTAGTACAGTTGCGTCTTAGACGTACCAGCTGGCCCTTAGGTATATTGAAGAGCCAGTTTTTGTGGTGGCAACTAGTAATGGGAAGGTAACTATTGCGGTCTACGTTTTTAAAGAAAGTCCTTGTGTCAAAAGTCCCATTATTCCTAGAAATTTCTAAATCCAGGAAGGGTATGGTATGTCCTATCTGCCAAGTCAATACGATATTTTTGGAGTTGATGTTCAAACTCTCAAAAAAGGCAACAAGGGACTGGTGGTCTCCTTTCCATAAGATAAAGATATCGTCGATATACCTTTTATACAGCAAAAGGTCAGTGGGCTGGTTGGTAAATATCGACTCCTCTTCCCATTTAGACATTAAAAGTCCCGCGACGCTGGGTGCGAATTTTGCCCCCATCGCCACCCCGGTCTTTTGCTGGTAGTATTGGTTCTTGTACCAGAGGTGGCTATGTTTAAGACAAAAGTCCAGGCATTTGATAATGTACTTCCTCTGTACACATGGGAGCTCTGTATAATTGCGAAGCCCCCATTTGGTGGAATCGCAGGCTAGATGATGGGGAATGATGGTGTATAGTGACGATACGTCTGCTGTTGCCATCAAAAGTGGTCCAGCCTCATTCATCTCGTCCAGGAGTTGCAGCATATCTTTGGTATCCTTAAGATAAGCGCGTGTATTCTGGACGGCCGGTTGGAGAAACCGGTCTACGTATTGCCCAAGTCTGGCTGTAATGGAATCTATCCCGTTCACTATTGGTCTAAAGGGAGGGTTAGCTTTATCTTTGTGGATCTTGGGTAGAGCATAGATGATGGGGGTTCTACAAGCCTCGGGGATCAGGTATCTAGCCTCTTTTTTGTCAAGGACTCCCTTCTTCAGACCCAAGTGTACTACTTGTTCAAGTTCTTTTTTCCATTTGAAAATCGGATTTTTTGACATAGGGCAGTAGGTCTCAGAGTCATCAAGCAGTTTCATCATGCCTGTGTGGTATTGTTCAGTGGTTAATAGAACAATCCCCCCACCCTTATCCGAAGGCCTAATCACAAGGTCTTTCTTTGCCCTGAGTTTTTTGATCCCGATCTTCATGGATGTAGGTTCCTCAATTTTTTTTTTTTTTTTTTTTTTTGAAAGTGAGGTTTTTAATTTCTTCTGTTACCATATGTCTAAATACCTCTATGTGTTTACCATCTTTTACCTTGGGATTAAAAGTGGATTTATTCCTTAACTGACTATGCACCACGGAATTGGTTTCCCTTGTAATGGGCTTGGAAGGTATGTCTTTGAGATACTTTGTAATGTTAAGTTTCCTGATGTATCGCTCTAGGTTAATATAGGTCTGGAATTTGTCCAAGTTTCTAACCGGTGCATACTTGAGCCCTTTATCCAATTCCAGGATTTCTTCTTGGGTCAGGGGTGTGTCAGTAAGGTTAAAAATCCCTTCCCCAATTATTCTTTTTTTCTCCTGTTTTCTCTTTCCTGCTCTGCACCCTCTTTTCTTGGAGGGCTTCTTTGCTTGGTCTCCTCTGTTTTCCTTGGTGGATGATATATCATGTCCCGGTCTAAAAAAGACCCGCTGTATCCTTGTTCGCGATAATACTCTGGGATTCTTCTATCGTCTCTATAGCAGTCCCGTTGTTCTCTTGGAGGACCATATTGATTATAGGTGTACCCTGGACTCCTTTCTCTAGGTCTTAGAAGTGGAGGTGGTGGGCCATATCTAGCTCCTTGTCCATAATAAGGGTCAGGGTCTGGGCTCCGTCTATAGGGTCTCTGATCATATTGTTGGTCACCCCTATACTCTCTGTTTCCATGGTCTCCATTCACGTAATCGGGGCTTCTCATCCGTTCATTCTGTGAGCCTTTAGTGTCTTTCTGTCCCTGGTTTGTTTTATTCCAATTATTATGTGGTTTTTTATTATTATTTTTGCGATGTTTAGGTTTTTTCCAGGCTTGCTGAGGAGTATATTCTGCCTGTGGATGTTTCCTCCATGTGTTGCATGGAGTTTGGCCACTAGGGTATCTGTGTCTGCCATCCCGGTGTTCGTTCCTATATTGATCCTGTCTGGAGGGATCTTCCCTTGGATCTTGACGTACACCTTCTATTCTTTCTCCTATTTCTGTTGCTAGTTTCTCTACCAATGGTGAACAGGTTTGAACCGGTTGTTCAGGTGTAGAAAATGTAGAGATAGGGTCAAGAGGGCTCTTTTTAACTTGCCATTTATACAACAAGTCATTTTTATAATCATTGATGTCTCTTGCATACTTCTTACTCTTTCTCTGTTGTGCCTCGGAATCTTTTTTGGTCAAATCTTTATTTAATTGGGTGGTAAGACGTTTGAATTCTTCAGTGTCTTTGTGTATATCCAAGCGTAGTTTAAGTTCAGCTACGGCTTGTTCGATTTTTCTGAGTTTCTTCTGCTTCCTTTTAAGCAAGAAATGCAGAAGCTCAGTGCCTTTGCTATTGAAAAATCTGAACCATTCATCAATTGATTCCTGATCAGTGAGGCCATCATTAGGGGGTACATCCCACCTGAGACGTCTAGGCACTAGGTTAGCCTTGATGTATCTGTCAAAGGTGTTGATGTCCCACCATAGGTTCATCTTTTTCTCTAGACCATGTCCTAATTTCCGTATAAGATGTTCAACATTACTATCTGTTTTAGGGTCATAGTTATTGAAAAACAGGTCAAGATTGACTTCTCGTTGTTCAATAAACGTGAAAATATCCATAACTGCAGCTAGAGGAGGATAAAGTGATACAAAGTGATAAGTGAAACTCCTGCGCTGTAATGGGTGAAAGGGGATTGGCCCGAGGGAAAGGGGCAAGGGAAGTGTACTGCAGCAAACAAAGGATAGGTCTATCCAAATGGACAAAAAACAAGGTATACAACAAGTGATATTGTTTGCGCTGTGGTAGTGATGCCTAAAGGGTGATGAGAAATGGGTGAAAAGGTGAGTGGAGTGATACACTAAGTGGGTACAGTGAGTGACAAAAATATAAAGATATATATATATAAATACATAAATATCAATAAAAACACAATGTGAACAAAGTAACAGTAAATATCAGTGACCGTGTCATATATAATACTATGTGATGGACATGATAGAACGCATGGTCAGACTCAGTCCTACAGACAAGTCCAAATATAAAAGAAGAAAGTCCAACTTTAACATGCACCTGAGTGCAGCAAGTGAAATCTGATGTGAAGTCAGAAGGAGATGTTCCAGCAGCCAAATGGGTGAAGATGCAATGGAGGATTCCAAATCGTGCAGCCCACACCTCTAGTGATCCTATCAGCTTACCTCAAGGCTATCTGATATGGCCAGACAGATAGGACATCAAGCTCTTGGCGAATGGAAGCCTCAAATCCGATGGTGCATAGGAGGGAAAAGTACAGAAAGAAAAAAACATAGAGTAGTCCTGTCACCACTGAGGGGATTTCTGCTTGAAATCAAAGATGTGCACTTACACAGAGTGGTGAAAGGGGGTGCCTATCTCCACGAGCAGCGAGCTCGTCAGGTGCTGCTCTGCTGCCACTGCTTATCTAAGTACTGGTCCGCCGATGCTCAGACGATGGTGTTAAAAAGAGAAATAGGAGGGCACATCGCATAATACCGCAACAAAAAGATTTATTAAACAAAGCACAAAATAAAAACTCACATAAGGCAAACTGAGGCGGTCATACATCCACGAGCAGCGAGCTCGTCTACCGTCCGTCAGGTGTTATGCAGAGGGTCCAGTGCTCCAATCCCGACGCGTATTCGTCACACCATGTGACTTCATCAGGGGATAGCACTTGGATACTGTTCTGTGTTTAAATAAGGTCTGCGGAATAGGTTGCCCGGCGGCCATTTTCCCGAAGTCCACATGCAATCCAGCTAAGGACAGCAAGCACTACCTCTCGTGCCGTCCCACCCAGGTGGCATCTACATCAGAGATGGCGCTAGGTCTCACAATAAGAGGCGTCCTGGTCTAGGCAGACCTGAATACAAACCAGACTCAGAATTGACATATATATAAAAAAGTGTAAACCGGAATGAAAGGGTATGGATAGTTTAAACCGCAAACACGTTCAGACACCCTCCATAGTAAAATATGTATACATACTATCAAAATACTCATTCCAGAGAATAAAATCTTATATAACAACTGTTAATTAAATTTTTTTAAATAATTAAGGGTACCAATGACTAGAAATGTCAGTGTATATCAATATTTAGCATAGCTAAAATAATCAGTGTGACCATCAAAAATTAATGATCATCCACCATTTTATCAGTCAATATATAGTAAAATAGAGGACGTATAAACTCCAGGTAGATAAAAGGACAAAAATATTAATAAAATAGTATAAAACCATATATGCATAAATAACCATATAGTAAGCATATATGTAAATATAAATTAAAATATAAGAATCAATTAAAATCATGTTAGAAAATTGATGCCATATAATTTGTAGAACACAGTCAAAAGTCACTTATAAAACAGTTGATATCCAACTCGACATTTAACCCTCTCGGGGCAAGAGTATCTACAGAATGGATCCATTTTGTTTCGAGTTTAGATAGTTCCCTTACACGGTTACATCCCCTCCAGTTGGGGTTCAGATGTTCAACTCCCCAAAATCTCAGACCAGCTGGATTTTCATCATGATATAATTTAAAGTGCAGGGACACATTATGATCCTTATAGCCCATTTTGATATTGGCTATATGTTCTGCGATTCTTATTTTCAATTTCCTTTTTGTGCGGCCCACATAGAGTAACTTACATGGACATTCAAGTACATATACTACATAAGTAGTATTACATGTAATGAAGTCTTTGATTGAAAATATGGCATCATTACGAGATGTAAAGTTATCTAAACCTCTAACCAGGCTAGTCACTTCTTTACAAGGACCACATTTTCTACATGAGAAAAAGCCATCTTTCTGCCAAAAAGTAGGAGGTTTACCGGGCGGATCAAGAACTTTTTTAACAACTCCATAGTTTGGAGCTTTTCTATAAATGAAGCTAGGCTTAGTTGGAATTAAATTTCTAAGAATCTTATCTAGAAATAAAATGTGCCAATGAGAGGAGAAGATTTTTTCTACCTCCTTGTACTGCAAATGGTAGCCTGAAATGAAACTCCATTCATGATTAATCAGGGTTTTAGCAGGATGATTGTTGGTAGAGCTAGAGGGCAACGGTGTGACCAATAGTTCCTCTATAATCACATCCAATTTTCTTTCACAGTAGCCCTTTTCCATAAATTTCTTCTTCAGGGCCGAGAATTGTGATAAATAATCATATCTTTCGAACAGTTGCGGCGTACTCTCATAAATTGGCCCTTTGGTATGTTCCTCAGCCAGGTGGGGTGGTGCCCGCTTTGTGTTGGTAAAAAGCTGTTGGCATCTGTAGGTTTAAAATAAACCTTTGTACCCAATTTGTCACCATCTCTATATATCTGAAGGTCGAGAAAGTGAACATTTTCTTGATTATACTCACATGTGAGGTTAATGTTCTGTTTATTGTTATTTAATACACTTAAAAAGGCCTCCAACGATATGAGGGTCCCAGTCCATATAAAGAAGAGGTCGTCAATATATCTACAATATAATAATAGTTCATCTCTTTTGGCATTGAAAATAGTTTTGTCTTCCCATTCTGCCATAAACAAATTGGCTATGTTTGGGGCAAATTTAGCCCCCATTGCAACGCCACGTTTCTGGAAATAAAATGTATTTTTGAACCAAAAATAGTTGTGACTTAAACAAAAATCAAGGGAGTTGTGTAGAAATACTTTTTGGGAATGGCATAAGTCGTCCCTTTGGCTTAATGCCCAATTCAAGGACAAGAGGGCATCATCGTGTTGTATAACCGTATACAACGAGGCTACATCTGCTGTAACCAAATAGACTTCCTCTTTTCCTGCGAGGTTGATATCATTCAACATTGTTAATAGGTCCTTAGTGTCCTTTAGCGATTGTGTATTTGACACTATATTATAAAAAATGGTTGAGATACTGTCCCATGCGCGATGTGATAGAGCCTATACCATTCACTATAGGCCTTGCCGGTGGATTAAATTGGTCTTTGTGAATTTTCGGTAAGGTATATATCGTAGGTATTCTTCCATTACTTGGTATCAGATATTTCTTCTCCTTACTGGAAAGGACACCTGTACGGAATCCTTTCCCTACTAATATTTTTAAGTCAGCCTCATATTGTGGAGTAGGGTCTTTATTCAAACGTTGATATGTGGTATCTTCCGTCAACATATTTAATAACTGCTCATGATAAAAAGATTTAGTCAAAATCACTACCCCTTCTCCCTTATCGGCAGGTCGCACTACTATATCTTTTCTCTTTTCAAGTAGTTGTATCCTGTCTTTGATATAGCGAGGATTAACGTTTTTTTGGGGAGTAATAAGATCCAAGTCACGCAGTACTAATCCTTTAAAAACCTCAAGAGGTTGATTAGACCCTACTACGGGGTTAAACAATGACTTATTACGGAGTCCAGAATCTACTGATACCAGTGTTGTTTGAGTCACTGGATTAGAATTAGTGAAAGTATTCAAATTTCTATTGAGGAAATATTTTTTCATATTAATCCTTTTTTCATATTAATCCTTCTGACATATCTATGTACATCAATAAATACATCAAATTTGTTGATCAGGTGATGTAATTAAACTGAAGTCCGGGATATAATTACTTACGCTAAAGATAAATATTTATAATATTAATGTATTTACAATACTGAACGTCCACATAATTGCACCCCCGATCTAGCTTTTTTTACACTCGTGTTGAGGACACTGACTAATGACGCCGTCTAAGTGCGTCCGCTCTGTCCAATAAGCAGCGAGGGAGTAGTATGTAAGGAGGACGTTCACGTCGTCTATCCACGCCCTCTGTTGAAGTCATTGGACGAAACCGGTCAGGGCGGGACTTTACGGCGACCCGGAAGTGACGCGTGCGTTCCACGGGTGGTTCATCCAGGAAGGAGATTTGCACGCTGTGCTCAAACACCATCTCCTGGGGAATCGGAACCGGTAGGAAGACACTGCTACGATCACTACTTTTGCCTGTGTTTAAACTACTGTTTGGTACGTGCATTTGGAGCGGGGCAGTATAATCTATGAAGGGTTTTTTATTCACATTTATTAAACGAGATTGCACTATTTGGAGTTTTTCTGTGCTTTATCTGTTTTATGTGGAACATTAACCCACTGGTCCCAGCTATAGAGACGGAAGATCGAGTGAAAGATACCTGCTGTTGCCTTGATTATTAGACCCTCTGGTGAGTGTGTACCCCGAAGGGGAGTGTGCCCCACTTGTGGTGTTCCTGTTTTCTGGGAAGAGGTGTAGGATCCTCCACAATCTATCTTCACTTACTGATGAGTTAATCCGCCATCACACGAATGCTTATATGAAGTTGGACATTCAAACCAATACTTCAGTGCTGTTTATCATTTTGAACTATTTTTGTTCTTTATATGATCTCCATTTATGTATTCATCTAACTGTCATTTGACTGTTAGATTTTAAATAGCTGCTAATCTGTTTCCTTTTGTTGCAATAGGAATCTAGATCTGAAAATTTAATTTTGCTTCATAACTAACTGATTACATATGTGATTAATTGGTTTATATTCAGAAGTCACTCTGCACTGAGGCGCTGAGTTGTGACACTAGGCCTGGTGTTACAATATTTTTCTAAAATATAAAAAATATTGCATTTTTTTAAAAACAGTCCTTCTATTTTTGTTTATAGCGCAAAAAATAAAAACCGCAGAGATGATCAAATACCACCAAAAGAAAGCTCTATTTGTGGGAAAAAAAGGACGCCAATTTTGTTTGGGAGCCACATCGCACGACCGCGCAATTGTCAGTTAAAGCGACGCAGTGCCGAATCACAAAAAGTGCTCTGGTCATTGGGCAGCAATATGGTCCGGCCGTTAAGTGGTTAATTACCACTTCCCATTTGGGCCAATTTTGGCACTTCGCTCCTACATGTAAAAATCATCATTTTTTTTCTAGAACCCTCAAACATTACATATGTTTTTTTTTTTGCAGAGACCCTAGGGAATTAAATAGTGGCTGTTGCAATTTTAACTGGACAGCTGTAAGGAGCCATACACCTTCACTTTTTATACAAGAGACTACGAAGGTCTGAACCATAGGACAGACCCTCTTATGGTTTACTGGTCATCCCTGGATATGCCTTTTTAACGACCAAGGTCTATTAGGTACTAACGGAAATAAGGCGTTGGCTGGCTACACCCACCATAGGCTACAAGTTCCTGTATAAGCTGAGATACGCTGCAGCTGAATAGATTGGCCTAATCCTAATCCATAAAATATTCCATTATAATATATGGAACAATCTTGGTCCATGATACCTTGGCCCGGCATCGTTATGTGGCCCTAACGGATCATGTACTCTTTATCTCTTGAGTGTTTGTCAATTGTCAGTGGAATGTTTACACTTGGGATTTAACCACTTGCTTACTGGGCACATATACCCCCTTCCTGACCAGCTGAAATTTCAGCTTCCGGCACTGCGTCGCTTTAACTGACAATTGCGCGGTCGTGCGACGTGGCTCCCAAACCAAATTGAAATCATTGTTTCCCCACAAATAGAGCTTTCTTTTGGTGGTATTTGATCACCTCTGCGTTTTTAATTTTTTGCGCTATAAACAAAAAAGAGCAACAATTTTGAAAAAAAATACAATATTTTTTACTTGTTGCTATAATAAATAGCCCAATTTTTTTATTTTTTAAAGTTTTTTTTTTTCTTCTCAGTTTAGGCGATACGTATTCTTCTACATATTTTTGGTAAAAAAAAAATCGCAATAAGCGACTGGTTTGCGCAAAAGTTATAGCGGCTACAAAATAGGGGACAGAATTATTATTTTTTATTATTTTTTTTTTTACTAGTAATGGCGGCTATCTGCGATTTTTATTGGGACTGCGACATAATGGCGGACACATCGGACACTTTTGACACATTTTTGGCATATTCACATTTATACTGCGATTAGAGCTATAGATATGCACTAATTACTGTATAAATGTGACTGGCATTGAAGGTGTTAACACTAGGGGGTGAGGAATGGTTTAAATGTGTACCCTGCATACTGTTTTAACTGTGGGGGAGGGGGACTGACTGGGGAGGTGATCGATCTGTGTCCCTATGTACGAGGGACACAGATCGGTCTCCTCTCTACCTGACCGGACGCTGTCTCTGTGTGAGTCGGCAATGAGAGATGATCTTATATGTTTACATTTGAGATCATCTCTCATTGGCCGCACAGATCGCGCTGTAAACAGCCGCTGTGATTGGCTATTTACCGCGATCTGTGATCCCCGCTCGGGAGCGCGCGCGGGGATCGAGGAAGGGGGCGGCCATCAAAAGACGGAGTCCCAGAGAAGTAGAGCCACCCTGCGGCCATACATAGTCGTACGGCCGTCGGGAAGTGGTTAAGTAACAGCTTTGGAAGTTTTCAAGCCTGTATAGTTCCCTGAAGAAGATCCACACTGTATGTGTTTTTGAAACGAGTTGGACGCCCTGTCGATTGACAGCTCGCGTGCTTCTGTCTCAGCTGGTATTACATCTGTCCCCAACTCATGTATTTGTTTTTATTTTCAGCAACCTTTGTTTTTCATGTTGTATGTCATTTATACCTTGAATAAATGTGTACAATTTTAAACCATTCACTGCTTGTGGTCCATTTAAAATCCCAACTTGAGGAACTCTTTCGTTTTTATGTCACACAATATTTGCACAGCAATTTTTCGAATGCTTTTTTTGGGAAAATGTAATGAAAAAAAACCCAGTAAAGTTAGCCTAATTTATTTGTATAATGTGAAAGATGATGTTACGCCGAGTAAATAGATACCTAATGTGTGATGTTTTAAAATTGTGCACAGGAAGTCCTGGAGTAAAATTGTTACTCCCGCTCTAACGTTCACGGTGATACCTCACATGTGTGGTTTGAATGTCGTTTATATATGTGGACGCAACGTACGTATGTGTTTGCTTTTGTGTGCCAGAATGTGGGGACAGGGGCAATTTAATAAAAAAATTATTGTTTATTTTACTTTTTTTTACACTTTCCCTTTTTTGTATCACTTTTATTCCTATTACGAGTAATGTAAACATCCCTTGTAATAGGTGAGTGACAGGTCCTCCTTATGGAGAGATGTGGGGTCTATAAGTGCGTGGGCTGGTAGAAGTACAGGAGGGTGGCGGAGAGCAGCGGTAGGTGGGCATCACCTCCCACTGCTTGTAAGAACGATCATTCGGCTTAACTGCCGCTATGATTGTTCTCGCGGTGCAGGGAATTGCCGGCTGAAAAAGATGATATCTGAATGATGCCTGTAGCTGCAGGCATTATTCAAAATATCCCCACTCAAAGTCATATGATATACCTTGGGCAGGAAGTGGTTAAGCCTTGACAAAAAAAAATGGAAACTGAGTTGTTTCTATGAACAGCTGCACCAGATTTTGCACTCTGCAGTTTTGCTTACCCTTGTGTGACCAGGAACAATAAGTTGCCTGTCCTAAGGGACAAGCTAGGTGTATTAATACATGGACATAGAGTAATCGATCAGCCATGACACTACAAGCTGATTAGACTCAAGATAACTAGTGTTGCTCACGAATATTCGTATTGCGAATATTCGGCTCGAATATGGCATATTCGAGTATTCGCGATATATTCCGAATTTCGCGGTGAATATTCGCTATTTTGAATATTCGTATTTTTTCAATTTTTTTTTTAGAACAGATCACATCCTAGAGATCCCCATCGACGTCTAAAAGCATTGCTGGTATGATTAGAGACCTTGGGCCGAGTAGCTGCAGCGATCATTTTATATTGCCGAAAAATCGCAATGCGATTATTCGGCAATAGCGATATCGCGCGATTATTTTCTCCGCCCTATCTTCCGCCTCAGAGCGATTATTTCAGTTTCATTTTTAAAACAGATCACATCCTAGTGATCTCCTTCGACGTCTAAAAGCATTGCTGTTATGATTAGAGACCTTGGTCCGAGTAGCTGAAGCGATCGTTTTATATTGCCGAATATTCGCAATTATTTTGTATTGTAATATATCACGAATATTCTGAGCCAATCAGAGTGCTCCATTCCGCATTTCTCGAAATTTCGCAATTATTTTGTATTGTGAAATATCACGAATATTCTGAGCCAATCAGAGTGCTCCATTCCGCATTTCTCGAAATTTCGCAATTATTTTGTATTATAAAATATCACGAATATTCTGAGCCAATCAGAGTGCTCCTTCCGCATTTGCCGAATATTCGCAATTATTTTGTATTGTAATATATCACGAATATTCTGAGCCAATCAGAGTGCTTCATTCCGCATTTCTCGAAATTTCGCAATTATTTTGTATTATAAAATATCACGAATATTCTGAGCCAATCAGAGTGCTCCTTCCGCATTTCTCGAAATTTCGCATTCGCATTCGCAATAGCGAAATTTCGCAATCATTTCATTTCCAAAAAAATATCGCGAATATTCGCATTTAGCGAATATATCTCGAATATTCGACTATATATTCGAGATATATCGCGAAATCGAATATGGCATATTCTGCTCAACACTAAAGATAACAAAAGCAAAATCAAGAAAACACTGTGCAGCTCTGAATTTCACTTTTTTTTTTACTTGTTAAGCAGATATAACAAACCACTTTCAACTGCATATTTAAAAGACCCAAACAGACCAAAAGTAGGCAAATAACAGAATTTGAAATACACTTTCAAAAGAAAAAATTGCATGCTGTGGCCAATTTAATTCAAGCAAACCATACATAAAAAAAAAAAAAATGTATTTTGTTCATAAGTGTAGAAATAACCACAGTCATCTCTTACATGGCTACTTTATCAGATCTCAGCTGTGCCAATGGTTTTATGCAAACGTTCTTTGGTGTGGGCCTTTTTTGAGACGTGTGCATCAGATCGCACCGTTGCTATTTGCAACATATGTCTCAAGCGTATCTTGCATGGCCAAAACATCACCCGCTTGGGCACCACATGCTTGACCAGACATATGTCGACCTGCCATGGAATTCGTTGGCAAGCATACCTGAAAGACCCACACCAAAGAACAAAGCGGACCTCCCCTTGCCCCTCATCAGCTGGGATCTCCAACCCCACTATACCCTCAGTCCTCTCTGAAGCCTGCACTGATAGGACTGAAGGTGTAGAATTAGGTGTGTCACAACCTAGTAGTAGTGCAATCTGCCATTGGTACACCGATCGTAGATTTCAGCAGACAAATTTCCCTGCCCCAGCTTCTGCAGCGCCAAAAGAAGTACTCTCCCAGCCATCCACATGCCCAGCGGTTGAATGCTAGCTTAGTGAAATTGCTAGAACTTCAACTGCTGCCTTTTCAGTTGGTAGATTCTGCCCCCTTCCGTGAGTTTGTGGAATGTGCGGTACCTCAGTGGCAAATTCCCAAACACCACTTTTTCTCACGGAAGGCGATTACGGCTCTCTACCGGCATGTGGAAGGCAATGTCAATGCCTCGCTGGACAAGGCGGTCAGTGGTAAGGTGCATATTACCACTGACTCATGGTCCAGCAGGCATGGACAGGGACTGTACCTCTCTTTCACAGTGCATTGGGTGACTCTGCTGGCAGCTGGGAAGGACGCAGGGCAAGGTACAGTAGTGTTGGTGGTTGTTCTGCCACCACGCCTCCAAAACACTACTACTGCTTGTGACACATCTATCTCCTCCACCCCCTCCTCTTCTTCTCCCTGTGGCCTCTTCCTGTGCTGATGTGTCCTCGGAACCAGCCGTGCTCTGTAGGCATACGAGAGGCTACGCAGGAATGCAGGCAAAGCGATGCCATGCGGTGCTAGAGCTGGTGTGCTTGGGAGACAGGAGCCACACTGGAGCAGAGGTTCTGTCAGCTCTGCAGGGGCAGGCTCAGAGGTGGTTGATGCCACGCCAGCTTAAGCCAGGAATGGTGGTTAGCGACAATGGCACCAACCTTCTCTCTGCCCTGCGATAGGGACAACTGACACATGTGCCCTGTTTTGCTCATGTTCTGAATTTGGTGGTGCAGCGGTTCTTGGGCAGGTACCCGGGCTTACAGGAAGTCCTGAAGCAGGCCAGGAAAGTCTGTGTGCATTTCCGAAGGTCATATAATGCCACTGCTCGGCTGACAGACCTCCAAAGGGAATACAACCTGCCCAAAAACCGCCTAATCTGTGACATGCCCACCAGATGGAACTCTACATTGGCCATGCTGCAGCACTTGCACACGCAGCAGAGGGCCATCAATGAGTACCTGTGCCAATATGGCAGCAGAAATGGGTCAGGGGAGCTTGGGGTTTTTCCCCATGCCAGTGGGTCTTGATCAGGGATGCATGCACTGTCCTGTCACCATTTGAGGAGGCCACGAGGATGGTGAGCAGTGACAGTGCATGCATCAGTGAGACTGTCCCTCTTATTCACATGTTGGAGCACACGCTACGTGGAATAATGGACAGGGACCTTGAGGAAGAACAGAGGGAGGAAAAGGAGGACTTCCTTACCTCTCAAGGCCCCCTTTATCTAGACAGTTGTCCTGCTTGCCCACCTAGCACACAGGAAGAGGAGGAGGAGGAGGAGGATTGTATCAGCAGCATGGAGGTGGAGCCTAGCACTCAGCATCGGCAGCAGCAGTCTTCAAGAGATCACTTACAGTCCCAAGGAACCCATGGACTTTTACGTGGCTGGGATGAGGTGGCTGCGGATACTGTCGTCCTCAGTGACCCAGAGGACTGTGCTCCGAATGCCTCAGCAAACCTACGCTGCATGGCCTCCCTGATCCTGCAAAGCCTGCGTAAGGATTCTAGTATTCGTGGTATCAAGGAGAGGGATCATTACTGACTGGCAAATCTCCTTGATCCACGTTACAAGAGTAAGGTTGCGGACCTTATCTTGCCGTCGCAGAGGGAGCAGAAGATGAAACATCTTCAGGAGGCCTTGAAGAAAGGTCTGTGCAACGCTTTCCCAGAACCTGGGGGATTACCAAATCCTGGTCCTGGACAACATCTTGCTGAGGCTTCGGTAAATCACAGAAGGAGCGGTGGAGAAGGTGGCCGTCTGATCGATGCGTTCAGACAATTTTTTAGTCCGCAGCCCCAAGGTATGACTGGTTCCAGCAACCATCGCCAGCGTCTGGTTTACATGGTGCGGGAATACCTAGAGGCAAGATCAGACTTGGACACCTTCCCCACCGAAAATCCTCTGGCTTACTGGGTCTTGAGGATGGATCACTGGCCAGAGCTCGCACAGTACGCAATTGAGCTACAGGCTTGTCCTGCATCCAGCGTTCTTTCAGAACGCACATTCAGTGCTGCTGAAGGCTTTGTGATTGATCACAGGGTGCGCCTCTCCACCGACTCTGTCGATCGACTGACCTTCATAAAAATGAATCAGGCTTTGATCAACACCACCTACCAAGCACCTGATGCTGATGTAACTGATTATTTTTTTTGAAACGTCAGATCCCTTGGAGACTGCCTATGCTGATGCTGAGTGACTGTCCTGTTATGCTGCTGACTGAATATCCTTTTCCTCCTCAACGATCTTGCTGATAGCTAGTAAGAACATTGTTGGTTCTGGCCACTGCCACCAGTGCCTAAGGCCCAACTTTTCTGCCCCTGTTTAACAGGGGCATATATTAACAATTTGTTAAGCAATACTTTGCATGTGGCTCTTTGCTGCACTCCAATTACATTATCTGTGAGGGGTTGCAGTGTTGTTGCACCGCCACCAGTGCCTAAGGCCCAGTTATTCTGCCCCTGTTTAACAGGGGCATATAATAACAATTTTTGATGCAATACTTTGCATGTGGCTCTTTGCTGTGCTCCAATTACAGTATCTGTGAGGGGTTGCAGTGTTGTGCCTAAGAGGAAAATAAGGGGGGTGGTGTCTGCGCTGTGAAAAGTGGGTGAAATCCAAGGGTGACACGGGAATAAATCCCTAGGCTGGTGGACGTGGGTGAAAGCAAAAAAAAGGGGGGGTGGGGGCAAGTTCAGAACAGAGTGATAGCATACATAAGTATTGTGTCAATACGTATAACGTCTAAATAATAATGTAACACAAAAAAGTAGAATACCAAATGGCAAGTGACAAAAAAGGAGTACAAATTCAAAAAGGCAAAATATATAACAATGTGCTGGTACATGTCGTGTGAAATCAGGGAAACCTTCCCACTAGGGACGCCCCTGAGTGAATAACACAGTGAACAATACAAATAATATGCAAATATAAGTCAATGTAAAAAGTGAAAAAATACAGAAAAAATGTCTCTAAAAGTGTTTCCCAAATGTCCCAGAAGACAGGTTCCAAGGATGGAAAGGTGGTGCCGGGAAAGGACGTTGCACAGTGAGCACCTCTGGTGGTCCCTAGCTCCTCACCTCACGGCTATGGCACAGATAGCCAAATAGAACCACCTCCAGCAGGGGGGAGAGGAATACACTTCAATGGGCAGAAACGACATCAGCACTCCTCAGCAGTAAGGCATGGAGAGGATACAAAGCAAGTTGGATATGGTGTAAGGGAAATGTCTAAACAAGCGTCATCAATCACTCATACATCCACTCACATGGAGGTGATGGATGGTGGGCCTATCTCCCACGAACGCCGAGTTCATCCTGGGTCCTGGATGCACACCTGGCTACTCTTCTTCTGTGTCTGGACTGGGTGGACACTCGGAGCAGGTGGAGGGG
This sequence comes from Rana kukunoris, assembly GCA_029574335.1. Taxonomy (NCBI): domain Eukaryota; kingdom Metazoa; phylum Chordata; class Amphibia; order Anura; family Ranidae; genus Rana; species Rana kukunoris. The sequence goes on along the minus strand of CM056050.1, from coordinate 379,946,571 downwards.
ACCCTCACACAACATATATGTCAGGAGAGAGAAAGACCATAGTACAGCCCGCAAAAATGGAACAAGTTTATTAAAAAACATATAGATACACTCACATTTGGACGATAAAACTGGGCACAGAATACCAGACAGACGTCTGTCTGGTATTCTGTGCCCAGTTTTATCGTCCAAATGTGAGTGTATCTATATGTATCTATATGTTTTTTAACCACAACATGGCTTGTACAGGCACAAGGGCGTAAATTTACGTCCCCGTCTGAGTGCGGTTCGGGGGTCCCATCGGGACCCCCTCCGCGGCGTGCGGGGGTCTCCCTACCTCTGGGAGCGATCCGGGATCTGCGGGCGGATGTCCGTGATATCCGCCCCCCCCCGCGATCGCTCCCAGCCAATGGGAGCGCGCTCCCAGCCTGTCACTTCCTCCTCCTGTGTTTACACAGGAAGGAGGAAATGATGTATTCTCTCATCGCAGCGCTGTTTCCCAGCGCTGCTGATGAGAGAAGACATCACAAGTAAGTGTGCACCAACACAACACTGACACACACTCACATAGGCATATTAACCCCTTGTGATCGCCCCCCCCCCACCCCCCTGTCACAGTGTTACTGAATGCAGTGATTTAATCACTGCATTTAGTGTCAGTGTGACAGGCACTGTAAAAAACAGTTAGTGTTAGGTTCAGGATAGCCCCCCCACCCCCCCTAATAAAGTTTTAACCCCCTGATCACCGCCCTAGTTAACCCTTTCAGTCCCTATTGCCAGCGTCACTAAGCGATCATTTTTCTGATCGCTGTATTAGTGTCGCTGTTCCCGCTAGGTAGCTATTTTTTTTTATTGCGATTTTTTTTTTTTACTAAAGACATGTGGCTAAATAAATTTTGGCCTAAATGTTTGACTAAAATTTAGTTTATTTGATTTTTTTTTAACAAAAAGTAAAAAATAGTGTTTTTTTTCAAAAATGTCGCTCTATTTTTGTATATAGCGCAAAAAATAAAAATTGCAGAGGTGATCAAATACCACCAAAAGAAAGCTCTATTTGTGGGAAGAAAAGGACGCAAATTTTGTTTGGGAGCCACGTCGCACGACCGCGCAATTGTCTGTTAAAGCGACGCAGTGCCGAATCGCAAAAACACCTTGGGTCATTTACCAGCGTATTGGTCCGGGTCTTAAGTGGTTAATAAACTTGTTCCATTTTTGCGGGGCTGTACTATGGTCTTTCTCTCTCCTGACATATATGTTGTGTGAGGGTCCCCTCTAGACATGTGCACAGAATTTTTTTTTGTTTTTTTTTTTGTTCCGTTTCGTATGGTCCCGTCTGTTCGTTTCCGTTCGTTTTTCGTAAGACGCCCGTTTTCCCGTTCGTTCCCATTCGTTTGTCGTACGACGCGATTTTTTCGTATTCCGATCGTTTCGTATTTCCGTTACCGTTTTATTTTCGTACATGCAGGATGGTTCTTTATTCTGTTTAATTCATTCTTCGTTTCTTGTTAGACAAAAATTATCGTGAATTTTCGTCAATTTGCATTCTGTGTATCTTGAATGCTTTTCTTTTGTTAGTGTCAGTTGTATGTTCATTGTTCAATGACATCTATAACAAAAGAATTTCATTATGTATATTGAATGAATTCCTTTTTCTGTTTGTATTGTGTATTCAAAATACTGAAGGCAAATCTTTTGATATAGGTGTCATATCAACATACGAAAATAACAAAAGAAACGGGTTCAAATGCAAATCTTTTGTTTATCGTTGTTTTTGAATGGCCACATGGTTGCGTACACACCATCGTTTTTCTACAAAGCGCTAGCAAAGCGTGGTGACGTACACCATGTTCGACGGTACTCTTTTCCATTGAAGATCCATCTCATAACTTGCTTCTGAGCATGCGCGGGTTTAAAAACGTAGTTTTCAACGTCGTTTTGCCCACACACCATCACTTTTTATGACACAAAAAACGACGTTTTGAAAAACGACACAAAAAATTCAAGCATGTTGGAATTTTTTTTTGGTCGTTTTTTGACCACCAGAGGTGCTCACTGTGCAATGTCCTTTCCCGACACCACTTTTCCATCCTTGGATCCTGTCTTCTGGGACATTTGGGAAACACTTTTAGAGACTTTTTTTCTGTATTTTTTCACTTTTTACATTGACTTATATTTGCATATTATTTGCATTGTTCACTGTGTTAATTACTCAGGGGCGGCCCTAGTGGGATCGTTTGCCTGATTTCACACTACATGTACCAGCATATTGTTATATATTTTGCCCTTTTGAATTTGTACTCCTTTTTTGTCACTTGCCATTTGGTATTCTACTTTTTTGTGTTACATTATTATTTAGACGTTATACGTATTGACACAATACTTATGTATGCTATCACTCTGTTCTGAACTTGCCCCCACCACCCCTTTTTTTGCTTTCACCCACGTCCACCAGCCTAGGGATTTATTCCCGTGTCACCCTTGGATTTCACCCACTTTTCACAGCGCAGACACCACCAACCTTATTTTCCTATTTGCTGTTTCTCTCTGCCCAGGACAGAGTGTCAGGTGTTTGCAGCAGTGACCCTATCCCATTCCACCCCCCTCGGTAGCGCAGGAGCCTCTGTCTACAACATAGTGTTGTGCCTAAGGCCCAATTTTTCTGCCCCTGTTTAACAGGGGCGTGCAATAACAAATTTTTATGCAATACTTTGCATGAGGCGCTTTGCTGCGCTCCAATTACAGTATCTGTGAGGGGTTGCAGTGTTTTTTGCACCGCCACCAGTGCCTAAGGCCAAATTTTTCTGCCCCTGTTTAACAGGGGTGTATATTAACAATTTTTGATGCAATACTTTGCATGTGGCTCTTTGCTGCACTCCAATTACATTATCTGTGAAGGGTTGCATTGTTGTGGCACCACCACCAGTGCCTAAGGCACAGTTTTTCTGCCCCTGTTAAACAGGGGCGTATAATAACAATTGTTGATGCAATACTTTGCATGTGGCTCTTTGCTGCACTCCAATTACAGTATCTGTAAGGGGTTGCAGTGTTGTTCCTAAGACCCAATTTTTCTGCCCCTGTTCAACAGGGGCGTGTAATTTACAATTTTTGATGCAATACTTTGTAGCAGGCTCTTTGCTGCTCTCCAACTAGAGTATCTGTGAGGGGTTGCAGTGTTGTGTCACCAGCATTAGTGCCTAAGGCCCAATTTTTCTGCCCCTCTTTAACAGGGGCGTGTAATTACAATTCTTGATCTAATATTTCACAGCATGGCGTTCCAGCACCCACTAAGACTAACTGTGAGGGCTTACAGTGTTGTGGCAACACCAACACCTAGGGCCCAAATTTCTGCAGCGTATATACGGCAGGCCCCTACTTTCAAACATCCAACTTACAAACGACTCCTACTTGCAAACGGAAGGAGACACCATAAAGTGAGAGGAAATCGACCCCTAGGAAAGGAAATTCTCTTCTGTAAAAGGTGTCTCCTGTCCACTGATGCTTTATCACAATCCTTGTTTCACAAAAAAAAAAAAAAAATCAAAAAATCATTTGTCTTTGGGACAGAAAGTGAGGTGCAATCTTCTGAACAGATGCACACAGACAGCAAAACAAATGTTACAGGGGTGATAACCCTTCTCTATGTTTTCAGAAAAGCTTAAAAAACGATTTTATGTCTCAAGCTACACTTTAAAGAAGTACCAGTTGAAAATTACAAACATATTCTACTTAACAACAAACCTACAGTCTCTGTCTTGTTTGCACCACCTACATACTGCTGTTCAAAGTATATAGGGCCAGAGGGGCTTGTAATGACCTGTGGGGAGGGGGAGGGGAAACCCATGCTATTTTTCTCAGTGATTTTCATCCATATTGCAGGGACCAGACATTACATTAAAGCCACAAGCAGTCTTAAATTACCTTTTTCTTATAGTAATCTCATTTTGTGCAGGGACAGTTCTAAACATGTGCCACTACTATAGACACCCAGCAGGTACGATATTTAAAGGAATTTTTCATTTTTTTTCACTTTAAGCATCATTAAAATCGCTGCTCCAGAAAAAACTACAGTTTTTAAAACTTTTTTTTCCATTGATACATGTTCCCTGGGGCAAGACCCGGGTTCTCAATGACGTTTTCCGACAATAACTTGAATATTGGGCTTTAAAATTAGCACTTTTGAATTCGAACATTCGAGTCCCATAGACATCAATGGGGTTCTAAATGTTCGCGCGAGCGTTCGGTCCGTTCGAAGGTACTGGTGCGAGGGGTGTTCGGCTCATCCCTAGTCAGCAGTATTTTTGACTTTGCGGCTGACTGCCTTGCCCAACAATGCCACAACATTGTTTGCATTGTTGGGAAACTGCTGGGTACAGCATATTCTAAAAATTCACGGAAGGGGGCAGAATCCACAAGGCGGAATGGCAGAAGTTGTAGAGCCAGCAGCTTGACAAGCTTGCATTTAGACACTGGGCATATGGGTGGCAGGGACTGTATTTTTTTCCACTGCAGCAGATGGGGAAGAGAAATTTGCCGGCTATAGTTTAAAGCTGGTGGTGTGTTGCTGGCAGATGTGCTGCAAGGACCTGGGACACCCTTCACTTCACTATACCATCATCCCTGTCAGTGGAGGCTGCTGAGAGGTGCTGGGAAGTTAAATGCCTTGTCAAGCATGTGGTACCCAAATGGTTTGTGTTTTTGCCACGCTTGATGCGCTTGAGACAAAGTTTGCAAATAGCAACACTGCAATCAGCTGCACATGTACTAAAAAAGGCCCAGATAGCTGAACTGTGGGAAGTGGGCCGGGAGATAACAGCTCCACAATGTCATGGAATAGGGTGGCTGCTCTTTTACACTTCCATGATAGCTGCCTTGTAAGGGTTGTGCCTCTCCTTCACTTTCCTCCTCTGCTCTATCTGGTACCCAAGTCGAGTCAGTGATCTCATCATCCTCATCTCCTCCATCCTCATTACCACTGGAGACAACTTGGCAATACGCCGTGGTTGGGGGAACATGCCAATTTGTGTACCAGTGTTCTCCCCTCTCTGTAAGCCAGTGTTTTTCAACTCCAGTCTTCAAGGCACACCAACAGGTCATGTTTTCAGGCTTTCCATTATTTTGCACAGGTGATTTGATCAGTTTCACTGCATTAATAATCACCACAGCCATTTCATCTGAGGGAAATCCTGAAAACTTGACCTGTTGGTGTGCCTTGAGGACTGGAGTTGAAAAACACTGCTGTAAGCTCATTATCCTGCTTTCCTCAACCTCAGAGTCAGAGCCAACATCTGAATCCAGTAATGGCTGTGCATCATCAAGGAACAAGTGGCTGATGCTGTGTTCAAATAACTCCACTGACACCTCCATGCCTGTTTCTGGGGCTATGGCTATGGCAGGAATAGCTGTGGATAGACAAGGAGGCAGGTTTTTCCATTCTGGCAGCTGCAGGGGACTGCACACTAGTCTCTGATTGGGTGACAGAGGATGAGGAGGATGGGGACGGCTTAGTAAGCTAGTCCACCACCTCCTCTGCATACTGTGGCTGGATAGCATGGGCAACATCACTAAAAAAAGGAAATGATGCCCTGCCTGAGGACTGACTACATCCAGTTTTGCCTGTCGACACATATGCTGCTGGCCTCTTTAATGTGCCATGGGAACATCTGCCGCTCCTTGCTGTCCTCACAGACATGATGGGAGGAGTGGGGGGTGCTTATAATAAAGATGCAGAAATGTGTACATTGTTGCACTTTAATGGAAAGTGGTGTTTGGTGCACTTTAATTTGAGTATTCACGACACAGACACACTCCACATATACACTATGATAATCTACAGTATACTGTTTTAAGCACGCAGTAACGCACAGAACTATATGGCGTTGTACTTGCAGTAATGCACAGCACTATACAGCGTTAAACTTGCAGTAATGCACCAAACTATATGGCGCTAAACTAGCAGTAATGCAATGAAATATACAGCGTTAAACTTGCAGTAACGCAATGAAATATATGGCGTTAAACTTGCAGTAACGCACAGAACTATATGGTGTTAAATTTGCAGTAATGCACAGAATTATATGGCGTTAAACTTGCAGTAACGCAGTGAAATATATGGCGTTAAACTTAAAGTAATGCCAAGAAGTATATGGTGTTAAACTTGCAATAATGCACAGAACGATATAGCGTTAACCTTGCACTAACGCAGAGAACTATATGCCATTAAACTTGCAGTAATGCACAGAACTATATGGCATTAAACTTGCAATAACGCACAGAACTATATGGCATTAAACTTGCAGTAACGCAATAAAATATATGACATTAACCACTTAAGACCCAGACCAATACGCTGGTAAATGACCCAAGGTGTTTTTGCAATTCGGCACTGCGTCGCTTTAACAGACAATTGCGCGGTCGTGCGACGTGGCTCCCAAACAAAATTTGCGTCCTTTTCTTCCCACAAATAGAGCTTTCTTTTGGTGGTATTTGATCACCTCTGCGATTTTTATTTTTTGCGCTATATACAAAAATAGAGCGACATTTTTGAAAAAAAACACTATTTTTTACTTTTTGTTAAAAAAAAATCAAATAAACTAAATTTTAGTCAAACATTTAGGCCAAAATTTATTTAGCCACATGTCTTTAGTAAAAAAAAAAAAAATCGCAATAAAAAAAAAAAAAAAAATAGCTACCTAGCGGGAACAGCGACACTAATACAGCGATCAGAAAAATGATTGCTTAGTGACGCTGGCAATAGGGAGTGAAAGGGTTAACTAGGTCGGTGATCAGGGGGTTAAAACTTTATTAGGGGGGTGGGGGGCTATCCTGAACCTAACACTAACTGATTTTACACTGCCTGTCACACTGACACTAAATGCAGTGATTAGATCACTGCATTCAGTGACACTGTGACAGGGGGGGTGGGGGGGCAGATCGCAAGGGGTTAAGTATGCCTATGTGTGTGTGTGTGTCAGTGTAATGTTGGTGCACACTTACTGTGAGGTGTTCCTCTCATCGCAGCGGTTGGAAATACCGCTGCGATGAGAGATTGCATCACTTTCCCCTTCCTGTGTTTACACAGGAGGAGGAAGTGACACAAAGGGGGAGCGCAGCGATTGGCTGGGAGCGATCGTGGGGGGGCGGGTAAACACCGACATCCGCCCGCTCGTCCCGGATCGCTCCCGGAGACACGGGGACCTCCGCACGCCGCGGAGGGGGTCCCGATCGGACCCCTGACCCGCTACTGGGCGAGGACGTAAATTTACGCCCTTGTGCCCATCCGTGCCATTCTGTGGCCGTAAATGTGCGTGCGGAGGTCCTTAAGTGGTTAAATTCGCAGTATCGCAATGAAATATACAGCATTAAACTTGCAGAAACGCACAGAAATATATGGCGTTAAACTTGCAGTAAGGAAAGTTCAATACCAGTCGTGTTAGTAGAAGTTTAGTGAGAGACGATTCACGCTTTTCAGCCTTGTGCTTTTCAGTCCGTTACAGCATGACGAATGTGCTATCTCCATTACGAAGGCTAGTTTTACCAGACCGAGCGCTTCCGTCTCGCACATGCACCGTAGACATCGGTGTATTCTTTTTGGCAAATATTTACTAAACTGTGTAGGTTTAGGAGATATTGCAAAAACCTACAGATAAGCCTAAATCTAGGCTTACCTGTAGGTGTAACTAAACCCAGAGGGTTTACAACCACTTTAAAGTGCATGTAAACGCACCTTGCAAAACAAACCATTCAGTTTAAAATAGAAATGAAAGGCAACCCATTTTAGGCAGTTGGATGGATGCCCACAAAATAGTTTGAACTTCTTCCGGAGCCTGGAGCTGCTCTATGACGTCAGCTGATGGTGGGCAATAGCCAGCTATTGATAAACACAGAAAAATAAAACCAGCTCGCACAGAGCTTGTAAATAGTCCTGCAGCAGCGCTGCAAACCCCTGGTTTGAAGAGACAGCTGTGTGTAATGACCGGATCAAAAGTATCAATAGTATGTGCTCCACTCACCAAGAGACATTCACCGCGTGGGGGGATATAGGGTCCCCTTCGGGGGAAACACTCACCAGAAGCTTTCTTTATAACAGCATTTCATTATATATCACCTCGCATGTCACCCTTCAGATGATTAGATCAGCATACCACTCTCCCTTTTTGATCACCGTTTGGATGTTCACTCTCCAGGTATTAAATCCACAGGTATATAAGGGAAGGAAACATCCATATAGTGCAATATTGTTTTGAAAGTTTTATTGTCACCCCAAAAACATATAAACACCAGTCCCCTTATAAAACATGCGTACCAGACAGAGTAAATAGTCAGGCAAAAGTATAATATTGTTGACGTTTTAGCAACTCTCACGGTTTGATATGGACCCCTGAAGACCGCTTTGGGGACTTTCCTGCAGCTTTACTTCCTGGTTCCTCTCTCCCGTGGAGCGCAAACGTCACTTCCGGTTGGGTTGCTGGTTAGCAAAGCTCTGACGTTTCGTCCGTTCGGACTTCCTCTAAGAGCATGCTAAACCAATGCACCCCCCAGAGTTTTAAAGGATAGTGCCGCTCACTAGCCAATGGCAACACTTCAGATGGGGATGACACTCCATCTCGGTTTCATCCATTCAACCTCCCCTCCGAGGCCCGGAAAAAGCCACGCCCCCCGGGGGGGAGGAGATGTGTGGGGCATTGTTTTGTACTGCGCTCCTACTGACATTCACTGTTGCCACCATACAGCAGCTATAGGAGTGTAGGTTTGCGCACAAGTATCAAAACTACTATTAAGCCGTGGGGCTGGTATTATATAAAGGATATTTATTGTTAAGGCTACAAAGTTATGCACATTGAGGATTTAAACATAATTCGCAGTGTCATGACCCTGCAGTTAATTGTTGCAGTCTAGGCATCATATATTCATATGTGCTGCTGGTGCAACTTTAAAATCTTTTTGTAGCCTGGGCACAATAAATTATGTATCAAATTTAAACACAGTATTTACCGTAAATATAATAAAATATAAACATAATATCAATTGTGCTCATAAAAATAGATTAAAAAATCTGAGAATAAAAATATAATTAAATCGATATGAAGTTAATATAAACATTTGTAAACCCCTTAAATATTGCTCTGCATAGATCCAATTCTAAAGACAAATATATAATATGTATGAAATATACATATATATATCAGAATAATGTATATACCCTGTGACCATAAGCTATGTACATATGTGTCCGTATATAGTCCTTATACAAATGTATAGACCAACCATATCTATATGTATATAAAATAATAAGATCATAAATACACTTTTAAGACTATAATTAAATAAAATAATGTATATATCTAAATTCCACCCACAGAGTAGGGCAAGCTATATTAATTTAATAGATAGGTGTGAGTGGTACAGGAGGTAGATAATATTAATTCAGGATATATTAATTCAAGATGTATGGTATCAGGTAGTGGATATAGGCTGGCAGTCTGAAAGTTTGTATATGTTCCACTATTCCACTATTCTACCTAATATGTCACATCCATACTACTCGATTGATTAATTTGTGCGAGATTTAGATACTAAATCTGCTATTAGCTGACTCTGGGTCATAGGACAGCAAAAGTAAGTGCACTCCTGTGACCCACAAGAGAAGTATGGCCAAAAAAGCTTTGTCCATACTTCTCTTTTTAGGGGATACAGTTACTTTGCTGTAAGGAGCCCTATTGTATCTGATGATTGGTAAGCATTTCTCTGAGGCCCCATACACACGAGCAGACAGATTTGTTCAAATCGATCGGGCAGACCGATTTGAACAAATCTGTCTGCTGAGGACGTATTGGTTTGATCGTGTATACACGATCAAACCAAAATCCCCGCCGGCAGACGGCGCGGTGACGTTGACGCCGCCACGTCACCGCACCAGGAAGTAAATCACTTCCGCGCATGCGTCGAATCCATTCGACGCGTGTGCGAGAAGACATGTCTGCTGGTTAGCGTACTAACCAGCAGACATGTCGGGCGGATGGGTTCCCAGCCGACAGATTTGAAAGCATGCTTTTAAATCTGTCGGCTGGCCAAATCCGTCTGCTCGCCAGTACACACGATCGAATCTGTCTGCTGGGACGGTCGGGCCGACCGTTTCCAGCAGATAGATTTGATCGCGTGTACGCGGCCTAAGGCCGCGTACACACGATCAAATCTATCTGCTGAAAACGGTCTGACGGACCGTCTCAGCAGACAGATTCGATCATGTGTACGGGCGAGCCAACGGATTTGGCCAGCAGACAGATTTTAAAGCCTGCTTTAAAATCTGTCTGCTGGGAACCCGTCGGACCGATATGTCTGCTGGTTAGTATGCTAACCAGCAGATATATCTGCCTGCACATGCGTCAAATGGATTCGACGCATGCACGGAAGTGATTTACTTCCTGGTGCGGTGACGTGGTGGCGTAAACGTCATCGCCACGTCACCGCGCTGTCTGCTGGCGGGGATTTGGGTTTGATCGTGTGTACAGCGATCAAACCAAAACAGCCAGCAGACAAATCTGTTCAAATCAGTCGGTACGACCGATTTGAACAGATTCATTTGGTCTTGTGTACGCGGCCTTAGAGAGAGCCTTGGACGGGAAAATGTATGTCCACAAATAGAGCTTTATTTTAGCGGTATTTAATCACATCTGTGGTTTTTATTTTTTGCGCTAGTGCAAATTTTGAAAAAAAAATATATATTTTTTAACTTTTTGTAAATATACCCAGAAAAATATATAAAAAAATTATTTCTTCCACAGTTGAGGCCAATATGTATTCTGCTACATATTTTTGGTAAAAAAATCCCAATTAGCGTATATTGATTTGTTTGCACAAAAGTTATCACGTCTACAAAATAGAGGATAGATTTATGAAATTTTTTCTTATTTTTTTGGGGACCAGTGACATTTATACAGCGATTATGACACTGTCAGGGAAGGGGTTAACACTAGTGGTGATCGAGAGGTTAAATGTGTTCCCTGGAAGGTGTTTCTGACTGTATGGGGGATGGGCTGACTGAAGTAGAAGAGCAATCGCTGTTCCTAATTACTAGGTACAGACAATCTCACTCTACTCCCCCGACAGAGAAAGGATCTGTTTGTTTACAATGGCAGATCCCCATTTTGCCTCTCTCTGGAGTGATCGCAGGTGGCCGGCGGACATTGAGTCTGCTGCACGTGCTGGTTGGCTCCCTCACTAGCGCCCCCAGATCCCTGACATACAATGATGGCGATTTGTGCAGCCGAGCCAACCTGCTGCAGTAAAACTTTGGCGGCTGGTTGGCAAGCAGTTAAAATCTTCAAAATGTATTGATTCTCTATAAAAGACACAGACAGCAGATGTAAACGCGTTTCAGCCTTCTGAAGAAGGCCCGCAAGGCTGAAACATGTTTTACATCTACTGTCTGTTATGAAAAAATCTATACATTTTGAAGATTTTAAAAAGCAAGCAAGGAGGTGCGAAACATCTTTTCACACCATTAATTTTGAATTGGCCTCTCTCGGCTTAAAAAACACACCAAAGAAGCTCATGTACCAAATTCGAGCCAGGAACGTTTGGCATTGCATTTTTTGCCCTGATTTTCAGGAATTTTGTCACCCCCACAATCATGTAATTTTTTTTTAGGGCGCTATTAATAAATAATCGCACTGCAAGGGCATTGCATGTCAGAATCATGCGATTTTACCCGCAATTTCAATATGCTCAGGTGTATGAATGGGGACTTTGGGGTTTGCAGCTGAGACTGAGATGAAGAGACATCCTACACTCTTAGGTGAGAAAGTAAAACCATTGCAATGTAGCCGTTTTTCGTGTCTCCTGCTATGGAGGAGTGCAATATCACTTTAGAAATAAGCTCTGAATATAGAACGAACAGCGAAAAGGCATACCCAACGCATTAGATTTAAAACATTACCTCAGAAGGAAGTGCCACTTTTTGGGGGGAGAGAAAACAAACAGGGATGTGAAGGTTTTTTTTTTTTTTTTTTACTTTTTTGTTATTGATTCCTACATTTACTGTTAAAAATTGAAAAGACTTTTGCCTGATATAAAGATGAACTTTATTTTCTGCAAAACCCAATGGTCTGGAAAACAAATAATTGAAAAGATCCTGTATATGGAGAATGAGACAGGTATCAGTTACAGAAGGGGATATGTGAGGAAACAGATGTGTGTACAGTGTGGGAAGAGACTGTGAAATTGGTGACAGAAAATGCATTGTTCAGAGAAGGGCCAGGGGAGTACTAGGTAACGAAGTTTAGTAATCCTAGCATGGAAAGTGTGATTTTTTTTTACTTCAAGAAGGCCCTTGATATTGCAATAACTTGAGACCTGTGAAAGAATGAGAGACTATTATGAGGAGAGAGATGTGAGAGTGATGCAGAAACGTGAGGTAAGCAGTGTCAGAGGAATTGAGGATGTAAATCTGGGAGGCGATAGAAATAGAACAGAGTTAATTCTGTTAAGTGAATGTCCTAACCACAAAAGAGGAAGCATCCTGGATATGGTGCACTGGGAAAGTGATCCTGGAAGTGTGAGTGAAGAGAACCCGAGAGAATTCCTAATATTTTAATACCAAAAGCGTTAGTAAATTAGAGAAGTTATGGTTCTACCCAGTGTGTTTACCTCAGTAGAGGCTCAGAGGTTCACAGAGGACATTACAAGGAGGCAGCAAAACACATTTCATAAAAAATACTGGGCCATTAAAGAGGAACTGCAGTCTGCTCTCATAATTTGTAATTAAAACATATTTGCCATTCTGAAGCTTCCCTCCAACCACTTTGCATATTTTATATATACTGTGATTCTGTATTTGACAAATATACTGCAGAAATCCCCCTCCATTAAGTCTGGCTGCACTCATTTTAACTGTGGACAGCAGAAACTTCTGCCTGTTCACTTCCTGGATTTACATACACACAGAGGAATACCTCCAGCTCTGCAGATCTCATTGTCCCTCTTATGAATCATCCGCCTCCCTTCCTGGCGAAGAGAGTGAGAGAGAGAGAGAGAGAGCTGTGCATGATTTCATAAGCCTAAGCTTTTTTTTCCCAGACAAGAAACAGGAAGTGGGCTGTATAAGTTATTATCTGGCAGAAAAAAAATGTTTTGCTATCCAATGTTAACAAGGGCAGAAGATTTAAAAGATGAAAAGATGAAAACAAGACTGAAGTTCCACTTAAAGTAATTGATGGATTTTTTTTGGGAGAATATGACTATCGTTTAGTGTAATTTTAAAGCAGAACTCCACAAATGATCTTTTTTGCATATTTACATTGAGCCAGCTTGTCGGGATTTAAAGGGGTGGTTCCCCTAAAAAGAAACTTTTAACATTGCCTGTGTCTTGTTAAAAACATTTAGAATCGGCTGGTAGTTTTAAAAAAAAACACCCGTACATACCATTTTCGGCATGTACTCTCACCGCCGCTTCCGGGTCTGGCAGCCGGGGACAGGCATCCGATCGACGCATACAGCGCGTCACGAGATGCCGAAAGAAGCCGAACGTTGGTGCGGCTCTATACGGCGCATGCGCACCAACGTTCGGCTTCTTTCGGCATCTCGTGACGCGCTGTATGCGTCGATCGGATGCCTGTCCATGAAGCAGGCCCTCCCATCCCCGGCCACCAGACCCGGAAGCAGCGGTGAGAGTACATGCCGAAAATGGTATGTACGGGTGTTTTTTTTTTAAACTACCAGTCGATTCTAAATGTTTTTAACAAGACACAGGCAATGTTAAAAGTTTCTTTTTAGGGGAACCTCCCCTTTAAGTATGCTGATATCCAAAGAGAAGCTATTGGTAACGGTAGTATACTAATTACTGTAGTCAGTTAGTAACCCATGCTTCTTAGTAAGAGCCTTGATTTCCTAGGTTCTGGTTGAGTAGCTTCTCCTCTGCCCATTGACTACCTCTGCCATTTATTGTAGTTTTTTTCTATGAATTCTACTGTCCCTGGTTGGATGCGGCGGAGAGGGACAGTGATTTCACAATTCAGTCCAAAAAAATGCCTTGTATTTATTAGTTTCGTGCTGACCACCCTATTTACATTTACTGTGGGGCGGCAACTCCTCTGTGCAAAATCAGGTACGTGATTTTGTACTTCCTGTATAATTGTACAGTCAGCGGGTTCGGCAAACCAGATATCTGCCAGGACCCACTAATCATTCCTGACAGAACAAGGCAGATCGCCGTTTTTTTATTAGGGAAGACAGAGCTCTTGTGTTTCTTCTAAGCAGGAACATGAATCTCTGTCTTCCCACAGGTAAAACACCCACCACACAGTTAGAAAGCACTCCCTAGGAACACATTAAACATCATTAGTACAGTGACATTGATTTTTTTTTTAGCAGTGATCACTGTATTGGTGTCACTGGTCCCCAAAAGTATCCAATTTGTCTGCCGCAATGTTGCAGTCCCGCAATAAGTCGCTGATCACTGCCATCACTAGTAAAAAACAAGAAAATGTAATAAAAATACACCACGTAGCTTGTAGACACTATGGGCCAGATTCACGTACATCTGCGCATTATTGGACCGGCGTAGTGCACCGCCTTTACGTTAGACTGGCGCAATGTAGCGCGCAATCACCCTATTCTCGTCGGTTTTACGCAGAAATTTGCGCCTGCGCAACGTTATTTCAGAGGCGCAAGGCGGAGTAATACAAATTGGGAAGGACGTGGGCGTGTTACATTGAAATGAGCCGTGACCCCATGCAAATGAAGGGCCGGCCGGCTCGCGCATGCGCGCTTGAAGCAGACCATGGTCAGCACCTCTGTGCGCATGCTCACAACTCGGGAACGGCACAATCAGTGAAATAGGAAGTGGACTAGGGTAACCAGGTGAACTACGCAGACAGCATAAATAAACAGACACAAACGCACTTCCTTTGCAAAAGTACATCCCTTTGTATCCCTTCCTATACAGCAAGGTGCTTTTGTTCTGTTGTTTATTAGCGTTTGTTTGTTTGTGACGTGTCTCAGATATTTGGGGACTGTTTTGAAGAGTGATTTTTGTTTTTTATGTGTTTTCTTTGTTGTTATTTTGTTTAAATTATATTTTTGCTGGTCAATTTTTTTGTTTTTTTGGTTCTGTTTGTGTATGATTTGGGAATGTGGGGGTGACATTCCTGCCGGAAAAAGGGGTGTCACCCTCATTTGTGGTGGAGAAGTGATCCCCAGGTCCGTGTGAATGGTGTATGAATGTACAGTGACATAATTGGAGCCGTGGCGTGGCGTTGCTGCTCACAAGTCCTACATGGTGGGCTTGTGCCAATCCAATGTGATGAGGATGTGATGTGTCTGTGCTTAGGGACCACAGTGGTGTGCATGCATGCATTCTCATTGTGCCATGATTAATGCGTGTGTTTAACGTGCAAAGATACCTAATGTGAGCTGGCTCCTGGCTGCTCTTCCCTCAGAAGACGGGGTAGCCTTGGTTAGGGGGGTTCCGTATAGGAGTCATGAGATGGGGTCCCAGTGCATATGCAGAGTCACCCTGAAGGGATAAGACAGGAGGATGTTAGTAGTGCATGTGCCCCTTGTGATTTCAGCATCATGGGGGGGACAGTCATGCCTGCCACCCATGTCACTCACCAACCAGCCAGCTGTCCCCATACATGTTCTGTTCGAAATCTGTGGGGATGGGGCTATGATTGTATATGTAGCTGTCATGGGTGTCATGGGTGGTGTCATGTGTTGGGCTCCTGCAGGGTTGTGGTTAATTCCAGGATGGCATGAGGGGTGAATCTGAAGATGCGAGACACCTCAGAATCACTCATGCCAAAGATGTCTATGCATGTGTGATATATCAAGTAAAGATTGAGGGGCTTGTATCCGATTAGATTATTATATCCATCAAGGTTTTAAAGGGCTATTAAAAGATAGTGAGACCGTGTTTGTAATTTGTATGTATGTTATGTATTGATGTTTATATGTATGTATATTTTTTATAAAAATGTTTCTTAAAGCAAAGAAATTTTTTTTGTAAAAAAAATAAAAAATCCTCTCCCCTGCCCTCCTCCTTCTTTGCTCATCTAAAGTCAGTAGTATAGCTATGAGCATGGATGCCACTGGCATGTTGGCATACAGATTGTTTTGCAACACGTGTGACTGCTCTGCTCCTCACTAACAGTGTTGCTTTCTCTGACATGTAGACAAATTGTCTAATTTTATACCACCTTTTATATGGACTAATTTTAGACAGGCCGTGCAGCTGTTGCGCACAGCGCGTAGCCTGCGCTGCACCAACATTCTTTTGTGGATCCCCGTAACTCCCTCATTAGCATATTTGAATAGAAAATCAATGGTGTGTCTAGCGCAGTTTTGCGCGGACGGATGCGTCTGTCTATCGAAATTACGCTGGACAAATAAAAGTAGATTTCTTGCATATCTCGTTTTGGGGATGCGGAGTATCGAAACGCATGCGCAAATTTAGACTTACGCCGCGCATCTCCTGTTACGCCGGCGTATTCGCTCTGTGAATCTGGCCCTATAACTTTTGCGTAAACCAATCAATATACGCTTATTGGGATTCTTTTTACCAAAAACATGTAGCAGAATGCATGTTGGCCTAAATTGATAAAGAAATTAATATTTTTTGTAAAAAAATTATTGGATATGTTTTATATTTGAAAGAAAATGAATTGGATTTTCCGGCGTTATGGAGAGTAAAGAATGGTGATCTCACAACAGGGAGACTTCTAACCTGAGAGGCAATACAAGCCCTAGGTTATCTCCGGTCCCTGTCTACTCTCCTTCTTTTTCTCCCCATTGTGGGCAATACAAAGTTGTGGTAAACTACATTTAAACGAACAGCAGATATTTGTTATACCATATAGCCCATTGGGGATCACTAAGGCGCAGCAGCTCCACAAGAAACCTGACGGATTTGACTTCCGTTAGGTGTGCGGTCTCTTCATTGGTCAGTTATTGCTCCAGGGTGTCACCACTAGCTTTGTGCAGTTTATAAGCCAAACCTGACAGTTTAGATGAAGATATGAAATAGATGGATGCGGTGCCCCGACGACCCTTTTTTTTTTTCTCATTCTATTTTTATTGAATTTTACAGCATTGACACAGACCAGCAGACAAATATACAATCAATTTACATACAATGTAAAAGAAAAGAAAAAATAGAGAGCAAAATAGCCCAGATCTCTATTAGAATCTAAGTGGGCCAGGCTAAGTAACACTGGATCTTATTCACTGGCTTGTTGGCTATGTGCAACACCCTCTACTTCCCCCCTTCCCCCCCTCCCTACCCCTTTCCCTTGAGAGCATACAACCTCGGTGTCGACTAGCGCGGTTTTGTCGCAAGTCGTATCGTTTAATATCAAGAACTAATAGGAGCCAACAAAGAAAAGCTATCTCGTAGTGGTGTTCCGGAGCCTCCTCGAGAATATGTCCTTGTTGGTCGAAATCTAGATAGTCCTGGAAGTTATGTCATCGAGTACCTCTATCTGGGTTATCCAGCCTCCTATTGCCATGGGCCCCATAGTTTGACAAATTTGGCATATTTCCCCAGCTTGGTGAAATGCACTTTTTCATTGGAGATTGTTTGTTTCATAGCTACTAGCCAGTTGTCTACCGACGGAGGGGCCTGTGCCTGCCATTTTTGAGCATTAATCTTGCGAGCCTGGAATAGGCATCTTAGAATAGCTTCCTGGGTGCCCTGTGGTACCCTAGTGTCATCCATACATCCCAAGAGACAGATCCTAGCTGTTGGATCATGTAAGGATCCGAATATTTCATTAATCCGTTCTATAACTCCCACCCAGTAGCTTAATAATTTAGGGCACTTCCAGACCATATGTATGAGGTCCCCTTTGTTTTTACATCTTGGGCATTTGTTATCTTGCCTCCACCCTAACTTAAACATTTTATGGGGGGTGTGGTAGACCCTGTGTAGAAGGAATAGGTGAGACAACCTTTGGGCCTGGGCTATGGACACCGAAGTGCCTTGTTGGAGAATCCTATCCCACTGTTGTTGGGATATTATTCCCAAATCGCTCTCCCACGCCGCTCTACTCCTGCTCGGACCTACTTTACTTAGTGCCATGGCGCCCAGACTGTTATATGTACCCGATATTAAGCCCTTAGCCACTGTTGCCCTAATTACAGTGAGCAGAGCAGGAATCTGTGTCCATACAACCGCCTGGGAGCCAAACTGCGCCTGTATGGCATGGCGGACCTTTAGATATTTAAAAAAGGTTTTATTTGAAATTTTGAATTCTTTTACTAATTCTTGAAATGACTTCATAGTATTGCCTTCGAACAGGTGTTTAAGCCGACATATGCCTTTACTCGTCCAATCGGTCGATACCTCAATGCTTAATGTCTCCTGTAAATTGTTATTGTTCCAGAGGGGGAGAATTCTGTCAGACCTGCATACCCCAATATTGCTTTTGTTGTATGCCACGTTTTAGTCACTAATTTAGTAATCGGGTGGTTATGGCAAAAAAAATCTGCCTCTAAAGCTTCCACTAATAGTTTATGGGGATTGTCTGTTAGCAAAAGTCGGTTGTTTGAGCCACCTCCTTTAGTGGTTCCACATCGCCATTCCCCCCTCTTTTACAGGAAGTTGTAATGTTTGTAAGCTTATTCGGGGTTGACCTCCTCTCCATATAAGTTCTCTAAATAGTGAATCTATCTTTTTATACCACTTGTATCCTATCCATACCGGAGAGTTATGGAGCATGTATAATATCTGCGGCTGCCAGATAATTTTTATTAGGTTACAGCCACCTGCAACGGACAAAGGGAGTCTTTTCCAGATTTCACTTTTGTTTTTCCACTTCAATAATAGCGGGGCCAGATTTAGGTTAATGTATTGGGTAGGGTCCTTTGAGATTCAGATTCCTAGATACTTAAATTTAGTGCTTACGATTATTTGGGAGGCGCCTAGCGACAGTTGGAGGTCCACCTGGTCCAGAAGCAGCAGAGCTGACTTTTTCCAGTTGATACTGAGGCCTAAAAGGTTACCAAATTCCTCCATCAATTGAATCACTTTGTCCAGTGTACCTCCAACGTCTCCCAGAAAAAACAGAACATCATCTGCAAAGAGAGCTATCTTGTCTTCTCCATGGTGTCTTCTAAACCCTGTTATGTCCGACCTCGCCCTGGCCATGATTGCTAGTGGTTCCATTGCGAGGGCGAACAGAAGGGGGGATAGAGGACACCCCTACCTCGTCCATCTCTCCAGCTGGAAGGTCTCAGAGGTCTCATTATTGATTCTAACCTTGGCTCTTGGTTCAACATACAGCAATTTGACCTAGTTGATGTAGAGAGGGCCAAAGCCGAAGCTGTCAAGAACCCTCCAGAGATATGCCCACTCGAGACTGTCAAAGGTCTTGGCGGCATCTAGTGACAATACCACTCTAGACCCTTCATTGTCTGTTGGTGTATATATGTTTAAAAGGTTCTCCTAATGTTATTGCTTGTTGCCCTACCTGGTATAAACCCAGACTGATCTGGATGGATAAAGTAATTAATAAATCTATTTAAGCGGGTTGCAAGAATTTTGGCTAGGATCTTTACATCAGAGGATAGAAGGGAGATTGGGCGGTAAGATGAGGGTTCCAGATGGTCCTTCCCCACCTTGTGTATTACTGTAATGGTTGCTTCCGTCATTGAACGGGGTAGCGTCCCCTTGGTTGCAGCCCACTCCAAAGTCTTCAATAGCTCTGGGAGCAAGATCTCGCCAAACTTCTTATATACCTCAATGGGGAGCCCATCCGGACCCGGGGATTTCTGATTTGGCATGTCTAATACCGCTTGCTGGATTTCTTTTAGAGTAATCGGTGCTTCTAGCTCCTGTCTGTCCTTGTCCAACAGCGTAGGGACTGCTATCTTCTGGAAGAAAGTTTCCATGGCTCCTTTCTCCGACCCCCCTTTAGTCTTGTAGAGTTCTTTATAATACTGTATGTAGAGAATGTTTTTAGTATGGTCTGACCATCAGTCGAGGTTTCACCCGTCTTTATCCTTATTGCAGGGACATTTGACGGGGGAGAGTTAGTTCTACTCAGGAGAGCTAACATGCGCCCTATCTTCTCACCCTCGCCAAAGTGGAGCTGCTTTTGTAGTATTCTCTTATCCTCCACGGTTTTTAAAATAAACATTCTATGCTCTTCTTGTTTAGCCATCCATGCAATCCGCAAGGATGGGATGGGCTCCTCAATGAATCTCAGTTCCGCCTGGATAGTCTCACTAGCCAGCCTGCCCTCTTCCACTCTACCTGTTTTTTTTTTATCCTAGCGGCCTGTTGAATTAAGAGGCCCCTCAAGAAAGCTTTCAGGGAATCCCACACCACCCCTGGTGGTGCCTTACCTTCGTTAATAAGCACAAACTCCGCTAGTTGTGAAACTACAATTCGCGATTCCCCAATCAGCTCCAGCCAGCCAGGGTTTAACTGCCATTCTTTACGAGAGGCCCTGGCTCCAATCCTAATTATTAGCATCAGCAGGGAGTGGTCTGAGACCCCTCTTGGGCCATAGTGTATCTTTTTGACCAAGGGCATTATACCCTCACTGCACAGGGCCATGTCTATTCTGGATAGTGTGCGATGGGACCTAGAGTAACACGAATATTGACGGGTCTGTGGAAAAGAAGTTCTCCACATATCCCTTATCCCTGTTTCTTCCAGAAATCAAGCCAGCCGCCCCCCCGTCGGACCAGTCCCCGGGGGGAATCTGTCGATAGTTCTATCCAGAACCTTGTTGTAGTCACCGACAGCTATAACCGGTACATCCGGTTTGTCAAGAGTAAACTCAACGAGGTTGTAGAGAACATCAAGCTTAAAGGGTGGAGGGATATATAGGTTGGCCAAAACATATGGCCTGTTTTCGATAAGACAAAACAAGAATATAAATTGACCTTGGGGGGCGTGGCTTGGCGCGCTATGAAGACGGCCGCACACTGAGGGAGCTCCGCTGACATAGGCAGCCGTACACAGCTCTCCACCCGACCACCGGCACCCTGATGCCCGGGAAGAAGCCTCATAACACCCCTCACCATCGCACACGCCGCGGGGCGACACCCCACTCGGCGAGGGATATCTCGGAGCTTTTTAAAAGCAAAACTCCGCCTCAGACCAGCGGCCTGAAAACCAAGATGGCGCCGTCGCACCACGAGGAAGAGTTCAGTGAGGACTCGCAGTCGGCCACAGAGGACACAGGAAGGGGTAAGAGGAGACCGGATCTCCCCCTGACTTTTGCTGATATGTCAGTGATTGCTGCGGACATAAAATCCACCTTTTCTGCAGCGATCACTGACCTAAAATCAAACCTACTGGTGCTCAATGACAAAATGGCCACTGCTGAGACTGCTGGGAAACAGAAGGACAAAGCCATACATAAGCTTGAAAAGACCTCGCTTGCTCAGGCCATGCACCTAATAGAGATGAATAGACATATAGAAGATTTGGATAACAGAGGACGCAGGTGTAACGTGCGCGTACGGGGGATCCCTGAATCAGTGGGCCATGACCAGATAATACCGGCACTACAGAGGGTCTTCAACAGTTTATTGGATAGACAGGAGGACACAGCAATAGATTTTGTACGTGCGCACAGGGCCCTTAGGCCGCGAGGTTCGGACAATGCACCACCAAGAGACATAATTTGTTGCTTTCAAAGCTTCAGCCTGAAAGATGAAATTATGCGGAGGGCTAGAAGAAATTATCATATTGCCTTTAATGGAGAAAATATAATGCTGTTCCAGGATCTCTCGCAAATAACTCTGAAAAACAGGCGTGCTTTGCGCCCCCTGCTGCAGTCTCCTTGAATGGCCAACAGCAAGTCCTCCGTACACCAGCCGACCTACCAGATTTCTGCTCTGCATTAGATTTGGAGCCGACGGACCTTCCTGAATGGTACGCCGAATTTCTACACCCTGTCCTATCTCCGGTCCATCTCAGGTCACCGCAATCCACACCCGAGAAGCGGCAGACCAAACGTCAGAAGCAGAATCGGGCAGGCAGTTCCAAGATCGAGACCCCGAGACGCCCACCTGTTCCTGACCTGGAATCTGAAGATGATTGATCCTATCGAGGCCTTCCCTGGCTTTTCTTTTTTGTGTCTCAGGCCTCCTGCCTTTTCTGATTTTTTCATTTTTGCAAAAAAAATTATTATTATTTTTTGTTTCTACACAGCCTGTAGGGCCCTGGTCTGCTGAACCCCCCTCCCCCTCCAACAGCATCCTTGGGGGACGAGCACGTTCCTCCTTCCAAGCGGCCTGCTTTACTGACCCGAAGTAGCAACCATCCCCCTGCTCCCGGTCCGCATGCTTTGCCCGCTCTGAGGAGTCGTTCTTCTCTGTTTACTGCATTCCTGAGGCAGGGCGCTGGTGTCGCGGAAAGACAATGAACTACTTACAAAGCTACCTTGGCCCTCCCGCACCTAAACCCCCCATCCAGAAGTCGCAGGAGGATGTACTGGAGACTTTTTGTCCACAACCAACCCCGCGTTAACCGAGATGTCCCCCTCTTGCGACATCTTTTCTGCACCCAGTTTACAGAAGATTCCTCCCCGGAGTAGGGTCTTTCATTGGGCTTAGGTGGCTGTTTACGTTTCCCCCCCCCTTATGTTATTATTATGTTATTATTAGTATTATTTTTTCCTTTTCATGCAAACCCCTCTTTTTTATGAAGAGCCTCTACACAGTTCTCGTTATATGGCTTATGATAGGTGTCTATCAATGTGGTGTCCTTCCTTTTAGTTATCTTATTTTTATTAGATATATATGTTTTTTTTTGTTTTTTCCTTTACAAATACCCAGGTCGGGTGTGAACTGAGCTCGGTCTGTGGGCCAGATAGTTCATTGCTGATCAGGAGGTATGAATCTCCTTGCTGTTTTGTGTAGGCCCCAGACCCATGATTTTTCTCTTTTGTTTTCATATGTGCGGCTGCCAGTGCTGCGGTCATTTACCTTTTTTTGTTTGAATTTTTTCCTGCTATTTGCAATCCCTGTTGGATTGTATCTCAGGTGGAATTCTACTGTCTTCTCCAGTGCCTCCCTATAACCCCACAGAGTGTCCCCGTGCGCCTGTTTTTAAGGACACGAGTGACACTAGATACATAGGAGTTACGCACTCCTGGGTGGGGTGACCCACTCAGGGGTCGTTCCCTCAATTTTATTTTGCTCCCTATTGTATAGGCACGGCTTTCTACTTCTCTCTCTATCTCACTGTGTTATCCTCTCTATCCCTCCCTTCTTGCCTCTCTGAACCCACCTTTCCCCCCTTAATCTCCCTCTCTTCAACTCCGACCGGTGGCCCTAGGGAGGGGGGGGGTTGATTTAGACACTGCTGGGCACTGTACATCATATCTGCATTAATCTTATTTTCTTTTTGTTTACCAACACAGCTGACCTCCTGAACCATCTCCTCCTGTATCGCTCCAATGGCCTTCTCTTCGCTGGGAAGGACACCGACAGTGATCTCACACAACATTAGGGGTCTGAATATCCCGGAACGCCGCTCCAACCTCCTACGTGAGTTGAAAAAAGGTAGGCCCCAGTTCGTGTTTATTCAGGAAACGCACTTCAAGACGCATCATGCACCCAAATTGACTGACTCATACTTTACAAGGGCATTCCATGCCACCAATAGTGACTCCAAATCGAAAGGAGTGTCAATATTGGTGAGCAAAAACGCTCCTTTTCACCTGACGGAACAGAAATGTGATCCCGGGGGTAGGTTCTTGTTTCTAAAGGGGACATATGGGTCCACTCCTGTGACGCTAGCCAACGTATATTTCCCCAATAGAGAACACACCGCATTTTGTACCCGGATGACCAGGGAACTCCAGGGATTCTCCTCGGGTTGTCTCATATTGGGCGGTGATTTCAACCTCCCGCTCAACCCATTGACGGATACCTCAAATGGTAAATCCTGTATTACTTACAAAATACTTAAACGAATTAAAGCCGCCCTTCAGGGGCTGCAACTGGTAGACACCTGGCGTTTTCTCAACCCTAAGGGCCGCGACTTTACTCATTATTCGATTCCCCATGCTAGATATGCCAGACTGGACTATATTTTCATCTCCCAGAGAAATTTATCCTCAGTAGAGGCAGCACACATTGGGATCCAATCGGTCTCCGATCATGCCCCGGTTTCCCTGAGCCTGAACTTGATGTCCATGCCTCCTAAACAGCCCACGTGGAGACTTAATGCCTCCCTCCTAACGGACCCAGATCTTCTTGCTTCCCTCACTGGCTCTTTGAAAGAATTTTTCATGCACAACTCCATTCCAGGAGCAGACCCGCTTATGGTCTGGGAAGCTCACAAATGCACACTGAGAGGAGAACTGATTAGAATGGGCTCTAAGCGTAAGAAAGACAGGGAGAGGGAGATCTCTAGGCTGTCGGCTCTGATCCGCTCCTTGGAATCTCAACATAAACACTCGCTCACGGTAGAATCGGCGGGGGAGTTGCTGGAAGCCAGGAAGGAACTACAGCATCTGTTCGACTCAATGTCGAGGCGAATGCTGTTCTTCAAAAAAAAAATATACTATGAGTCGGGCAATAAATCAGGCAAACTTCTGGCCAGGGCTCTGAAGGAACACACCTTCGCCAATGACATCGCGGGCGTTAGACGAGGGGATGGGAAAATTGACAGGACCACGGAGGCCATTGCTTCCCGTTTTCAGGAATTTTACTCCAAACTCTACGACTTACCCCCCCAACACAGGCCCAAGGACATGGCGGAGACAGGGCTCGTATTATTCAAGATTATCTGACTAATAGTAAACTGCCCACACTAGCGACCGCTGATGTGTCACTGTTAGAAGCACCGATAACCTGCGATGAGATTACCCAGGCTATTAAATTACTGAAGAATGGGAAAAGCCCGGGTCCAGACGGCTATACGGCCATATACTATAAGACTTTTACCGACGTACTGACTAAACCGTTGGCTGCTGCCTTGAACTCCATGTCTGCCCCCAGGGATATCCCATCCGCATTTCTGTCGGCTCAGGTTGCCATACTCCCCAAGCCTGGCAAAGATCCCATGGAATGCGCCAACTACAGGCCCATCTCCCTCCTAAACATTGATACCAAATTATTCGCAAAAATACTCGCACTGCGCCTGAACCCGTTCTTGTCGAATTTGATAGGACTGGAGCAGGTGGGATTCGTCCCGGGTAGGGAGGCGAAGGATAACGTGACCAAAGCCCTGCTCCTTATACAGGCGGCACGGGACGAGAACAGTGAAGGCCTTCTCCTGTCCACTGACGCGGAGAAGGCCTTTGATAGGGTGGCGTGGGACTTCCTGAGGGCGGCATGCGAACACATAGGTCTTGGTCCATGTATGCTTGCTTGGATCTTTGCCCTGTATCGTAATCCTACGGCGAAACTCAAGATAAACGGGACTCTTTCAGATACAGTACACATCCGCAATGGCACCAGACAGGGCTGCCCCCTTTCCCCGCTACTGTTAATTCTGGCCCTTGAACCCTTCATTAGGACTGTAAATCTAAATGGTGCGATTAAGGGATTTGGGGTTCGGGGGAGGGAGTTCAAGGTGGCGGCATACGCGGATGACCTCCTATTCTTTTTAGCCGACCCCGCGTCCAGTATACCCAATCTCCTAGAGGAGTTTACTCGTTTTGGATACATGTCCAACTTAAAAATCAACTACTCTAAATCCGAGGCCATAAACATCTCACTGCCTGCCGACCAGCTGACACGCACTAAAGCAGAATCCAAATTTAGATGGGAGGATAAGGCTATCAAATACTTAGGCACCTGTTTGACCCCACATTTGCAACACATTTTTGACTCGAACTTCCCGCCCCTCCTGAAGAGCTGCACAGCAGACCTTGAGAGGTGGCGAGTGGGTTGCTTTTCTTGGTTTGGACGCGCATCCATTGTAAAAATGGTGGTTTTGCCCAGGTTTCTGTATCTTTTCAGGACCCTACCCATAAAAATCCCGTCCCGCTTCTTTTACTTAATGAACACTACCATCTCAAGGTTCATTTGGAATCAGCGTAAACCCAGAATCAAACTGTCATGGTTGTTCAGGCCCAAGGACGCGGGTGGGATTGGGCTGCCAAACTTTAAACATTATTATTACGCATCCCACATGGCCAGGGTAATTGACTGGCACTGCCATAGGCATTCGAAGGCTTGGGTATCTCTGGAGGATTCCCTATTTCCGCGCCCGCTGAGGTTCTCCCTGTGGTCACCCAAGCCTAAATTCAATGCAGCCTCTAAAATACAACTGATCACACGAACCACACTAGACACCTTACACGACATAGCTAAGGGGGGCAAGATTACCACACCCACGGGACCTTTGACACCCTTGGTGGGAAATGCTGATTTCCCTCCGGGAGAGGACAGTGATTTGTTCCAACCAGAACATAGTGACAACCCCTTACTCGCGAAAGACTGTTTCACAGGAGATAAAGTTAAAGACCTTTTGGCACTGCAGGGCGGAAATGGGCTCCCACGACTGAAGTGGTGGTCTTATTTCCAACTAAGAGACTACCTTACTAAACATAAAAGCTCCCAGATCTTCCACAGACCACTGACTGATTTGG
Source organism: Rana kukunoris (assembly GCA_029574335.1). Lineage (NCBI taxonomy): Eukaryota > Metazoa > Chordata > Amphibia > Anura > Ranidae > Rana > Rana kukunoris. The sequence goes on along the minus strand of CM056050.1, from coordinate 379,920,034 downwards.
AGACGACATGCCTAGATGGGAACCCCCTAGAGAGGGCTACATCGGTCTCATACGGCTGGCTACAACTGGCTGAGTGTGGTGGAGCGGACGATTATAGGAGGAGATGGTCGGAGGAGCTGGGGAGGACACTCACGGACAAACAATGGAGGTATGCGTGCATTCTAGCACATAAAGGTTCCATAAGTACACTTGTCCAGGAAACAGGCTACAAGTTGCTGACACATTGGTACAACACTCCTGACAAACTACATAAGTGGAACCCTCAAACCCCTCCGACATGTTGGAGGTGCCAGAAGGCGAGAGGCACCCTTCTCCACATTTGGTGGGAGTGCCCACTGATTCTGCCCTTCTGGGACAAGGTCACACACCTGATCAAAAAGATCACAGAAACTAAGTTGTCCTTGGATGCAGCTTGTTGCCTGTTACATGTCAACCATCTTGCCTTACAGGTATACAAGCATTCATTAACCAAACACCTGATTAGTGCAGCCAGGTCGTTGGTCCCTATTTACTGGAAATCAACTACAGTGCCCACAGTGATTGACTGGCTCAAGAGAATTAGAAACGTGTGGGAAATGGAAGATACTGTGGCGCAAGAACATAGCAGAGTCGAGGCCTTCCAGGCTACTTGGAGACCTTGGATCGCTTTCCGATACTCACAAGCATATGACGATATTATACAAAACCCTTAATTAGGGACGGCCCAGCCCATTGGTGACCCAATCCTTCAGTATTCTCCCACACACATCCTCCTCCTCCCTCCGTGTCGGTGTCATTTCTGGAGTACCCCACTGTTCCTACTCATTTTCCTCCCCCACTGTCTTTTCACCTCTTTACTTCTTTTTTTTTTTTTTTTAAACCTCTTCATACATGGTCTCATGTGCAACGTACACTGATGAACCGTTACAATCTTAGGCCGAATTACTGTTGTTATCCCCTTAAAAGTTTAAAGGTGAACTAGGCCAGAGGCTCAGAAAGGATCTACATCACCTGCAATCAGATACTTTAGGGCAAGCTTAAGTTGATTAAGTCCAACCTTATCAGTTGTTGACCTGCTTGTAACATGACTATCCTGTAAATCTTTTAGCTCATGCACATGCGGTATCACGTTGTTTATTGATACGTCTGTACTTGCATATGACATACTATGTAACCTGTTACTGGATCTCTCCTTTTTCTTTTCAATAAAAGTTGAATGTTAAAAAAAAAAAAAATTGACCTTGGTCGTCTACCCAGGATTTGGAGCAGGAGAAAGTCATTCCTCTTCCAATCATTGTACTAACACCTCTTGAGTAGGAAGAATGTACCGAGTGGTATTGGGCTTGGAATTTGCGACTGTTCAAAAGCGAGACTGAGTCTTTAGTCAAGTGTGTCTCTTGAAGGCATATTAGTCCCGACATTCCGTCTTTTAGGAGTGTTATGACTGCAGTTCTTTTAGCTGGGTCACCCATACCTCGTACATTCCAGGAGGTAATAGCCAATAATTTATCCTGCATCTATAGGAGTTGATATAGTAATCAAATATTCGGCATTGATCGAGCAACTGAAATGTGCTCGTGTCCCCAGTTGAATTCGACCGGTAGCTAACCAGCCTACTTTCGTGGCCCCTCTTTCATCTGCTAGTAATGGCACAACTTTTAGTACCCGAAATGTATGCTCTCTAACCCCACCCCTAAAGACCTCCCTCATCCCCCATCCCCTCCCACCCCTACCCTTCTCTCCCTGCCCTATAGGGCTCCCCAAGGGGGCCGGTCTGAAGACCACTCTACTCATACTACCACTCATCCCCCAAAAACATCCCAATACGTGCCCCTCTTGCTCACACTCACGCCTACCCCCCCCCCCCCCCCCATAAAGGCCTTGTAAAAAAAAAAAAAGGGTTAACACAGAAAAAGGGAACAAAGATTACCCCCCCAATGCAACTCCCGCTGTTGTTATGTGTCCAAAAGTTGGGCAGTGCCCTTGTGGTTATACCTTAATAGGTGTGCATAACATGACAGAGACATAAATACATCTGGTGAGTGATCAAGTGCTTAGGCAAAATGGTTAATTAGTGCCCTTATAAATAATGTAGCAACAGTGAATTAATCCTTTTAAGTGTTTGCGTAATTTGTCAAATTTATCAGAATAATATTATTGATTAAAAAAATAAATAAAAAAAAATAAAAAACAGAAAAGGGGGAAAGAAGACGGAGGGAGTGCCTCCCTATCCATCTTCATCTAGTGTTATTGCCCAAGAGTTGGGCGGGGCCCACTTACATATACCCTTATAAGTATAAAAGACATAAAGTGTAGATACTTAAATACAGCTTATATATACTTAGCTATACAATTAAATTAGTGTTATCGCTTACATGATAGCTTAGTGAATATACCTAACGAAAAAAACAAAACAAAATTACAGTTATTTGTATGCACTAGTAAGTGCTACAGGGTGCCTAAGTACAATTGTGCCCTCAAGAGCCTTGGGGGTGTACGTAACAAACTTCCAGACAAAAAAAAGGGGGGGGAAGGAGGAGAAAGGAGGGCTACTGTGCCTTGGTGTGTTTACAAGGCCTGGGGGGGAAATAGGTAGCCCATAAAAACATTTGTATAAGGCATGTTGCTTAAGTATTAGCAGCAGCAGCACCTCTTAGGAGGTTAAAAAAAAAATGGACTTATGGGTTTGAGCCCTTATTTGTAAGAGGGAGAAAAAAAAAAAGGAAAAAAAATGTTTTGTTTCCAAAGAGGGGCCTTATCAGGTAAGAGTACTTTTTATACCATCCCACCAATCCAAAAACAGACACTTAACGTTAGGCTTGTTCTCTTCTTCCTTGCTGGAGCCTAAGTCCGCCCTTGGCTATGGAGAGCTATAGCGCTGTTTTGTTCTCTTCCAGCCAGTTAACTACTTTGCTCGGATCAGTAAAGCAAAAAGTCCTACCCAGAGCTGCCACTCTGAGACAGGCCGGATACAAAAGAGCATATGTGATTTTGTATTTCTGTAGGGACTTTTTGACAGGTATAAATTCGGCTCTCCGTTTCTGCAGGTCCGGTGAGAAGTCGGGATATATTAAGACCCTTGCTCCATTGTATATAATGTCTCCCAGCTCTCTAGCTTTTCGAAGCACGGTCACCTTATCAGTGTAATTAAGGAGTTTGAGTAAAAACGGTCTTGGGTGCTTTCCCTGCTGGAGTGCTTTAAAGGGGACCCTATGGGCCCTCTCTATAGAAAAAAATGCTGATAGAGTGTCAGGACCAAAAATGTCTCTGCACCAGCTTTCCATGTAGGCAATGGGGTTTGAGCCCTCACATCCTTCAGGTAGGCCTACCACGTTATTTCTGCGTAGCCTATCTTCCAGTGCATCTAATTTAGCCGCTTGGAGGTCTGTCAGCTCCTGTAACCCCCTTAATTCTCCTTGTAGTGGGAATAATACATCTTCAACTGCACTTAATCTCTCTTCCAATACCTTCGTTCTTAATACAGTCCCGTGCAGTTCCTACCTCATGGATATCAATTCTTCTTTTAGACCCGCTGACTGCATATCAAAGTTGGCCATAAAGTATACCGTACATAATACATCTCTAAGAGTTGGTTCCCCTTCTAGTGCCAGGCTGACTGTTGAGGGATTGGATTCACCAGACACCCCCGGGGATACAAACATATTTACAGTTCCAGGTGCCTCTAGGCCCGACCCTTTAGTACTCACGGTTTTGGCGTTGGTTAGGCTGGGCGTATTTGAAGATTTTACAACTGCTTGGCCGTGGCTTCTTCTTTCCTGGGATGAACCTATCTGCGACTTGGACTGCGATGCTACTGCAAGTAGATAACCTTTAGCCGGCGAGATAGCAGGGGTGTGTGCGAAGCGCTCCAATTTTGCGGCAGCAACCTGGTTGGTCTTGGTGGATCTGGTAGTAGACATTTCTTGCTGGAGTAACTTGAGAGAAATGAACAAATGAAGTCTCCAATAGTAGATTCTAAAAGAGTTGGCAGAGTTCTGAATCCACGTTTTATACTGGTTACCAGTGGCAGTTCAGGGAGGACAGGAAGGGTTAACAGCGCTCAGGTTAAGATACTTTGTGGTTAAGGTTTGCAAAAGGTCAAGAGTGAAGCAAAGTACACTGCTGGCTGAAAAGCTACCTCTGCCCCCTCACTTAATTTGTCAGCTGTATTGACCTTGACTCGAATAGCATCAACGCTGGGGAAATAGTGAAGTAATAAATAGTAAATAGCAAGCCACCGCTCTGTCCGTTGGTAACCTGGTGGCCCCAGTATGACAAAAATAACACTTATAAGGTGGTGTCTTATTGATGTTCGTGAGTGCCCTTTTAATGAACTTGCTGGATGTAGGCACTCACCGTACTGGCGTCTCCCGGCACCTCTTGGTTTGCAGAGTGAAGCTTGGGACCGTGGCAGTGTGTAGTTCCCGTGTTCCCGCGAGTCCTGCGGCAGTGTGTTGTTGTGGAGTGCCGGCCGACCGGCTCTTCGCCTCAGCGATGCAGGGATGTAGCGATGCAGAGAGGGATCCCCTGGCCCCCAGATCCGCCTGCTCCCCCCACGCCCACTCAAAAGCTCCCGATCGAGGCGCCGCCCGCTCCGGTCCCCGCACCACCAGGCGACACAGGCGATGCAGGTAAGAAACGGAGCGTGGAGAGGAGTGAGTAGGGGGGAGATGGTCCGTCCTCCAGCTAATAGAGAGTTGAAGAAGAAGTTGCAGGAGTTAATTCTGCTGCTAACGCTGTTTTGCAGGCTATGTACCGGGCTGTAGTCTATGAATGTCCATCAATGAGGGAGCGCCGGGGGAAGCTCCATGTCATTTAAACCATTAGCCCATACCAGCCATTCAAGCCGTCGGTCTAGCAGTACATAGCTTCCAGAGAGAGGAGAGCCGAGCAGAGGGACACGCACACCTGCTACTCACTCACAGCACACACTCCTACATCCGGTCATGCCCCCCTGGGAGCTCTGTGTGTAAAAAACGCCCCAACGACTCTAGTATATGCAAAACATGTTGGCGACCAGCACCACCCCCATTTAATCAACCATAGCATCTATATTATATCAGGGCAAACAATGGATTTTATTATTTATTGTCTTTATTTAAATACATTTGTAATTTGTTTATAAGCAATTCTCCGTGAACTTACTAGCTCACCTACTATAGACGCAAAGCAGCAACAAAGTCCTAATTATACTGTAGTGGCTAATATCCACTCAGTTTGTCCTTTTCAATCTTGGATATGTTTTATAGTAGAAAGTAAAAAATGTTGTCCATGTGACCCTGGTGGCCAAATTAGGTGTGGCAGAGGCTATTTAAGACTCTGGCCCCTGAGTTTGGTGTGCTTTAGGAGAGTGGGCAGTTTAGGGAAAGGTACCCCATCTGTTAGGGACAGTACTAATGTATGATCCTCTAGGTAGGTTGATGCTAGACGGAGGTTTTTTTTTGGTTAGGTTTAGGTAAATTTAGGCAGGACTGGATGGTCACCAGGCCTGTTTGTTTTGATTTGATCTGGGCTGTGAGTGGCTCAGAGTAGCAGCTGGTAACTCACAGGCAGCATCACTGAAACCTCCCTTTTCTTTTCAAAAGAGGAGAGGAGAGGGGGATCTACCTGGGGTATTCTGAGGAGCCCTGACCAATCCCCAATCTGGATTGGCAGGAGACAGGCCTCCTTAAATACCCAAGGTCAGGCCAACTGGCAAGGAGTTGTCGGGTGGAAGAGCTGGAGTGAGAGAATGTGGAGGCTGTCGGGGGCCTTGAGGGAGCTCCCTAGTCTGGGGTGGGATGACCCCAGGCCTGGGCTCGGGTGAAGTCAGAACCAACTTCAAGAACATATGAAAAGATATGAAGCACAGTCGGGAGGGCTGGGTTGGGGAGGCATGCCTGAAGGGACAGGGAGCTTACAGTCAGAGAACCAGAACCAGAACCAGAATAGTGGACTGTGGTAAATGGGGCAGTGGAAAGAGGCAGTTGCAGACAGGAGGGCTGGCAAGGCCTGAAAAGGGGTTACTTGGTTCAGTAGTCACGTGTCAGGCCCAGGGCCGTCTTAATAGCATCATGGGCCCCTGGGCAAAGTAATGCTCTGGGGCCTCTACAATGATGACAGTGCAGGTAAACAGACATCAGGTAGGTAGGAGGCAGACGGCCTCCCCTGTGTATTTATCACTCTCACTTCCATCATGGGGTCCCCAATTTTTGGGCAGCATCAGCTCAAATACCAGCTGTTTTAGGGGTTAGTGCAGGGCCCCCCATGCAGCAGGGTCCCCTGGGCAGTGCCTAGGTGTGCCCTATCATTAAGACAGCCCTGGATCCACCCGTCTCTTCTATATTTTAAAGAGACCCTGTCACCAGACCATTTGTTTTAATAGCAATCCTCCATAAGTGTATGTGTGTTTCTGCTCTGTGCATTTGTGCAAAATTGAACATGTGTTGTAGCTGGCCTGAGCTGGCTTTTAACTTTTCTAGGTTCCTAGGTCTTCCCTAAGCTCAAGGGATTGATTGTTTTTGCCTGCTACTGGGAGGAGGCTTCAGTGATTAGTTTGGGAAAGTCCATCTCTGGGTTGTTAACTTTCATCTCAAAAAAGAGAAATTTGGGACTTTATATGAGGCCTCTGAAATGTGAATCAGAAGTGCCACCAGAAAAAGCAAGGGACTGTGGGACTTTGAGTGAAGTATACAGTTGGAGAGCAGAAAGACACTATTGATTATAATAACATTTATTATGAGTATATCATACAGTACAGTACATCAATTGGCACAGATAGGCATCATAACTTTTTAGCCATATTGGTTGGATTTCATATAATAAAATACAATAAAAATACATTGACAACATGTCCACTGTGTAAACATCTCCCACATATATACAGTATATATATATAGAAATAATTTCTGATATAAAACAAATAGTAACAGCAAAAGCTGAGGCATCTTGATGTAAAACCATGATTGTGGCGTTTATTGCTTGACGCGTTTGGTGACTAGTTTTCACTTATCAGGAGAAGGCTCAGTGAGAGGTATGAAATGTGAACAGTGAGTAGACTGAACACAAAAGGAGGGAGAAAAAATGGAATCATAGATCATTTGCCCATACTCACAGGCTATCAGTGGATATGGAGTGCGGTGGTGGCTGCTGAGACGAGGCTGCGGACGTAAACATTCATCTGACTCAATCTCCGAGGAACTTGTAAGTGCCCCCTAGCCGCCATTAGTGGCCATTCTACATAGCCAGAGCCTTTCATTATTAAACTTCAGCTTGCTGCTGCGTACAAACCCTGCCCTCTATGTGTACGATGGTGGGTCCCTCTCCGTCCTCTGACCTTAAAAAGGCTCCCAAAGTGGCCGGAGCTCATTTTTAAGCAAGGCCTTGCAATATTAATCTGCAAAAAAACTTTTTCATAGATTAATGACTTTCAAGGCAGAATGAAGAAAAATATATATTTTGCTAAAAGGCAAGTGCCAATTTTTGTTTGGAAGATATCAAGTAAAACTGGACGGCAGTCCAATAAAATTGTAATAACACACAATGTAAGAACCCGAGAGAAACAACATAGTCTCATAAGATATAATTTGATACACAAAACATCAATGTATGCACCCAAAAGTTGCCAACATGATGCTTGGTCGTCAACATGATGCCTCCGCTGTGTCTCCTCACTCGATTCACAGTGCCGAGTGCCGAGCTCCGTTCCCTGCGACGTTACGACGCACAGGGACGGAGTTCGGCACCAAATTCAAAAAGTGAAACACACAATACACATACAGTATACTGTAATCTTACCGATTACAGTACTGTACGAAATAATTACACACCCCCTTTGTCCCTAGTGGTCTGCCCAGTGTTCTGCATGCAGTTTTATATTATAAAAAAACGTTCTTTCTGCCTGGAAACTGGAGATTGTCCATAGCAACCAATCAAAAGTGCTTTTAGACCAGCTAGAAAACAGCGATAATAAATTAGAATCACTTGCAGAATTGAGCGATAGCGATTTGTGGGGAAATTCATCATCAAACAATACAAATAATGACAGCGACAATTCTGCAACTGAGCAAACTTCAGTGTTTTTGATTTGATTACATTATTGAATAATTTTTATTATAATTACATTATTATTACATTATTATTTGTTATAATTATTTATAGTTATTTATTATATTATAATTTTTGATTTTGTGTTTAAAACTTTATCATACCCGGGAAGTCTACTAGGGTCTGGTTTGGACAGATTTAAGTGAGTTATTCCTAAGAATTACAGGCCTACAATACATATCACGAAATTTCCGTGCAAAAAAATTGTACCGCTTTTGGTACAAAATTGCAGACAAAATCATACCACCAGGGAGGTTAAGCTACCCCACAAACAGTGGGCAGGAAGGAGCACTGCATGGAGTCTCTATGGGGTTGATTTACTAAACTACATTTACATTTCATTACATTTCCACATATCTGTTTCATAATAACTACCATGCATTGCAATTTTAGATATGTCTCATACCCAAAAATATCCCTTGAAGAAGGAGATTTTCTAAAACATGTTAGGATACACTCAAGAGTTTCTCCCAAGACGGTTGTCTTGGTGAAGCACCATGTTGGAAACTTATGGGGGCATACCTTGATGTATTGGGTATCAATGTATATCGTATGAGACTATGTTGTTTCTCTCTGGTTCTTACATTGTGTGTTATATATGTAGCAGTACCCCCGTAGTAGCTGCTAAGTATTGTGTCACCCTGTCCAGCCAGGCAACTCTCAGACACTCCGAGACAATAAATAGTCCATGTGCTTTGTTTTTATGTTTTATTTAGGGGGTTTAACTTGGATGGGGTAAGAGAAGTATGGGATGCCCAGTTAGGGTTGCCACCTTTTCGTCAAGCCAAACCCGAACACTTTAGCGACACACAGCAATTTTTTTGTAGTATAAACTATACATATATTTTGTGATGAAATAAAACTTTTAAACACTACTGATTATATTATAAAATATTATTACCTATAAGAAATCAAATATATTGCATGCAATGAGTAAAAAAAGTCGAGATATAGTAAGCGTTTTCACCTTACAAGGAAAGAGTTTAGTTAGTTACATTCTGTGCAGGTGTAAGAAGAGCCCACAATGACGCACCCTTAGGCTGGGTTCACATATGTGCAAATTGGATGCGGTTTTCACCACATCCAATTCGCATGACAGGTGAGTGTGACCAGCTCTATATAAGGCCAGTTCACACAGGTCTGGGGGGTGGCCACAGTCTGCATACAAAAAGGGTCCTGTGTGTCTTTCGGTCTGGTTTCAGGAGCTAATTCAGGCAGAAATTCAGACCTGATTTGCTCCTGAACCAGTAAACAGACACGTCCAGACCCCACGAGCAAACATGCGGCCACACATATGTGAACCCAGCCTCAGGGGTTGTACCTTTGATAGCCTGGGCTCAGTGGGTTAAATGATGTTGAGTGTCATTCATCTGTGTAATTTTTTTTTATACAAATAAAGCTCTATTGGTTAAAGCCCAAAAAACACATTAATACTGGACACTAGGGTTGAGTGAATCCGAACTGTAAAGTTCGGGTTTGGTATGGACTTTGGGTTTTTCCCGGACCCTAATAATTGCTGAAAGTTCAGGTTCGGAGTTCGGGAAAAAAAATGCGCGGGGGTCCCCCCAAATTTAATAACCAGACCCTTTAGGTCTGGTATGGATATTAAGGGGAACCCCACCGTCAATTAAAAAATGGCGTGGAGTTCCCCCTAAAATCCACACCAGACCCCTTATCCAAGCACGTTGACCTGGCCAGCCGCAGAAAAGAGGAGGTGACAGAGTACGGCCCCCCTCTCCTGAACCGTACCAGGCCACATGTCCTCAACATTGGGAGGGTGCTTTGGGGTGCCCCCAAAGCACCTTGTCCCCATGTTGATGGGGACAAGGGTCTCATCCCCACAACCCTTTCCCGGTGGTTGTGGGGGGTATGCGGGCAGGGGGCTTATCAAAATTTGGAAGACCCCTTTAACAAAGGGGACCCCCCGTGTGAAATGGTAATGGGGTACACTGTACCCCTACCATTTCACGAAGGAAGTGTAAATAGTAGTTTTCAGGAAAAAAAAACACACACCGTAGAACAAATTACTTTATTAATTAAACCAAATAAAAATCCAGCGGTGAAAATAGACGATCGATGCTGCTCCCTGCTCCAACGTTGTCTTCTATCCAGCGCTGGGTGATCTCTCCAGCGACGGCCGGTTGGTCCAGCGATGAGAAGATCCATCCATTCAGAGCACAGCTCAGCGAATGACGTGCCGGAGCTTTGACATTTCTTTTATAGGGGACGCGCCGATATAAAGGGGGCCCTGGGGAGGTCTATGCTGCTGATATAAAGGGGGGCCTCGGGAGGTATATGCTGCTGAAATAAAGGGGGGCCCCGGGGAGGTCTATGCATGCTGCTGATATAAAGGGGGCCTCAAGGAGGTCTATGCATGCTGCTGATATAAAGGGGGGCCTCAGGGGAGGTCTATGCATGCTGTTGATATAAAGGGGGGCCTGGGGAAGGTCTATATGCTGCTGATATAAAGGGGAGCCCCAGGGAGGTCTATGCATGCTGCTGATATAAAAGGGGGCCCCGGGGGAGGTCTATGCATGCTGCTGATATAAAGGTTGCCCTGGGTAGGTCTATGCTGCTAATATTAAGGGGGGAGTCTTGGGGAGGTTTATGCTGCTGATATAAAGGGGGGGCACTGGAGGAGGTATAGACCTTCCCAGGGCCCCCCCTTTATATCAGCAGCATGCACAGACCACCCCCAGGGCCCCCCTTTATATCAGCAGCATGTATGGACCTCCTCCAGGGCCCTCCTTTATATCAGCATGCATAGACCTCCTCCAGGGCCCCCCTTTATATTAGCAGCATGCATAGACCTCCTCCAGGGCCCCCCTTTATATCAGCATGCATAGACCTCCTCCAGGGCCCCCCTTTATATTTAATTATATATTACCCTATGCCCAGTAGAATTTGCAGAACTTGCTTGGGATAACTATATACACTCTGGTATATACACTCCATTTCTCCTCCTGCACATCGCTTCCTCTCTAATCTTCAGGCACCGCTAGCACAAAGTGATTAGGCCTGACACTGGCTCAGCCAGGCCTTAGCTTGTGCCTTTTGCAGGCAGGGACCATGGGCCCCTATAGTGTAGCAAAATAGAAAGTTCATAGTACTAGCTGTCCTACATGTGGATACTAAGCCCAGTAACCCATCTTCAGGCCCTACCAGCCCTCCTGGCTGCAGCTCCACTGCCCATGACACCACAGTCCACTCCGCTGGTTCTGCACCTATTCCAGACTGTCTTCTCCCCGTCCTATCAGGTATGTCTCCCCTGTCCTCTCAGGCCTGTGCATGTCACTCACTATCCCTCCTGGCCTGCTACCAGTTGTTCCTCTCTCTGGAGACTTGCCCAGCAGTGCTCTCTTCTGCTGTCCTCTCTTGCACCTTCTGTGCCTCATGTCCAGGACACCTCTGTGTGATTTTGAAGGGTCCTGTCCACACCCGAGCCCAGGCCCAAGGACAGAGGGACACTGCTCCAAATCAGGGACAGTCCCTTGAAATTAGGGACAGTTGGGAGCTATGCAATCGGGGCTTAAGGAGAGGAGGGAAAGAGTAGGTGTCCTCATACAGGGTGTCTCTACTTTCAGCCTCTTGGAAGAGTCTCTTGCTGGCAGACATATTACTGCAGGGACATTTGGGGGTCTTATACTCATAGAGAAGTGTTTCTCTGGAATTCTGTGGAATGTAATCTGTGTTCTGGGATATATTATTATTATTTTGGAAAGTGCCTTGTAGATAAGCAGCACCCTCTCCTGGCTGAATAAGTGTATAACCTTATAACCTGCAACACACACACACATATATATAGTGCTATTGTTGTAATATTACTATTGTAAAATACCTCGCGGATAAACAGTGCCCTCTCCTGGCTGAAGAAGTGTATAACCTGCAACATATGTGGTGCCGTTGCTGTAAAGTACACCTTGTTACTATGGTACTATTGGGACACCTGCCTTTACATGTACATAAATGTTAATGGCATCCCAGTCTTAAGGCCCGTACACACGATCGGATATTCCGACAACAATTGTGTGATGGACGTGTTTTGTCGGATAATCTGACCGTCTGTACGCTCCATCGGACAATTGTTGTCGGAATTTTCGACAACAAATGTTGAATGGTCATGCTCTCAAATTGTCCGTCAACAAATGTGTTCAGTTGGATTATCCGATCGTGTGTACACAAGTCTGTCGGACTAAAATCCAAAGTACAAACACGCATGCTCCGAACCAATGCTAACCATCAGACAACATTAGCAGAAGTTGCCTAAACTAAAGGGTGGCATTAAAGAGCTGAAAACCATGTTGTTTCCTGAATGTTGGCTGAAAAATTTCTGCCGTCTGTATGTAGAACAAGATCACGGCCAACGCCCTTTGTACAAAAATCCACCGATTTATCCGGTGGAAGTCCGATCGTGTGTACGAGGCTTTAGTCCATAGGGTTCAATATTGAGTTGGCCCACCCTTTGCAGTTATAACTACTTCAACTTCTCTGGGAAAGCTGTGTCTATAGGAATTTTTCCACAAATGCATTTGTGAGGTCAGGCAACTGATGTTGGACGAGAAGGCCCGGCTCGCAGCCTCTGCTCAAATTCATCCCAATGATGTTCTATTGGGTTGAGGTCAGGACTCTGAGCAGTCCAGTCAAGTGGAAATGAATCGTCTGGCAACAGTGGGCCTTTAGGACAACCCATGCATTTTATGTTGGTTGACATTACACCTTATGAGTAGGAAGTATATATACACAATAAACAGGTAGGTATACATAAATAGGCTCTATGTACACAGTACAGTGTGGGCCGATAATATGGATACACCTTAATAAAATGGGAATGGTTGGTGATATTAACTTCCTGTTTGTGGCACATTAATATATGTGAGGAGGGGGGGGGCACTTTTCAAGATGGGTGGTGACCACGGTGGCCATTTTGAAGTTGGCCATTTTGAAGTCGGCCATTTTGAATCCAACTTTTGTTTTTTCAATAGGAAGAGGGTCATGTGACACATCAAACTTATTGGGAATTTTGCAAGAAAAACACTGGTATGCTTGGTTTTAATGTAACTTTATTCTTTCTTGAGTTATTTACAAGTTTCTGACCCCTTATAAAATGTGTTCAATGTGCTGCCCATTGTGTTGGATTGTCAATGCAACCCTCTTCTCCCACTCTTCACACACTGATCGCAACACCACAGGAGAAATGCTAGCACAGGCTTCCAGTAACCGTATTTCAAAACAAAAGTTGGATTCAAAATGGCCGACTTCGAAATGGCCACCATTGTTACCACCAATCTTGAAAGGTTTCCCCCCTCACATATACTAATGTGCCACAAACAGGAAGTTAATATCACCATTCATTCCCATTTTATTTAGGTGTATCCATATAAATGGCCCACCCTGTATTCAGTAAAGGAGTCATTTTTATATACACAGTATTCAGGAAGGTAGACATGTGGGGGCTCTATACACACAGTATAAAGGTAGGTATGTACGTTTAAGGGCAGTGCTAGAAAGCGAAGCTTAGCACCCCAGATGATTTGGAACTACATTTCCCATGATGCTCATGCACTCTTCAGTGTAGCTGAGCATCATGGGAAATGTAGTTCCAAAACATCTGGGGTGCCAGGTTTTGCCATCGTTGTTTTAGGGGCTCTATACACAGTACACAGGTAGGTATATATGTTTTAGGGGGCTCTATACACACACAGGGTTATGTAGTACACACAGGGATACACAGTACTACACACACAGAACACAGATATGTACTGACTGGGTCAATATTCAGCCCAACTTCATTCATAACCCACTTCCTGGTTCCCCTACTGGCCTCTGAACCCCACAATGGATCCCCAGTCTGTCCTTCTCACTGCCTGTTGCCTTATATTATGAAATTATCAAACCCCAGTGTTTATTAAAATACCATAATAAAGCTTTATTTGTTTAATAACAATGGTATAAGCTCAATTTAATTTGGGTACTGTGTTGTATGAGCCAGTATATTTCAGGCAAAGGATCGGGGCAGCTAGTGTGAGAAGGTTGCCAGGCGCTGATGTTTGGGGTCCTGACAGGCAGACAGAGGATCTCACCTGAGACACATCTCTGAAGCCAGACTCCAGCGATTATCGCAATTAACGGCTATTATTCTACATTTTTCTTGTTTTTCTTCTTCTTATAGTGTTGTATATTATTAGTATTAGTATTAATAGTAATTCGTTTTAGTTAAACCTTCATTCACCTGCGATACCATCTAGTACCACTAAGATGCCGCAGCGCCCACGACCCAACAACCGTGTAAGACCACCACGGGACCCACCAGGTATGACAATTGTACCATATTAACCCTTTCATGACCGTGTAACACATATATGAGGCATCCAGGAAGTGGGCTTTAAACCTGGGTGCCCCAAATATGTGTTCTTACAATGCATACTATTGTTTCTTGGCTGTATTATGGGTACAAAGAACAAATCACACATATGTGGTATCGCTGCGATCCTCAGGAACAGGAGAATTTGTTGTGCAGTTTTTTTGGTGATGATACATTGTAATGTCCTAAAATATACAGCTAAATGTAACTACTTCCTGCCTGTAGGACATCCATGGAAGTCCTCGGATTGAAGTAGTTATACCTGGATGATGTCTGCACCTACAGGCCTCATCCCGGTATGGATTTATTCAGCCAGCGATTCTGTTTATGACAGAAGGGATTTGAGTGGCTAAATAGCCACTCAATCACTTCTGTGGGTGAAGGAATGGGGTCCCCCCCCGCTGCCTTTCCTGCGCTGTCCCCCCTCCCTCCGCCGCCTTTCCTGGGCTCTAAGGCCGCGTACACACAATCAGTCAAAACTGATGAAAACAGACTGAAGCTTCATCGGTCCAAACCGATCGTGTGTAGGCCCCATCGGTCAGTTGTCCTTCGGTCCAAAAACAGGGAACTTGCTTTAAAATTGAACCGATGGGCGCCTGACTGATGGGTCAAAATCGAATGTTAGTATGCAAAGGCATCCGTCAAAAGGCCGCGCATGCTCAGAATCAAGTCGACGTATACTTGGAAGCATTGAACTTTGTTTTTTTCAGCACGTCATTGTGTTTTACGTCACCACGTTCTGACACGATAGTTTTTTTAACTGGTGGTGTGTAGGCGCATCAGACCGTCAGTCAGCTTCGTCGGTTAACCGATGGGTGGACTGATCGTGTGTACGCGGCCTGAGTCTAAAAGAAAAATGATTTGTATAAAATAAATAATAATAATCAAGGCTTTTTTTCAGGGGGAACTCAGTTCCACCACTTTTGGCTCACACCCTTTGGTGCCTGCTCACCACAATCACTTGTAAACACAGAAGTCTGGTTTCTGTGTTTACAAGTGACAGCTTTGTAACCCCCTAAACTCTACACTCTGTATGTAATGCAATTCTGGTATTTAATGCCCCTTTAAGACCCTTCTACTGTTTGTTAAATCTGAACAGGTCGTGGTTGAGTTCCTGCACCTATTTTCTGAGAAAAAAGCTCTGATAATAATAATAAAAAAAAAAAAACACTCCCATCTCACTGTGCTTACACGCAAATGTGAACGCATACGTTACTCCCGCACGCCCATGTGAGGTATTGCCACAAACATCAGAGAGCAATAATTCTAGCACCAGACCTCCTGTGTAACTCTAAACTGGTAACCTGTAAAGGCGATGAAAGTGTAACCTATGGAGAATTTTAAGCACCATAGTTTGCCGCCACTCCACAGCCAGATGCAATTTTAAAGCGTGACATATTACTGTAGGTATCTATTTACTCGGCTTAACACCATCTTTCACATGATACAAACAAATTGAAGTAAATGTTGTGTATTTATGTATTTATTTATTAACCACTTAAGCCCCAAACCATTTGGCTGGCCAAAGACTAGGACACCTTTTGCGATTCGGTAGTGCATCGCTTTAACTGCCCGGTCATGGGACGTGGCTCTTCAACAAAATTGACGTCCTTTTTTCCCCCACAAATTTAGCTTTCTTTTGGTGGTATTTGATCACCTCTGCGGTTTTTATTTTTTGCGCTATAAACAAAAATAGAGCAACAATTAAAAAAAAAAAAAACGATATTTTGTACTTTTTGCTATATAAGACCCGGACCAAAATGCTGCCAAATGACCTTGCCCCTTTTTTTGCGATTCGGCACTGCGTTGCTTTAACTGACAATTGCGCGGTCGTGCGATGTGGCTCCCAAACAAAATTTGCGTCCTTTTCTTCCCACAAATAGAGCTTTCTTTTGGTGGTATTTGATCGCCTCTGCGATTTTTATTTTTTGCGCTATATACAAAAATACAGCGACATTTTTGAAAAAAAAATCAATATTTTTTTACTTTTTGTTATAAGAAAAATCAAATAAACAAAATTTTAGTCAAACATTTACATGTCTTTAGTAAAAAAAAAATAGCTACCTAGCGGGAACAGCGACACTAATACAGCGATTAGAAAAATTATCGCTTAGTGACACTGGCAATAGGGAGTGAAAGGGTTAACTAGGGCGGTGATCAAGGGATTAAAACTTTATTAGGGGGGGTAGGGGGCTACCCTGAACCTAACACTAACTGCCTGTCACACTGACACTAACCGCAGTGATCATACATATAATCACTGCATTCAGTGACACTGTGACAAGGAGGAGGGGGTGGGGTGGGGGCGATCGGGGGGGGGGGTTTAAATGTTTCTATGTGTCTGTGTGTCAGTGTGCTGTTGTGTACACTTACTATGTGATGTGATCTCTCCTCAGCGGTGGTCGAAAAAACTGCCGAGGGAGAGATCACATCACTTCCTCCTTCCTGTGTTTACACAGGAGGAGGAAATGACACGCAGGGGGAGCACGCAGATAGGCTGAGAGAGATTCGGAGGGGGCGGACAAAAACCAACCGCCGCCCCCTGTGCACGGATCGCTCGGCCAGGTAACCGGACCGCCGCATGTACCGGGGGGGTCCGACCGGACCCCCGAACCCCCCCAAGGCACCAACGTATATATACGTTGATGTGCCTGTCGGTGCCATTCTGCCGACGTAAATGTACATGCGGCGGTCCTTAAGTGGTTAAATATCCCCATTTTTTTTTTTTTTAAAGCAATTTTTTTTCTTAGTTTGTGCTTATATGTATTCTTCCACGTATTTTTGGTAAAAAAAACTCAATAAGTGTATAGTGATTGGTTTGCGCAAAAGTTATAGCGTCTACAAAATAGGGGATAGTTTTATGGCATTTTTGTTATTTTTTTTTACTAGTAGTGGTGGCGAGCAATGATTTTTATCTGTGACTGTGACTTCATGGCGTAACATTGAACACGTTTGACACATTTTTGAGACCATTGTCATTGTTACAGTGATCAGTGCTATAAAGATGCACTGATTACTGTGAAAATGACACTGGTAGTGAAGGGGTTAGCTGCTAGGTGGGGCTGAAGGGGTTAAGCGTTTCCTAAGGAGTGATTCTAATTTTTAGGGGGAGGAGCTACCAGTGACACGTCACTGATCACTGTTCACAATCACAGGGAACATTTACAAAGTCATCCCCCGCAATCGTGGGTCACCTGGGAACATCAAGTTCCTGGGACCTGCGAGCACACTCACGAGCGAATTCACGAGGCACGCAGTGGACGCCTGCCTGCTGGGCGTCAAATTTAAAGGGATGTACAGGTGCGCCCATTTGCCTGTCCGTGCCATTGTGCAGACGTATATCTGCGTGTGGCGGTCGCTATGTGGGTTAAGTGTATTTTTTTCCCCCCAAAAAATGTGTTTTAAAAACCACTGTCAAAATTTTGTGTAACTTGATTCTGAGCATGCGCGGCCTTTTAACCAATGCTTTTGCATACTAACGATCGGTTTTGACCCATCAGTCAGGCGTTCATCGGTAAAATTTTAAAGCAAGTTCTCTTTTTTTTAACCGAAAGGATAACTGACCGATGGGACCCACACACGATCGGTTTGGACCGATGAAACGATCATTCAGTCCGTTTTCTTCGGTTTTGACCGATCATGTGTACGCGGCCAAAAAAGTGTAAACATGCATCTCCCTGTTCTGCCTAGTGACACCGTCACTGATTCTCTGTTCCACTGTCATCGGTAACAGCGATCAGTGACGTGTCACAGCAAGCCACGCCCCCAGAAAGTTAGAATCACTCCCTAGGTCACACCTAACCCCTTCAGCGCCCCCTACAGGTTAACCCCTTCACTGCCAGTGTCATGTTTACAGTAATTACTGCATTTTTATAGCACTGATTGCTGTAAAAATGACAATGGTTCCAAAATGGTGTCAAAAGCGTCCGATGTGTCCACCATAATGTCGCAGTGGTGATAAAAATTGCTGATTGCCGCCATTACTAGTAAAAAAAAATATTAATAAAAATGCTGTAAATCTATCCCCTATTTTGTAGACGCTATAACTTTTGCGCAAAGCAATCAATATATGCTTATTGCGATTTTAACCAAAAATATGTAGAGGAATACATATCTGCCTAAACTGAGGAAAAAGAAAATTATTTCATTTTTTTCAAAATTGTTGCTTTATTTTTGAAAAAATAAAAACCGCAGAGGTGATCAAATACCACCAAAAGAAAGCTCTATTTGTTGGGGAAAAAAGGTCATTTAAAGTGACGCAGTGCCGAATCGCAAAAAGTGGCCTGGTCTATGGCGAAATGGTCTGGGGCAGGAGTAGTTAATAAAAGGACATTTACCTGTCCAGGAAACCAGCGATGTCGGCACCCAAGCCGATTTTATACAGCCGGTTTCCTACTGCGCATGCACGAGTCGTGCTGCTCATTGTGAATGGTCCTAAAGTCTTTAGGGACCTGAGTGTGTCCCAGAAGGCTGTGGGGGGAGGAGGAGGGCCCAGAGATCCTCGTAGATCGCCACGGCCAAAAAGTTAAACCAGGTCAAAACCAGGTTCCCCTCCCCACCAAAAAGTGTCAAATGTGGCAGTGGAGAGGTTGAGGGTGCAAACAAGTGTACCTTCCCCTTTTGTGTGGAGCTCCGCTTTATCCACTTCATCCTCTGGCCAAGTCTGACATTCCTCTCCTACATTTTTTATCATTTTTTGCTAGAAAATTACTTGGAATCCCCAAACATGATATATTTTTTAAAGCAGGGGCCCTAGAGAATAAAATTGTGGGGGTTGCAATTTTTTATGCCACACAGCATTTGCGCAGCGGTTTTTCAAATGCGATTTTTTGTGGGGGGAAAATTCACATTAATACATTTTAAAGCATAAAAACACAATATAATATCTAATTGTTTGGTAAAGCTGGTCAGCTGGCAGGACTGCTGGCTTCAGTCCCGGGAGGGGGAGGGGTTTGTCTCATCCAATGCCTGTAAAAGAGATCTAGCGGCTAATTCGCTATCACTAAAGTAGCTCCTATGATCACTTTTACATTAAGGCTCCATGCACACTGAAGCTGATAAACTGCAGTTTATTGGCGTTTTGGCTTTTTTTTTTAAAGCCCATAAACTGAACTCTATGTTAGCCTATGTGCCCATGCACACCTGGGCGTTTTTCAGTGTTAATAAGCCCGAAAATTGCGTTCAAAGTGCAGTTTTTCAGCGGAAAAAACGCAGAAAAACGCCGACGACAGCGTTTTTTTATCCATTGAAAAAAAAAAAAAAAAAGGGGAAAAAAAAAAAAAGATAAAAGCTTCACTGAAAAACGCTGATTAAAGCTATTGCAAAAACGCTAAAAACGTTGCAAGGCTCCCTGCAAAGCTACTGGTGTTTTTTTTTTATAGCTTTTACCAGCTTTAGTGTGCATGGAGCCTTAAGAGCGTTGCTGGCTAAAAAAATAGATACTGGGATGATTCCTGTAGCTGTAGGCATCATTCCGGTATAGCTACCTCAATCTGGTGATGTATGGGTACATGGCGGAGGCTGATGTC
Source organism: Rana kukunoris (assembly GCA_029574335.1). NCBI lineage: Eukaryota > Metazoa > Chordata > Amphibia > Anura > Ranidae > Rana > Rana kukunoris. The sequence goes on along the minus strand of CM056050.1, from coordinate 379,900,081 downwards.
ATTAAATTATCTCCTATTCTCAGGTTTACCTATGAGACATAAAAAGCCGCGCCACACAGAGGTTGATAACACCAGTGTAAGTGATGGTAAAATTAATATAACACTAAAGTCCATTAACGTCCATAATGATTGAAATAATGATGAATCTCGGAAGTGATCCTCTGTGAAGTGTCACCAAACGCACACACGTCAGAAGGTGCACCCGCCACCACATGAATAAGCAGCTTACCAGAGGTCAGACTTATGCTAGCGTCTGACTATAACCCAGTCAACGGCCTTTAGTTCCTTGAGGTTCCCACGATCAACTCGAGTAGACCAGGAGAGGGACACTTAAGTAAAAGGCTGAGATCTTCAGTCACCCCCAGGGAGAGCTGTGCTGGCTGCTGGACAGGAGGACAGTGATTGTGGGTGCACTCAGTGTGATGATCTCTTCCTCTTCCTGCTCCTCCCACCTGTACTTGAGCTGTGAAAGCGCCGACTGACTCGGCCAGTCAGGAACCTGAGGAGAGAGAAAGTTTTCCCCCCAAATTCTGCATCAGAGAGGAGATGGCAAGCAGGGAGGGCATAGGATGCCCTCCCTGCTTGCCATCTCCTCTCTGATGCAGAATTTGCAGAATTTGGGGGGAAAACTTTCTCTCTCCTCAGGTTCCTGACTGGCCGAGTCAGTCGGCGCTTTCACAGCTCAAGTACAGGTGGGAGGAGCAGGAAGAGGAAGAGATCATCACACTGAGTGCACCCACAATCACTGTCCTCCTGTCCAGCAGCCAGCACAGCTCTCCCTGGGGGTGACTGAAGATCTCAGCCTTTTACTTTTTAAGAAGTGTCCCTCTCCTGGTCTACTCGAGTTGATCGTGGGAACCTCAAGGAACTAAAGGCCGTTGACTGGGTTATAGTCAGACGCTAGCATAAGTCTGACCTCTGGTAAGCTGCTTATTCATGTGGTGGCGGGTGCACCTTCTGACGTGTGTGCGTTTGGTGACACTTCACAGAGGATCACTTCCGAGATTCATCATTATTTCAATCATTATGGACGTTAATGGACTTTAGTGTTATATTAATTTTACCATCACTTACACTGGTGTTATCAACCTCTGTGTGGCGCGGCTTTTTATATCCCATTGTTTCCTGTTTATCACACGCTTGCTGCAGCCTGTAGTCCTTTTGGGGGGAGGGGGTTTCCTAGCGCGGTTTTTTGTTGTTTATACCTATGAGACAGCCACCTGTCACACTTGAAATCTGTTAAAAATTAGACACTTTCCTTTGTCATTTAAGTTTAAAAATGTGATAGAAAGGGTTACATGACAGAAATGCTGAAATCTCTGCCATTTTTATTACAGGCATGGACTCACCCATTGCTCACCGGACACGAGCAGCTCTTCGGCAGCAGCGTAAGAACGCCAGGGCCCATCGTAGTCGATCTCCAAGGGACCAGCCTGCACCAGCCAGACCACCGGCCAGGGAGTATCAGGCGGTGCCCACCTGTTCCATCTGTTTGAGTGAAATGGATGTGAGAGAGAACAATACAACTCTACTCTGCTCCCACCTATTTCACTCGACCTGCATCGGAACATGGAGGGCTCAAAGTAATACATGCCCTATTTGCAGAGCTTTAATTGATTATGTTCCCCTGCAGATTGGAAACAGAAGGGTGCCCCGGAGGATCCAGTTGTGGGAGGTGCCCATCCTTTCTCCAGAAGATTTCATCAACCTTCAGGTTGTATTTGAAATAGATGGATTTGGTCGTTACCGTGCTGCCTTTTATCTGTAACATCTTTATGTTGTTGTTTCGGGTGTAAAGGAGGATAGTGAAGAGTGTTGTTAAAAAAAAAAAAAAAAAAAAAATTATTGTTATGTATAAAATGTATATATCTCTTTATATATTATACAGTACTGTAGATTAGGGTAGGGTGCTGCAGTTAAGGGCAGGGTGGAATGGATGGAGCGAGGACCGTTGGGGCACAGGATGAAGCGAGGCTTATTGGGGCACAGATTGGAGCGAGTCCCGTTGGGTCACAGACTGGAATGAGTCCCGCTGGGGGCACGGACTGGAGAGAGGCCCGTTGGGGCACAGACTGGAGAGAGGCCCGTTGGGGCACAGACTGGAATGAGACCCGTTGGGGCAAAAGCTGGAGCAAGGTCGGTGGTGGCATAGGCTGGAGTGAGGTCCGTTGGGGGACAGGCTGGAGTGGGGACCATCATTTGGATACAGACTGAAGCGGTGCCCATTGGGGTACACACTGAATTGAAGCATGTTGGGGCACAGGCTGAAGCGAGGCCATTGGGACAAAGACTGGGACAAATGTAAAAATAGAAAAAATATTATATTTGTTTATATGTATAAAATGTATATTTTATTACATATGATGCAGTACTGTAGATTAGGGCAGATTGGAGGGGATTAGGGGAGGGTGGAGGGGCTTAGGGCAGGGTGGATTGGATTAGGGGAGGGTGGAGGGGGTTAGGGGATGGTGGAGTGGATTAGGGGAGGGTGGATTAGGGGAGGGTGGAGGGGGTTAGGGGAGGGTGGAGCGGATTTGGGTAGGGTGGAGCGGATTTAGGGAGGGTGGAGGGGGTTATTGCAGGGTGGAGCGGATTTGGGGAGGGTGGAGGGGGTTAGGGTAGGGTGGGGGGATTAGGGCAGAGTAGATTAGATTAGATAGTGTAATGTAGTGTAGTGTAGATTAGTATAGTGTAGTTAGGGTCTGGCCAGAAAGGGATTACTTTGACGCAGTTGGCCAGCTTAAACATGCATTGCAATGCATGTGAACTAAATATCCCTGTTGATAAGCAAAGTACGCAGAGTTAGAAGAGTATATAGCAGTGTGCAGAGGGTTTATTCCAATGTTTTAGTCTTAACATGTGGTCACACCCCACAGTATCTGGGTATATACAGTATATGTATAAGATATTTAGATTTCAGCACAGGTATAGTTTATTTCAAATGAAATATATCGGGGACTGAAGTGTGTTGCTATTTCACAGGTATACATAACTCCCAATATTTTGAGATGTGAATGAGGGACACCTACCAGCAAATGTAGGTAGGCATAGGACATGCCCCCTGCCACACACCCTTAAAGGAAAATTAACCAATAAAAATGTTCATTAAATCCACAAGTGCTTTTTTTTTTACCACTACTGTTCCTTTATATTGACCTTTAAAATTTACAAATGCAGCAATTTAGAATTAGGATGAAAGATTTAGTACTGGGAAACACTTTTTGAAAGATAAAAAGTGCATTTTATATACAACTATACAGATCAGACCAACATGTTCATCCACTGACACCAGCAATCTCATAGGGATTCATGTAAACGGATGGATGAAAAAGCGCACATACGGTCCGCAGGTGCGAAAGGGGCCTAAGGAAGGTCGGGGGTGCAGTAGGAGCGGCGGTGGGAGTTCCTGAGGGTCTTGGGCGGATTAAGGTGATATAGGTAATGTGGTCTTGGTGAATGTATAGCTTATGTTTTGAGCTAGATGACCCCTTTTTTAATGCATCTTCAAGGCGCCACCTTGCCTGTTACTGTAATAGGGATCCAATCAGAATAAATGTACAGTATCTCACAAAAGTGAGTACACCCCTTACATTTTTGTTAATATTTTATTATCTCTTTTCATGTGACAACACTGAAGAAATTTCTGTTTGCTACAATGTAAAGTAGTGAGTGTACAGCTTGTATAACAGTGTAAATTTGCTGTTCCCTCAAAATAACTCAATACACAGCAATTAATGTCTAAACCACTGGCAACAAAAGAGAGTACACCCTAAGTGAAAATGTCCCAATTTGGTCCAATAACCATTTTCCCTCCCCGGTGTCATGTGACTCATAAGTGTTACAATGTCTCAGGTGAATGGGGAACAGGTGTGTTACATTTGGTGTTATCGCTCTCACTCTCTCATACTGGTCACTGGAAGTTCAACATGGCACATCATGGCAAAGAACTCTCTGAGGTTTTGAAAAATATTTTTATTATTGCTCTACATAAAGATGGCCTAGGCTATAAGAAGATTGCCAAGACCCTGAAACTGATCTGCAGCACAGTGGCCAAGACCATACAGAGGTTTAACAGGACAGGTTCCACTCAGAACAGGCCTCGCCATGGTTGACCAAAGAAGTTGAGTGCAACATGCTCAGCGTCATATCCAGAGGTTGTCTGTGGGAAATAGACATATGAGTGTTGTCAGCATTGCTGCAGAGGTTGAAGGGGTGGAGGGTCAGCTTCTCAGTGCTCAGACCATACACTGCATTTGGCATCAAATTGGTCTGCATGGCTGTCATCAGGGCCGTCTTAATGACATCATGGGTCCCTGGGCAAAGTAATGCTCTGGGGTTCCTACAATGAAGACAGTGCATGTAAACATAAATCAAGTAGGTAGGAGGTAAGGGGTATCTAGGGTGTAGAGGGGTCAGAGTGCTGGGGACAAATCTGGGATGTAAAGGGGCAGCTCGGGCTCAAGGACCAGGTGCTTTGGGGAAAGGGCAGGGGCCCCCCATGTAGCTGGGGCCCCTGGGCAGTGCCCAGGTGTGCCCTCTCATTAAGACAGCCCTCGTCAGGCCTAAACACTTTGTGCTAGCTGTGCCTGGAAGATTAGAGAGGAAGTGATATGCTGGAGGAGAAAGATATGAAGATTAGAGAAGAAGTGATGTGCAAAAATGGAGTGTATATAGTGTTCCCAAGCAAGTTTTGTAAATTCTGATGGGCATCCAATATTTCCCTAACCCCATCCAAGTTCAATCCCCTCAAAAAAACAAACAAAAAAAAGTTCTGACTGTTCCATGTCTCTGAGTGACTGAGAAGCCAATTCCCTGATTGGGCAATAGATGGCCAGGCCGCATTCTTTCCCCTCTCAACAGATGCTGGGTCTATTGTGAACTGTTGCTGCATTACTTCAATACAAGTTGTATATTGCACCTGACGGGTGAATTATTGCCACCCTACCTTCGGGGGTTCCGAAAAGCGGACGTTCCATTTCTGAGTGGAACTCACAGTTGGAGCGCCAGATCCCCCGCTTATTATAATTTACAGCATCACCAGCAGCCCTCTGGCTATCAGATATGAATACTTACATTGAGCCAAGTTGGCTAAGTAAGTATGCAAAAAGATAATCCCCAGAGTTCAGTTTTAAAGCAGACTTTTAAGTAGCTGCATGAATTAAAACCTGCTTTGTCAGAATATACAGCAACAGTATAAACATGTGTACAGATAGTGGATAAGACTATTTCTTGATGGGGGTGGAGAAGAAGGATACTATGATCTCTGCGAGAGGTAAAACATGCTTATAGTTTTCACTCATTATTTTTCATATAGTTAAAGATGAAAGTATATTTCAGACAACACTATTACAGTATGTGCATTCTGTCATCTTGATGCAAAGTAGGTTTACACACCTTTTACAGCTGTTGCTGCAAAAAAGGATGTTGTCAAGCAGTATTGAACCTTACTAACTTTAACATCATGGCTAATGTTGTACATTTTCATAATTGCTTTATTTTGTAAACTATGGGATTCCACAGACACACTGTACTGAGCAAACAATGCAGAGAAAAGGGTGCTACATTCTACAGTTTTTCTTCATTTTTAGCCCACATTCCTGCATGTGGGTAGACAGACGACTTATCCAGGGCATGTCTGGTCTGCCGGTATTTCAGAGAGCCCAGTGGTAGGAACCTTTCATTGAACTTGATGATACAGTTGTGCTAATAAGTTTACATACCCTGGCAGAATTTATGATTTCTTGGCCATTTTTCTGAGAATATGAATGATAACACAAACTTTTCTTTCACTCATGGTTAATGTTTGTCTGAAGCCATTTATTATCAATCAACTGTGTTTACTCTTTTTGAATCATAATCACAACCCAAATGACCCTAAAAGTTTACTTACCCTGGTGATTTTGGCCTGATAACATGCACACAAAGGGGTTTGAATGGCTATTTAAAGTAACCACCCTCACCTGTGAATTGTCAAAGGATCTGTGGGAAAGCATAGTTGAATTGTATAAAACAGGAAAGGATTATGAAAAGATATCCAAAGAATTGAGAATGCCAATCAGCAGTGTTCAAACTATAATCAAGAAGTGGAAAATGAGGGTTTCTGTTGAAACCAAACCACGGTCAGGTAGAACAACTAAAATTTCAGCCACAACTGCCAGGAAAATAGTTTGGTATGCAAAGAAAAACCCACAAAAAACTTCAGATAAAATACAGGACTCTGAAAACATGTGTTGTGGCTGTTTCAAGATGCACAATAAGGATGCACTTGAAGAAAGATGGGCTGCATGGTTGAGTTGCCAGAAGAAAGCAATTACTACACAAATGCCACACAGTATCCCGCTTACAATACGTCAACAGCACAGAGACAAGCCTCAAACCTTCTGGCATAAAGACATTTGGAGTGATGAGACCAAAATTTTGATTTTTGGCCACAACCATAAACCCTTCATTAGGAGCGGAGACAACAAGGCCTATGATGAAAGTTACACCATTCCTACTGTGAAACACGGAGGTGGATCGCTAAAGGTTTGGGGATGTGTGAGCTATAAAGGCACAGGAAATTTGGTCGAAATTGTTGGCAAGATGAATGCAGTATGTTATCATAAAAAACTGGAGGAACATTTGCATTCATCAGCCCGGAAGCTGCGCATGGGATGTACTTTGACATTCCAACATGACAATGATCCAAAACACAAGGCTAAGTCAAACTGTCATTGGCTACAGCAGAATAAAGTGAAGGTTCTGGAGTGGCCATCTCGGTCTCCTGACCTCCATATCATTGAGCCACTCTGGGGAGATCTCAAACATGCAGTTCATGTAAGACAGCCCAAGAATTTACAGGAACTGGAGGCTTTTTGCCAAGAGGAATGGGCAGCTTTACCATCTGAGAAGATAAAGAGCTTCATCCACAAATATCACAAAATACTTCAAGCTGTCATTGATGTTAAAGGGGGCAATACACGGTATTAAGAACTGGGGTATGTAAACTTTTGATCAGGGTCATTTGGGTAGTTTCTGTTGTCATGATCATTTTAAAAAGAGTAAAGACAGTTGATTGATATTAAATGGCTTCAGCTAAACACTAACCATGAGTGAAAGAAAAGTTTTTGTGTTATCATTCATATTCTCTGAAAAATGGCCAATAAATCATAAATTCTGTAAACGTATGAGCACAGCTGTATATCATAAGAGCAGCAATGCAGTATTGTTTGAAATGGCAAACAAAAGGGATTATACAAGCTTACAGCTGCAACAACAATCCTACGCTTGTTTTATAGCCCAACTTGGGGCAACTAAAATATTATCCCTTGCAGAGAGGCTGTGCCTGACAGTTGATCATATTTGCAAGGGGAGAGAATCAGTTTTACCTGAATCTCCAGTCCCTCAGCAGATGGCGCTCCCACAAGTTCAAGTGGTGCACCATTGGTGTTGTCACATCCAGTGCAGGGTTATGGATCCTTCTTTGATCTTGAGGACATCAGGATCCTAGACTGTGGGAGAGAAGAAGCTGCGGGTACCGTTTAACTGTGGGCAGAAGTGGAAGATTGGGTAAGTACATTTTCTTATGAGCAATTAACCCTTGCCGTGCGCAGCCCCACTGCAGAGGATAGTATTTTGTTTGCCCAAAGTTGGGCTTTAAATTTAAAGGAAAAGTACAGCCAAAGCTCACTTGGCTGTACTTCTCCTGTGGATCATAGGAGTTCAGTTCTTTCTACCCACCTGTGATCTGTTTTCAGCAGACATCAGGCTGAAGCCCGCTGTCGGCTCACATTACAAAGTCAGTCCAGGCTCGGGCAATATTGTGAGAATGTAGTCGGGAACAGCCCACATGCCTGAACCAGCACCTGGCTCAGCCTCTCAGCGAGCCACTGAGAACCTGAGCTTGCTGCTCCCGCCCCTCCACAGCACTCTCTGCTCTGTAAGCTGTGAGAACTAAAGGATTGGCTGTGTTCAATCCCTTGGTTCTCAGTGTTAGAGGCACCAGGGGAAAAGATGCAGCATTGGACTAATGCTGCATCCACCTAGGTAAGTATGATTTAAAAAAAAAAAAAAAAAAACATATCTCTATTAATTTCTGGTCACTCTACTGCTTGTGTAGCAATTAAAAAAAAATGTTGGTTACAACATCCTGACCTTTGTGCTTACCCCTGCAGAATTCCAGGTCTCTGTACAAGGAGATGTAGGTGTCTTATCACAGGCGCCCCTTGTTTATTAGTGATGAATACTACTTCCACTTCAGTCATCAAACAAGCACATTTAAAGTGCAAAGATACGTCTTTTCCTCCAGTTTAATTACATGAAATAATATTTTAGAGAGTCAGAAAAGCAATATGAAAGCTGTAATTGCTGACTGGTTGTTCAAGGTGCATGGCTCAGGGCTGTCATCTTTATGCAGTTTTCTAATGTGATTGAATTATAAATAGCCGAGCTATGCCATTAAAATAATATATACAACAAATATGACACACAGGTTCAATTTAAACCACTCGATATAGCGCTATTGAATAATAACACGCTCACATATAAGTCGAAAGAATGAAAAGTAAAATGCACTTACTGTATCTTGGTAACAGAGAGTTGGTTACAGAAATAGTATATTATTTCTAGTCCAGTCCCCAGCAGGGCCCAACCTGCAGACATCTCTCTCACTACAGGTCACTAAGTTTTGATGGTCATGTACAGTTCTGAGTCTTTTATGGTTTTATGTTAAGTAGAGTTGAAAAAAAAAAGTAGACTTTAACAGACCTTTTTCTAAGAAACTATTATAGTATTTGACTCAATATATCTATACATCTATACATCGTGAGTGGTTTTATTAGTAATTTTATCCAAAATTGTGGTTATAAACCATAAAATGATAAAAGGACATTTAGGCTTTTTACATCATAGTTGCTCAGTAGACATACAGCATATTAACCTGTGCCTGTGTTCTCCTATAACGTATATCATATGTATGGTTCTGTATATTTAAAACAATATACCGTACATGAGTTTAGCAAATATCCCATATCTCTTCCTTGATCATCCAAGGAGATGATATTCCACATTTTTATTTATATGATTTATTTATTGCAGTTACCTAGATAGCGCTGTCAATTTATGCAGCGCTTTACATATACAGTATATTGCATATTCACATCAGTCCCTGCCCTTTAACCACTTCCTGACGGCCGTACGACTTTATACGACCACAGGGTGGTTCTAAATCTCTGGCAGGCCGTCTATATACGGCCTCCGCTCCTCTGGCCACTGGGGGGCGCACGCGTGCCCGCCACATCACTTAGATGCCAATGTGCGTGCCTAGCAGCCGCAATGTCCGCCAGGCACCCACGATCGGCAGTTACAGAGACAAGGACGTGGATCTGTGTGTGTAAACACACAGATCCACGTCCTGTCAGGGAGAGAGGAGACCGATCTGCGTCCCTTGTACACAGATCGGTCACCTCCCCCAGTCAGCCCCCCTCCACACACAGTTAGAACACTAACAGGGTACACATTTAACCCCTTCCTCACCCCCTAGTGTTAACCCCTTCAATGCCAGTCACATTTATACAGTAATTAGTGCATATTTATAGCACTGATCGCAGTATAAATGTGAATGGTGCCAAAAATGTGTCAAAAGTGTCTGATGTGTCACTTTTTTGTTAAAAATTATAACCGAAAAGGTGATCAAATACCACCAAAGAAGGCTCTACTTGTGGGGAAAAAAGAACGCCAATTTTGTTTGGGAGCCACGTCGCACGATCACACAATTGTCAGTTAAAGCGACGCAGTGCCGGAAGCTGAAATTTCACCTGGGTAGGAGGGGGTATATGTGCCCAGTAAGCAAGTGGTAAAAAAGCTTACAATCTAAGGTCTCTAACTCACATTGATACATACACATAGTAAGGCCAATTTAGACACGATCAAATTAACTTACCAGCATGTCTTTGGAGGGTGGGAGGAAACCGGAGCACCGCATGGGTGTGAAAACACGTGCAATGTAATTCAGGTGCGGAAAAAAAGGGTCATGCACCATTTTGGTGTGGATGCGATGGCTGAAATCGCACCACACAGACATTGCATGTGATGATGTACACAGATATGCACCACACAAGTGTGAACCCAGGCTCAAAGCTTAGTTGAACAAGCTGAAGTTAGAAGCTGATTGGTTTTCATGCATAGGTGCACCAAATTTGGTGTGCCCCTGTTTCAGTAAATCTCCCCCGGTAGTGACAACTGATTGCACATTCCCCCATGCCATTATTTGGAAGAGATATGCAAAAAAGAAATATACCTGGTACACCAAAAAAATTATAATTCTTTGGAATATGTATTTTGATTATTTTCCAGATATTACGTTTTATCTCAATAAACAAAAAAACATTTAGATTTGGTATTATTTCCTGTCTTCCTGTCTTTATACGTGCCTCTTGCCTCATTTTAAAGGATAAACATAAAGACTGATCGTAACTAAGTAAGCTCAATACAAAACATCACAATCTTTCCACAAGTGAGTGATTATACATCTTCCAATGGCTTGCAGGTCATCTGATACACAGCATATTTTTTGACCTCTTCGAACTTCTGTGCCCAGACTGATCATTGCTTACTCCCATGAAACTGGTGACATATTGATTTTTGGCTGACAGTATATTAACACTAGAACCATTTCAGTTCAACTATCAATGCACCCAGTCAACGTGCTGAGCTTTGACATGCATATATTTCACTGTTGAAAAAAACGCAGATCTGAAAAACACATTCAAAATGTCAGCAGTTACTTTAGGTTTACAGATTGTATTACCAATTATCAGTAATATACATTGGTGGATTGATTGCAAAAATAAAAGGAAAATGTATTAATATGTTAAATAAAGAGTAAGGGAGAAAAATCAGATACAACACCACATCCCAATTTTTACTAAAACCAGAAATTAGAAAAGGGGGGGGGGGGGTAACAAACCTTTAAGGTGTTTAGAACATAAAAGTGAAAAAACACAATTTACTAAATAGGTAAAGTTAAATAATTTATTACAAAGTTGAAAAACATGAGGAAATTAGACCATATCCATATATATAATTGGCATGTTCCATTAGAGGTGATATGTAATGATACCACCACTCAACATGTTTTGCTCTTTTGAGCTTCTTCAGGAGATTCTGGTGACAAGTATACTATGCTAAAGGTAACAAAAAGACAGGAATGAGACCTCATGTTGATTGTTGTGATCAAAAAAAAAAAAAAAACACAAGCAAGCAAATCATTGCTATAATATTGACATAAATGCAGATAATTAATAAATACAATAATGGTCAGGTGAACAAATATCAAAAATAATATAACCCAGGCTGCTTAAAACTATAGAAAAAACTTGATCCAGGATGGAAAATGTATACATCCCATACATATTCAGAGCTCCCCATCTATAGGTTCATTCTCATGTGGTCGCAGGAGGAAGAGAATTTAAATACAAATTCCTGGAAGAGGAATATAAAAAGAATGTTGAAAAAAAGTATGTGGCAAATGATGATATCGAAGATATCAAAAATCAAACACCAACTATTAATAGATAGCATATAAGTTACCTAAATTGGGTACATGAAAGGTTGAATCAATGTAGTATCCTGATGGTCAGAAATCAAGTCCAGCATAAGGCAAAGCATCTAACAGGTGCCAACTTAGTGTAGATGGCACTCTTCAAATGATGCTTAGAAGCCAAGGCTGAGTATATTGATGAACCAATAGCTCAATCTGTTATCACCAAAGCAGATGCAAACAAAGGCAGTGGCTTACCTGGGTTGGAAAGATAATGAGATGGAGAAAAGTGGGAGAGATGTTCACTTTCCCACTTGCAAGGCGTCTCTGACAGAAAGTGCCAGATGCCATTGAATCTGAGCATTTGCCCACTCAAGTTGGGTATGAAGATGAACTGCGGTCAGGTGGAGACCCCGATGATAAGGACAAGCATACAGATGCGCTTCCTTGAGACAATTTCTGACAGTTTGTGCAGAAATTCATTGGTTATGCAAACCGATTGTTGCAGCAGCGGTCCGGGTGGCTAGTCTCAGACAATCTTCTAGGAAAAGATGCTGGATGTGGAGGTCCTGGGCTGGTGTGGTTACATGTGGTCTGTGGTTGTGAGGCTGGTTGGATGTACTGATTGAAACACCTTTGGAGAGGCTTTGGCTTATGGTAGAGAAATGAACATTCAATTCAAGGGCAACAGCTCTGGTGGACATTCCTGTAGTCAGCATGCCAATTACATGCTCCCTCAAAACATTTTAGAGTGGCCTTTTATTGTGGCCAGCCTAAGGCACTATAATCATACAATAATCATGCTGTATAATCAGCATTTCGATATGCTACACCTGTGAGGTGGATGGATTATTTTGGCAAAGGAGAAGTGCTCACAGATTTAAACAGATTCATGAACAATATTTGAGAGAAATAGACCTTTTGGGCCAGATTCTCAGAGGCGTTACGACGGAGTATCTCAGATACCCCGTCGTATCGCCTTTTTTTTGGACTGGTATCTATGCGAGTGATGCTGAGCAACACTTTTGCATAGATACGCTTCTACATCCGACAAGTGTAATACAATTACACTTTCGGATCGTAGATGTAATGACAACTCCGGCCACTAGGTGGCCTTTACGTTGTTTTTTCATTTGCATATGCAAATGAAGTAGTACGCCGATTCTCGATCGCTTTTACGCCGCCCCGTCGTCGCGTACGTCGTTTACGAACTCGTAAGGTTACCCCAGCTTCTATGTGGAGTAACCTTACGAGGTCCCGTCGGATGCCGTCGTGTCCCGTCGGACGCCATGTTAAGTATGGCGTCGGGTCAGCGTCGGCTTTTTCCGTCGCTTACGTCGTTTTACTAACTCGTTCGCGAATAGGGACTTGCGTAAATGACGCTCACGTCGTTTTGACGTCGGTTTCAACGACGCTTTCCGACGTGAGCTGGAGCATGCGCACTGGGCTTTTTCCCCGGCCGGCGCATGCGCAGTTCGTTCGACGCGGGGGCGCGCTTAATTTAAATACAAGCCGCCCCATTTGAATTGCGCGGGTTTACGCTGCGCGATTTACGCGACGCAGGCGAAACCTACGGAGCAAGTGCTTAGAGAATAAAGCACTTGCTCCAGTACGCAGCGGCGGCGTAGTGTAACTGGCTTACGCTACGCCGCCGAAAATATTAGAGAATCTGGTCCTTTGTGTATATAGGAAAAGTTGTAGATCTTTTCGTTCAGTTCATTATAAATAGGGGCAAACACAAAAGTGTTTAGTTTATAATTTTGCTCAGTGTACATCGAGAGTAGTGCCAGGTAAACATTGTTGGGTAGCTTGTTGTTGTGTCTGTAGGTCAGCAGCTCATTTACAGGATCCCACCTAGTTGGATGATAAATTTACATTAGGGGACATTGTTTGTTTGGTTTCTTTTTTCTATATCAAATGACTTTTTTTCACAGTGTGGGTGTTTTTTTTTTTAATTGTTTCCCCTTTTCTGTGAATGCATAACAAGGGATACAATGATCCCCTAACCATTCACCAGGGTGAGGGATGGATATCTGTAAGTACTAAACTTGCATTAGAAAACACATGTTCAGCACTCTCTATAGACAGACATATTTTCTATAGAAAATGCCCCGATTCAACTCCTCAAACCATGCACATTTTTGAAAAATAAGTATTGTTTAACATTTTGCAGTTAAAGAACAAGCGTTTACGAATATCAGGAAATGTAATTTTTACTCAGTGAATCTTGGGAATGTTTACACTAATTTGGCTTGATATGGGTTGATGTTCATAAATATTGGGTAAATATCAGGTGAAATTATGAATAAATATATTTCAAAATGTATACAATTGTTTTGGTGGGCAAATTTGGGATAGTAAACAAACACATTCTGTAGACGGTTATTTACGAAAGGCAAATCCACTTTGTACTACAAGTGCACCCGCTCTAAATCTAATGCAGTGTACACACGATCATTATTTGTGATGAAAAAAAACGACGTTTTCTGTGAAGTAAAAAACAACGTTTTTGAAACGTCACTTTTCAAAGACGATGTTGCATACACACCATCGTTTTTTTCACAAAAAGCGAGGTTACGTTCACCACTCTTTTCCATTGAAGCTCGCTTCATAACTAGCTTCTGGGCATGCGCGGGTTGAAAAACGTCGTTTTAAACAACGTTTTTGCTACACACGGTGACTTTTTGTGAAACAAAAAACAATGTTTTGAAAAACGACACAAAAAATTCAAGCATGTTGGAATTTTTTTTTGGTTGTTTTTTTTAAGACAAAAAACAACGTTTTGCCCACACACGATCAATTTAATTGACGTTTTAAAAAATGACGTTTTTTTTCATCGCAAAAAACAACCGTGTGTACGCGGCATAAGGGGTAGATCTGAAATGAGGGGAAGCTCTGCTGATTCTATCATCCAATCATGTGCAATCTAAAATGCTGTTTTCCTTGCATGTCCCCCTTGGATCTACAGCAAATATACTTCCAAGTGCACGTTCAAAATTCGCAATAAGTGTATATTGATTGGTTTGCGCAAAAGTTATAGCATCTACACAATAGGGGGTTCAATTATGGCATTTTTATTATTCTTATTTTTTTTTTTTTACCAGTAATGGCGGCAACCAGCAATTTTTATCAGGACTGCGATATTATGGCGGGCACGCCGGACACTTTTGACATATTTTTGGGACCATTGACAATTTTACAGCGATCAGTGCTATAAAAATGCACTGATTACTGTAAAAATTTCACTGGCAGGGAAGGGGTTAACACTAGGGGGAGATTAAGGGGTTAATTGTGTTCCCTCTGCATGTTCTAACTGAAGGGGGGTGGGACTTACTAGGGAAAATGACAGATCGCTGTTCTTCCAAAGTATGAACAGACGATCAGTTATTTCCCCCCTGAGAAAACTAGGATCTGTGTGTGGGCACACGCATCAGCTTTGTGGGCGAGCAGTGGCCACTGGGCGAAGCGACGTAACATAACAACGTTTCGCCCAGCCAAGCCATGCTGCCACAGTAGAACTGTGGTGGCTGGTCACCAAGTGGTTAAAGATGGGGCACAATTCCGTCCATTAACACCAATAATGAGGCACTCCTCCTCCCAATGACTCCAGCAATGGGGCACTATTATTCCAACTGACACCAATGATGGGTCAATATTTCTCCCAATGAAGGAGCACTATAACTTTTTGAAACACACTAAAACACACTAAAACAGAATACTGTACAAATATAAGAGCATTATAATATTCTAAAAGACAATACTAAAAATGTGTCTTCCTGTCCTTCTGCTCTGTAGCATGTTGGGTTTTCCTAGTGACAAAAACTGAAAATAAGTCTAGATTGTTAGCAAAATGTGAAGAAGACCCTTCTTTTCTGTAAAACATTACATTGTTTTCTTGAAATGTTATAATTGTTCTCAAATACCATTGGGAGAAAAAAATCTATATTAGCTTTATATGAAATAAACTTCCAGTGAACTGCACTGAGTAAAGCAGGCAGAAACACAAGTGATGATGAGCCTCCTTGACAGTTTTCCCAGCAGTCAGCATGAGGTTGATTGGCTTTACCAAGTGACAAGGGTCAAGCTTTGAACATTTTTCAACAATGGGACTACAAAGTAAGGTCTCATCTACTTTAACCCAATGTCCAATCCATGATTGCCTTCAAGGGCAGGTTAGAGTGTCCCAACACTATCTGTCATATTGTGTGCAGGAACATCCGATTGCACTTCTGCCACAATAAAAAAAAAATGCTCTGAATTGTCTCTATTATATTTAAGCTAATCTTCTTTGAGATGTGAATTAATGTTGTGATTCATAATTTGTTTTACACTTTTAGCCTAATGGGGTTAAAAAATGTTGTTTCGTTTAGAAAAGCAGAAAAATATGCCATTTGTATTCCCAGACATATTGCCCAATTATTTTATGTACAATAAGGTATAAAAAAAAAACATTGTCACTGCAGAAAATAGAATCTTTAGTTGTGCTTAAAAGCAGGGTAGCATCACCAATAGCAGCTAATGGGGGCTCAGGCGATGAATTAAAAAAAAAAAAAGCATTTTTTTTTCTGTGAAGCTGCATCAATTACCTGAAACAGCAGGTCAAAGCAGCATTAAGTGGATGAGAAAAAGAAAGAGGGAGCACCAGCCTAGTGCATTATCCTTAAAACAGATTTTATTAAAAAAGATAAAATTAAACTACTCACAAACAAAGGTGAAAAGAACACAATGTACACAGTTTTCACAGGTAGCAGCAGTAAGTAGGAACCAAAACACTCCAGATGGTCATAGAGGGAATTATGAGGGCCACTGCCAGCTACCACTACCACTAGACTGGTGCTCCCTCTTTCTTTTTCTCGTTTACTGTTAGGATACCCCTATCCTTGAGGGCAGCAAACCCAAGTGACATGCACCATTACGAAATTCAGTCTGTCTGGTAATCCACTCATGCGCAGGAGTTTTGTTTTATATCATAATTTCCTCGCTGGGGTCTCCAGCTGCAGAGTGTGAAACTTTCTGGAAACTAGCTGTCTCAAGTGACAATGGTTAAATCAATCGAAGAAAGGCAGCTAAGAAGATCTTCATTGGCTAAAGGATTTGCCACTAGTATTGATACGTTTAAATCCGAAAATGGCACCAATGAAGTTGATGTAGCAATTGCAGCCAATGAACCCACTCCATCAAGGGAGGACAACATGATATTATGTGTCAGGCGGCAATGGCTCTCATCATTCCCTGTTTTGGTTCCTACTTACTGTGCTACCTGTGGAAACTGTGTACATTGTGTGCTTTTCACCTTTGTTTGTGAGTAGTTTCATTTTATCTTTTTTAATAAAATCTGTTTTAAGGATAATGCACTAGGCTGGTGCTCCCTCTTTCTTTTTCTTGTTTACTGTTAGGATACCCCTATCCTTGAGGGCAAGAAAGCCAAGTTACATGCACCATCACAAAATTTAGTCTGTCTGGTAATCCACTCGTAAGCAGGAGTTTTGTTTTCTGATATCAGCATTAAAGCGGAGTTCCACCCAAAATTGGAACTTCCGCTAATCCCACTCCTCACCCCCTTACATGCCACATTTGGCATGTAATTTTTTTTTGGGGGGGGTGGGGGCTTCAGGAGGAGTGGGACTTCCTGTCCCACTTCCTCCTTCCACCGAGGAGCTGGTTAGGCGATTGAGCATAATCGCCTACAGCAGCCCCTCCTTGTAGGCGATCGCATGGGACACATGACAGGTCCCATGCGATCGCCTGTCCAAACAACGAAAATTTGACGATTTTTGATGCTTTGTCGAATTTTCATCGTTCAATTCCTACCTATTCACTGTATTCAGTGAATATAGGTAGGAATTGAATGACGAAAATTCGACAAAGCATCGAAAATCTTCGAATTTTCGTTGTTCAATTTCTACCTAGTCACTGTATTCAGAACGACGATTTTCAATGCTTTGTCAAATTGAACGACGAAAATTCGACAAAGCATCGAAAATCGTTGTTTTCGGACGAAAACTTTCCAGACGAAAACGACATAAATCAAAATGATTTTTGGGAGTAACTAAATAAATTTATTTTCCAAAACAAAACGAAATATTCCAGTCTGCACATGTCTAATGCCCAGTAGGTGACTGAGGCTTGCATAAATAGTCTTGGGCTTGAGGCCACCTGGTTCTTGTCCAGGAGGAGAATAGCAAATTAGTTGGGGTGCTTACTTGTTGCCATCATCCTTCTATACTATATATGGAAAACACAGCCTGAATACTAATGTGGTCTTGGCTGCCCTTGGTAGCCCTCAGAAATTTTACATGTGCTCATCAAGTCCTCATCTATGCTTGAGCTGTGGGGCCTGTTTTCTGAAAATCTCTGGAACTAATCAAGGGTTTTCACTGAGCATCTGATCTGGAGAGTTCACTAGAGAAATGTCTGCTTGGTATTGGAGGGAGGCATCCAAGTCTCTTTTTATATTTCTGTTTTTTTTCTTGTCTGTTCCCCTCTTTTACTTAGATGCCCTAGTTTCTTCTTTTTGCTCCTGGGAACTGGATACCCCCAGCTTGTTGGTAAGCGCTTAGACGCGAGTTTCACAACTCGCATTCGGCGCTCTATAAGTATTTATTCCAATCCAATCCAAGTATCCAGGGACAATGTGAGCACAGACCTGAGTGTAGAATCGTGGTGACTGTTGCTCCTGCTATCCATTGTGCACCAGTACTAGTGTGTTCCTGACCTGGTATATTTCTGATGGTGTCTTAGTGCTGTCCATTTTTCTGGGCCATTGCTAGAGGGACTGTGCTAAGAAATACTGACAAAGAGGAGAGTGTCTTCTCATTACTGTTCAGCTTTCATGGTGTATCCCACTGCTCCATATGCCCTATCCAAGTTACTTAGCAATAAATAATTAAAAAAAAGCAACCCTAATGCCGTGTACACACGATCGAAAATTCGGACAAGAAAAGTCTGATGTGAGCATTTGGTCGGAAATTCTAACCCTGTGTATGCTCCATCGGACTTTTGCTGTCGGAATTTCCGCCAAAAAAAGATTGAGAGCAGGTTCTGTATTTTTCCGATGGAAAAAGTTCCTATCGGAAAATCCGCTCGTCTGTATGCAATTCCGATGCGCAAAAACCATGCATGCACAGAATCAAGCAGAAAACTGTACTGCCTATTGAACTTCATTGATCTCGAGTTGTCGTATGTTTTGTACGTCACTGCGTTTTTGACGGACGTAATTTTTTATGAGATTTGTGTGACCGCGTGTATGCAACACAAGTTTGAGTCAACATTCCGTCAGAAAAATCCAAGGTTTTCTTGTCGGAATTTCTGATCGTGTATACGCGGCATTAGACTATTCATTGAGCCAGAAAACTGACTGTTGTTGTGTGCCTGGCTGCTGTTGCACTAACCTGGGAAAGAGACCTGTGGGAAGCCAACTGCCCTTGTGGGGGTGAGCGCTACATCTATCTATCAACAAGATAAAGTTGCTATACTCACATCTGTGATCTGTGGTGCTTTCCCCCTGCAGACTTATTGATCCAGCAATGTGACACTGCTCTATTCCAGGTTGAATGACGCCCAACTATATTGAATTCCCTTTCATTGAGCCTAGGGTATCCAGGGCCCCTCACCCTGCTCTGGACTGACAGGAGAATGCTGCAGAAAGTGGTGCTATGTCATTACATGTACAGTACATACAGTATATGACGAAACAGTGCAAAATGGAAATGGAGATTTCCAATAGTCTGGCAACAAAAGTATTTTGAGGTTCCTCATCTGAAGCCACCTGAAACACGGTTTATTATTAGGTGTAAATAGGGTTTTCCATATTTTTATGGATGCCAAATGCTTTTTCCTTTTTGGTAGATGATCATCCTCAGACACCCTAGAAGATCAGATTGCAGAAGCTGGGCATGTATATGTCAGTGTTTTTACACAATTTTGTGGGTGATGGGTGCACTTGCTATTATATCTGGATAGTCTTTGTAAGCTTGGACTTGCATATGACTCTTCAATAAGGTTAGGAGAGCAATTCTTGGTGTCTTCATATAAGGTATCTCCTAAGCCCTGTAAACTGTCTAACAGGATGTTCACTAGCCAATTGTGGTGGTAGCTGTAATATTCTTCCTGCATACCAGCCTTTATAAAGTCCCCAAAGGGTTGGGATTCTTCGTATAAAAAAAAAAAAAAACATGAACACAGACTATCAATATTTTACTGTCACAGACAACCATAGGTGTGCACAGCCTATTGCATTAGGGTGTGCAACCCAAAGCTCAACACACACATTACCGATAACTCACAATGTTCATTCAGAAAGGGAAGGGGCCAGTGAATTACATATTTAACGGCCCCTCCACCCACTCATCCTAAAAAAAATCCACAGTAACAGCTGGCGGGAGAGGAGGAAAGTCGAAGCGCTGTGAGAGCAAAGGGGGGGGCAGTAGGGGGAATCTGTTCTGCACAGGGTGATTAGGGTGTGTCTGGGCACACCTGGCACACAATGTGCGCACACCTATGCAGATAACACAGATAGAACCACCAAGAATGTTTTCAAGAAAATTGTAGCGTTTTCCTACTAATACTGCACTTAGTGGAGTCCTGGTCTGTCATGTTGGCTTACTTGCAGGATGACATTATGGCATAATTACAGTTTATCAAACTGCTGAAACTCCTTATCAATTAGCGTGGATTTAGAATAGGCTTTTTTTTTTTACAAATATCTGACATATTAAAATCTGTGGAAGGACCATTTCATCTTGCTCTATATAATTCTATCTGTTCTTTAACATGGATATGAGACTTGAATGTGACAGAGTGCCAAGCTTAAAAGTAATGTATATCTCAGTAAGACACCTTTCACACTTGTACGTGCGATTTTACCGCGATTCACGGCCGCGATTTCAATGAATGCCTGTGTAAGTGGCATCAAAATCGGACCAAAGTAGTGCAAGGACTACTTTGAAGTAGGCACAACTTAAAGTCGTGCCAGTATGAATGGTAGTCATTGAAAATAATGGAGAATAAGTGTGAAGGGTCTATATTAGTTGATTTAAGATTGTATTTGTCTAGATATAAAAAATACTATAGAACTTTGGACCTCAACAAATCAAGTTATATACTGTACACTTAAAACATTTTTTCTTTTAAATGCTAAGGAACTAACTTAGATAATTACTGTAGCGCTCACCCCCGAAGGAGCCGCTGGTTGTTGTTTGGGATCAGCGTATTAAGTTACCTTGTAGTGTGTCTAGGAGTAGTAGCCGTGAGCGAATTTCCACTCACCAGATGGGTTTTCAAATGCTTTATTCCAGGGCCCAACAATGGCCAACATCAACAGGGGATAGGAAAGGTTGATGAAGCAATAGAGAACAGTGCGGTATCAGGCCTGGATAAGAAACAGAGCAGTCCTGCTCTCAGTAGTAGTAGATAAAGTTTGTCGCCACTCTCGTCAAAGTGGGTGAAGTGCCTCCGGACAGACCCTTGTTATAAGTCTGGCAGCTGGAATGTCACTTTTAAGTTGCTGGGAGGAACAGGTCTCTATTACAGACCTAGCTTGGGCCTCTGCCACAGGCCTATTACTTCAGTACTCAAGAGAACAATTCGGATTGAGCAAATCCTCCCAGTAAATACAAAAAAAGGGGCCACCGGTTGACAGCTGACATGTACCTGTCAATCCCGGTGACCAGATCCCCGATGGTTCGTTCAAGCCCTTTTGGATAACCTGCCTCCGGGTTCTCCTCAAGCCGATCCCCCATCGAACGGCATACAGCCTGGGATCTTCTCAGTAAGGTTGGGGACCCAGTAAGTCACTGGGGCCCTTATCAACATCTGGATGGGTCTCCATGGAGCAGGCAGCTCTGGCCAGGCGGGCCATGCGGGCGGGGTCCATGGATGCATGCACCCTGAAGGTGGATGCCGCACCTGGAACGTGGACCCCGCGCAGAGAAGAAGAGTCGAACCCAGAACACGCGGCGGCAGCCACAGATATACCCCTCCCAGCATGCCCAGCGAGGGAAAAACTCCTCTAATTGGCTGCTGGGGAAAAGCGGCTCTGTCAGAACCCCTCTAGCACCAACTGTCGCCCAGGGGTGGGATCACACCCCGGGATCGCAGACTGACCTAGAGGACAGTTGTGAAATAGCAGCAGCCTGCAATTTGCCAAATTATGAATGGGAGAAAAATAACTCTCCCATTCACCCACTAACTTTAGTGTAGTGCCCGTACTCAAAGTAAGGGGGTACTACATACTCCCCCAGTCAAATTGACACTGTTCCAAGTGTCCTAAAGCATTCGAGCTCGAATGCTGACCTGATACTGCTAACCAAACAGAAAAGGTAGGAAAGAGAGAGAACAGTTGAAAAATATTAAAGTTATAATATTTGGCAATGTACAAAATACATGACAGACAAACATACACAACCCTAGCTATCTTGCTGCCCATTCTCCACAGTGTTGATAGTAGGTGGGTCCAGAACAACCTGTATAGGGAACAAATACACAGGAATACACATCCCAAAGTACAATATACATTTTTTATCTATTTACAGCCTCAAAGGTCAGAACTGAAACTGCACGCTCGAGCCCGAATGCAAAGCTTCCTTTCCTCCCAGAGAGTCCTAAGGTGTAAGTGCTACAAGAGAAATACTTTGCTGTTGCAAGAAATAAAAAATAAAATATGAGACTTAGCAAACTATATATACATTTTCTGGGGGGAAGGGGAAACTTGGAGAAAGTATGCGAGTGGGGCAGAAGTTCTTGTCCGCAACTTCCATAGAGTTAGTAAACCGTACAAAATCTGCATATACTTTATAGAAGCGAGGGTCCGGCAACCAAACAGTGTCTCCCTTTGGGGTGGTGGATTGCTCTGTGAAGGTCTGATTCTCTTTCCCAGGGTATTTCAGAACAACCCGGTCTCGGTCCTCAAAACGTTTGCCTACACAAACAAAAGCATAGGGGGTCTCACGTTCCTCCGGTGGGACATTCAAACGGCTCCACACAGCGCTCCGGCACCATCCCTCTCTCTCCTGGTCAATCTGGTAAAGGAGAGAAGGTGGCACATATGGGTATTCGTACCCGTAATGAGTGGCAACCTTCTAGACTACCACGCGCTGTAATCTGGCCAAATTTGGCAGTAGACATGGGTCCCGGCAGCACTAAAGCGTCGGGTGCCCTCTTCAAAACAGGGGCGACAAAGTGCACGAGGATAGTGAGTGTAGTAACAGACACAGAATTTGACTCACCGACTCCATGGACGACTGCGGGAACCCACTAGGTGCGCTCCAGCCGAAGCGTTTCTTCTTCCCCCGTGTATCACTGGAGGTGCTGGATTCCTTGAGACTTTTCAACTCTGGGAGACGAGGCTCAAGGAGATGGTCACAGTTAGTAGTTAAAGGATCATCTGGTAATAATTCAAAGTCCGTTAGACGCCACTCTTCCGCCAGTGAGGGACCGCAGGGTTTAGCCGTTGTAGGGTCCCCTGTGGTGGTTTCGCTCTGAGTGCTTGTCACATCCGATGAACTTGTCATGCTGGGTAGAGTACTTTCTAAGTCCGGGTTTTCCCCAGGGCTTACCTCCAATGAGGAAGGTGGTGAGGCAGCCGAAGGTAGGGTCAGGGTGGATGATACTGAAATCACCTCAGGGTCCCAGACTTCTGGTTCCACGATCACCACCGACGGGGAGGGCTCGGGCCACACTGCCTCCTCCTCCGCGGTTAAGGTGGCGGTGATAAAATTCACCCGGTACTCCTTCGGGGCCCGTGTGGGGGACACAACCACAAACAAGTAGGCCCAGCATCGCTGGCATCGGGCAAAGGGCTGGATCTTCACAGACAAGTCTCCACAATGGGGACAGGTCAGGCCCAGCATTTCCGTACCCTCACTAGACAGGAGCACAAACTGTCCTTCAGTAGACAGGCGGACACCTGTATCCCTCACAGGTACCCCAGACGGTACGAACATGTTGGATGTCCCCAGTAAGGTGATTGTTGGCCTCAAGCGTGGGGTGGCAACACCCGGTTGCAGGAAGGCATACATTACCACACGGTTCTCCCCCTCTCTTGCAGGTGGGCGGCGCTCTGCCGCTTGGCGCGAAATCCTACTGCTCATCTCAGTAAGTCACTGGGGCCCCTATCAACATCTGGATGGGTCTCCATGGAGCAGGCAGCTCCAGCCAGGCGGACCATGCGGGCAGGGTCTGTGGATGCACACACCCTGAAGGTGGATGCCGCACCTGATACGTGGACCCCCCACAGAGAAAAATAGCCAAACCCAGAACATGCGGAGGCGGCCACAGATATACCCCTCCCCAGCATGCCCAGGGAGGGAAAAACTCCTCTAATTGGCTGCTGGGGAAAAGCGGCTCTGTCAGAACCCCTCTAGCACAAACTGTCGCCCAGGGGTGGGATCACACCCCTGGATCGCAGACTGACCTACAGGACAGTTCTGAAATAGCAGCAGCCTGAAATTTGACAAATTATGAATGGGAGCAAAGTAACTCTCCCATTCACCCACTAACTTTAGCGTAGTGCCCGTACTGAAAGTAAGGGGACGCTACATTACATTTTTAGAACCCTTTCCTTTTTTAAAACATGACATTGCCCAAAAAACACATTTAATTCCTTGAAAAACTGGAAGGAAAGCCTATACTTACCATATTTATCGGCGTATAACACGTGCTGGCGTATAACACGTACCCCAATTTAAGAGGAAAATTTCAGGGAATTTTTTTTTCAAATAAACCATTTTGAAGCGAAATAATGGTAAGTGCCAATCAATGCAGCCAGATTAGCGTCCATCTGCAGCCTCAATGCACCCTGATTCCCATCTGCAGCCTCAATGCAGCCTCTGTGCCCATATGCAGCCTGATCTGTGCCCATCCAATCCAGCCTGATGCCCATCTGCAGCCTCAATGCAGCCTCTGTGCCCATCTGCAGTCTGATCTGCGCCCATCCAATGCAGCCTCAATGCAGTCTCTGTGACCATCTGCAGCCTGATCTGCCCCCCATCCAATGCAGCCTGATGCCTATCTGCAGCCTTACCATCTCTCATGCAGTGCAGGAAATCAGGAGGGGGGCGAGCGCCGCCAAAATCACCGAGCTGTCATCTTCTGTTTACAGTACTCGGGTCTCAGTCGGCAGTCACATACACAGTCCTGCCTCCGCCATGGCCATTGGACCAGCTATTGTAATTGACAGAACACTGGTCCAATGACGGTGGCGGAGGCGGGACATGTGATGTCAGAGCCGAGTAAACAGGACATGACGGCTCGGTGATTCCAGCATCGCTCGTCCCCCTCCTTCTCCTCCGAGGTACACTATCGGCGTATAACACGCACCCGTAATTTCCCCCCTATTTTCAGGGAGAAAAAGTGCGTGTTATACGCCGATAAATACGGTAATCTTAACCCATTAAAGTTTTTAAGGATCTGACACTTCTGGGAGTGTCAAATCCTTTTCTCTGTTGGTCACACTGCTCTCTCCTTCCATATTATGTAGCAGCTGCTGGATTGTTTTTTTGGTCTACGCTCAGTGATTAACCCCTTAAAGTGGTTCAAAACCCTCCCGTGACACACCTGGCAATAGTTTGAGAGTTGTGGACCTCAGTAGCTTGTGAGGAACACAATATCCAGTTACACAACAACAGATTATGCAATAAAAAGGATTACCTTAAGTGGAGGGATCCTGCAGTATAAAAGATAGGCTGCACACAGACTTCAAGATAACCAAATTAATGCTTTACTTAAAGAAGAACAAAGAACATGAGTAAAACAGTGATACTCTATTTGCAGATCACTGCAGTATCAGTGATAATATTAAAGTTTTGGCAAAAGCTAAGCTGCAATGCCAAATAGACCTGTGTGAGTTCACAGCAAGGGGGTCTCCTTCAACAAAACGTATATATTGAAACGCCCTCCTGCCAAACCTCACCCAGCTCTCGTCTACCTACAATACAATATAAAGCAGTAGAACTGATTAATTAAAACTGACTAAGTAGAACTGATTAAGTAAAACTGACTAAGTAGAACTGATTACTCAGTCAACGAGCAATGCAGTGAATATGGTGGAAATGCAACTCTTAAGTGAATAACCCTTGGGTGTTATAGCTATAACTATTTAGGATGGCCTGGTGTCTCCTACAGTCTCCTACTAACAGTTCGTGCACTTGTTCGTTGGCATGCGGTGACTTTCCAGTAAGGTAATAGCAAAATGGTAAAATCTCCTAGAAAGGCAAACCACAAACATGGATGTCAGCGATCCACCCTTCCGCAAGACGAATAGTACTTTCAGGCAAGTGCCCGTCTCACCCAAACGGTTTAGGCCTTGTCCCTCTACGGCACACCGTTCAGTCGATCAGCAGACTCCGGTCCTCAGACAGGTCACAGGGTTACTGGGATCTCATCCGATGGCTCCGTCTCAAAGCCGCTCTGAAAGAAAAAGGATCACCGCTCCAGATGAGTGCAATAAGCAATTAGTTTCCTCCTCAAAGACCGTGGGTGCTGGCAATGCACAAGGCAAAAATCAATGAAAGAAAATCATGGACGGCCGCATTCCAAAAATAGTTGCCTTCATTGTCGTAAAAAGGATAAAAAGCACTACAAAGCACAGCACAGAAAGCAGTGGGATAAAAAGCCAACGTGTTTCGCACAAGAGTTTAGCGCTCAGTCATAGCTAAAACAGCTATGACTGAGCACTGAACTCTTGTGCGAAACATGTCAGCTTTTTATCCCACTGCTTGCTCTGCTGTGCTTTGTAGTGCTTTTTATCCTTTTACAACAATGAAGGCAACTATTTTTGGAGTGCGGCTGTCCATGATTTTCTTTCATTGATCAAAGCCCCTCTTTCCGGGCTTATGTAGGCCTCAACTGTGGCCTACTCCCCGTGGAGACACTTCAGGGTTGAAGAGGCGGTCCCAAGAAAGCTTGCCGCCCAAAACACGTCCTCTCCCTTAAATTACCTCCCTCTGCAGGGGGTGCGGAAGGCAAAGCATCTTGGGGTTGCACAGCTGCTCTCTGGGTAATGCAGTTTATTACAGGCCAAGGCAAATGGAGTCTCTTCTCCTGCTGAACTCAATCCCCCAACATTCACTGCGGTACCCGAACAAAATGTAAACAACAGGTGGCTGTAACCAAATTCGGCCACTGGAGGGAGCTGAGATCCTTTATGATCAGCAATAGCAGTCTTTGTATTACATCAAAAGGGCAATACCCGCTACACATACATCACTGCACTGTGTAAGTTCCCTGCTCCATCTCCTGACCAGTGGTGGTGCGTCCATAAGCATAAGCATTTGATGGGCACAGTGGCAGCATTTGATGGGCACAGTGGCAGCATTTGATGGGCACAGTGGCAGCATTTGATGGCACAGTGGCTGCATTTGATAGGCACTGTGGCAGAATTTGATGGATACAGTGGCTGCGTTTGATGGGCACAGTGAGGCTGCAATTGATGTTTTTTTTCCCCAGAATTTTTCAGTTTGTTTGCGCCCACCCAAAAATGTGGAGAACCAGCTGCCACTGCTCCTGACCCCTATTACAGTATATCTATGCAAACATAATTGAGCTTATGAACGCTATGTAGAACATTGCATCTCATTCATCTGGAGCTCACTGTTAGCTATGTTCCAAACACATACCATGGATTTTACAGATGGTGGTGAGACAGAGAAAGCCAGCAGTAGTAAGGGATGAGATTTTATCAGCTCTGGTTGTATGAGAATTTATGTTCTCCTTAGCATTTGTTCATCAGTTCAATCATGTGTGCACAGACAGTGCTGCAATGAAAGAGGGGGATTGAGCAAGGTGCTCAGTAACACAGTGTGAAGGGAAGGGAACGCAGATGGGGAAAGAACAGATATCATATCTCTTTCAAGTGATATGAAACTCTATGAAGGGTTAGATCCAAACTTTAATGGCTTAGAAAAAAAAGAAAAAATATATATTTTTTTTTTAAAACAGAGTGGGAAAGATGTGAGTGGATATAATAAAGTACTATCCTAAGTGTTTAAAAGGAAAGGCTGTGTCTAGTGACAGCTCCGGCTTGCTTTTATTATCCTTGTCACAGCACTAGAAGCATTGCCATTTTGTTTTGATCAGTTCATGCTTGCAAGATTAGTATTTTGTATGGATTTTTTTTATAGTTGTTAATACATTTGAATTCCAGACATAGAGCTAAATACACATGTGAAATACACATATGTGAACTGCCTTATCTGCCAATAAATATATAAATCTGTCCATCCAATGTTGTGATGCATACACCTTTGCCAGACAGTGCAATAGCAGAGTGAAACATGTTCTGTTGAAGGTAAGAGAAATAAAGAAGATCATCCTGTAGGCAAGTGCAGTCTGTACTCTCTACTGCAGGTGGCACTCAAATGCAGTGGCAATGCCGATGGGAAAGCAAGTTAAAAAGCTGTTTTCCTATGAATCTATGAGTCTGAATGATTTCCTCGATCACCCAGGGCAGTGATCTGGTTGGATGCACAGGCCCCATGTGACTCTGGCAGGGTCTTGGGTCAAGAAAAGTATATTTAACACTCTGACCTCTGGGTTTGTCACGCTTTATGCAAGTGGACAAGGTGGGGACGGATCCCCAATAAATGTGAACATTCAAATGTTATGAACACTGAATATGAATATATAATAAACAAATATAGTGAAAGCAGTGAGCTCAAAAGCTATGACAATATAAAACAATAATGTGAGTGAATCTATATTAAGTAAAAACAATCCCAAAGTCCATAATGAGTGAATAAAGAGGGAACAACCATAGGATGGGAAAAAAATGTAGTCCCAAATAAAAAATCCAATGTGCAACATTAATGTTGAGAAGGTCCAGTAGCGAAGAAAATCCAGATAGTCTGTCCACCAATTGAAACACCCCAGTGATAAAGTCTTGCAGTCTTCTTACCAGACATGTGTGACTACACCAGCAGTCAGTAACAGCCCTGGATTTATTTACAGTCTCCCAGCAAGACTATGAGAGATCCACCTCTGAAGTCCATCTGAGTGGGAATGGAGGCGAATATATCCAACATTGTTGCAGCTGTTCCGGCCTCTGTCACACAATCGGGTCCCAATCCCAATCGGGTCCTTGATAGCACCTGTGAACTCCTAGTCTACCCTACTCTCTCCAACACTTATGCCCCGAACACACGATCAGAAATTCCAACAGCAAAAGTCCAATGTGAGCTTTTGAACAAAAATTCCGACCATGTATATGCTCCATCGGACTTTAGCTGTCGGAATTTACACCAGCAAAAATTGATGCCCCGTATACACGATCGGATTTTCCGACAGCAAAAGTCTGATGTGAGCTTTTGAACAAAAATTCTGACCGTGTGTATGCGCCATCGGACTTTTGCTGTCAGAATTTCCGCCAACAAAAGATTGAGAGCAGGTTCTAAATTTTTCAGACGTAAAAAATTACGATCGGAAATTCCAATCGTCTGTAGAAATTCTGACGTGCAAAATTCCGACACATGCTCGGAAACAATTCGACACATGCTCAGAAGCATTGATCTTCATTTTCTTAGCTCATCGTAGAGTTTTTTACGTCACCATGTTCTTGACAGTCAAAAGTTTTATGTGACCGTGTGTATGCAAGCCAAGCTTGAGCGGAATTCCGTAAGGAAAACCATCCAAGGTTTTTCCGACGGAAAATCCAAACGTTTGTATGGAGGCATAAGTGCTGTTGTGCAAGGAATGACAGCATATATACCATCCAAAACTTTTTGTTTAGGGCTCCTTCACACGTCCGTTCAGTTCGTCCGTTTTTTGGACGTCCGTAAGGGCCCTTTCACACGTGCGGACCGTTCATCCGTTTTTTTACGGATGAAAAACGGACCGCAATGCATCCCTATGGGATAGCGGACGTTAGCGGATGAGCATCCGCTAACGTCCGTTTGCATCCGTCTCCGTTAAGCTCCGTTTTTTTGAACGGAAGAAAACTCTATTTTCTTCCGTCAAATAAAACGGAACGGACGAAAAACGGATGTTAGCGGACGATCCGTTTAACATCCGATCCGCTAACATCCGTTTTTCATCAAAATATGTAGTAAAAAAAAAGTTCTAAAAAAAAAAAAAAAAAAAAACGGATGAAAAAACGGATGGAAAAACTGATGAAAAACGGACGTCAACGGACGGAAAACGGAACGGAAACGGATGTAAAAGGACTGAAAACGGACGAAAAACGGATGAAAAAACGGATCAACTGAAGGGGAAAAAAATGATCTAAAAAACTGAACGGACGTGTGAAAGAGCCCTTAAGTTTTGTATTGCATTGAAAAGGATTATAAGCCCTGTTTGTTTTTTAGTGCTATCTGGTGCTGCGTTAAAGAGCTTTTTTTTTCTAAGTAGGGGAGTTCTAGAACATAAGTTAGCTTTTTATTTCTATTTGTTACCCTGTATTAGATTTTTCCTCACTATCTGTACAGAGAAATTATTGTAACTGAGACAAAAAGTAAAAGGGAAACTCTTTGCCATGGATAGCAGTAAACCCTTATATAGGATTTTAATTATTTTCAACTCTATTCAAAGCCAAAAAATAAATAAAAAATGGATGGACTCCTAATTATGTTAGTTAAAAGGAATTCATAACTGCATTATTTTTTGTCTGATTGTAGTGCAGCTTGAGATAATGCTGTGTAAACCCCTGTTAACATTTTGCATTGGAACCTATAGGATGAATAAAACCAGACTGTACTGTCATCATATCATCGCTCCTTCATGTGTATCTCCGCTATTAGTTGTGACTTGTGATACTATAGAAGCAAAGCAGTAAAACATGCAATCTTATCATCTGCTTGTTTGTACTGTATTATCAAATACTTTTTTGTATTAATAGCCACTTAGTTAGCACAGTAAAACATGCCTATAAATAAAAATAAAGCTCAGTGACACAGCTTGTTACCCTGCTGATAGATCCAAGTACAGAGACATACAAGATTCTGAGACATAAAGAATGTCATAAGCAGTTTAGTCAATATAAAAACCATGTCTACAATAAATTTTTCATTCTACTGAAATAAAGAGAAATGTGATAAATGTTTCCTCTGTCATAGCTGTGCATGGCTATTTTTCACATAAAAGAAGACCCGGACCTTTGTGACCAGGCTGAGATTTCACGTACTTTATAATGTGCAGTGTGTATGGTGCGCAACTAATGGAAACATGGGAAGCAATGATATTTCCCTAGGCATAGTGTTGGATGGTTATTATAAATAAGTCAAGAAGGGCATAATAGAAGCGTTCCTGCGCTGATATGATATGGAACGAAAGGCTGTTATCTCACCATCCACTCGATATCTCGGCCAGACAGAGAGCAGAGATTAACTCTACCCAGGAATAACCTAACCGTGGATGATTGCAGTTCTCTGCTTTGACTATGCATTCTGCTGGAACTATAACAAGGAGTCTGTTGATTATCAGTAACATTGTTTTTAAAGTTACTTCTTGAACTTAAAGCAGTATTTAACCCAAAAAACTAAAATGTATTATATTGCAGCTTATCATTTATTAGATTTTGGAGCTGCATCATTTTTCTGTTCTCAAGCCTCGTACACACGCACAGTTTTCTCGGCATAAAAGCTGCTGGGAGAGCTTTTTGCAGAGAAAACCGTGCGTGCGTATGCTTTCTCGGTGAGAAAACTCCCAGGAATCCCGACGAGAAAAATAGAAAACCTGCTCTCTATTTTCTTGTCGGGATTCTCGGCAGTGTTTCCTGCCGAGAAAGTCGTTCGTGTGTATACTTACCTGTCCCAGGTAAAGAGAGTTCAACGCATGAGCGGTAGCACACAAGGGACGTGTGGGGTGTAGAAAGATGGCGGCGACGGCATCAAATGTGACGAGGGCAGGCTTGTCGTAGTCGATGACGTCACTGCATTCTTGCCATTCAAAAGAACGGCAGTTCTTTTGAATGGCCGTGTATACACAGGGCTAGGCAAGGCTAGGTTGCCGGGAATCCTGTCGGAAAAACCAACGTTTTTTTTTACCGACGGGATTGCCACCCATGTGTACAGGGCTTTTGGCTTTTCCCCCCTCTGTTTTCACCTGGTGATCTGGTCAGTAAAACACCTCCTGGATTAGTGAAACACAACTCTGGAGGAATAAGCTCAGGGGGCACAGCAGACAACAGCATTGTCAGTGGGGGGGGGGGTGTTACATATATTAGCCTTTGATACACTCACAAATTGAAGCCAAGTTTGAACTCACATGTTATAAGCAGTGTAATGATTTGGGATATTTTAGCTCATTGGTAGTGCCAAACAGTGAAGTCCAGTCCACTCAACTAAGTTTGTTTTAGGACTTTTCTGCCCAGTTTTATTGAAGAAAGTAAAGACTTACAAAAGATTTCCCTCAGAGCCGGTTCACACTGGGGTGACTCGACTTAGCCGCCTGACAAGTCGCGCTCCGTTCTGTACTATGGAACCGTTCTAATAGGAGAGACGACTTAGAAAAAGATTCCTGTACGACTTTGGGACGACTTCAAGGCGACTTGCATTCACTTCAATACAGAAGTCATTTTGCAAGTCGCCTCTGAAGACGTGTGCAGATCACCTGAGCAGAGTCGCTCGGCAAGTCATGTTGCCCCAGTGTGAACCGGCTCTTAGGCTCCATTCACACTAATGCTTTTTTTTTTTATGCATTTTGCAGAAATGCAGGGAAATTTTTCAACATGGTTTCCTATGGAACATGTTCACATCAATGCTTTTTTGTGCCTCTGCGTTTTTGGAAAGGGCCGGGGACTTTTTTTCCTGCAAAAAGCAGCATTTTGCATGTAATATAATCCAATGGACCTGCATCAAAAACGCAAGTACTGTGTTTTTACCGCGATTTTGCTGCGATTTTGCCACAATTTGCATTTTTTTTAAACTTGTTTATAGCTGGTTGTTAAAGGAAATGTAAAAAAATAAAAATTGATGGCTAAAAAAAAAATTGCAGTAAAAACGCACGTCAAAAAACGCAGCAAGCACCGCAAAAAGCACTGCAAAAACACTCAAAAGCAACATGCATAGGTGTGAATCCAGCCTAAGTCTGGATTCACATCTATGTATTTTTAGTGCTTTTTGCATTTTTCAGATTTGCACTATAAGAACGTGTTACATAGGAAACTATGTTAAATGGTCTGTAGTGCAAATCTGCAAAATGCAAAAAGCACTAAGACTGCATAGGTGTGAATCCAGCCTTAGTGCTTGTGTGCTAAACGCTGAACCTTCCTCAGCTCTGACTGTTTCTCCTGCAGCTCCCTGCTGCTACATCCTTATAGGCTTGGCCTTTCATAGTCCCCACTTAGACAGTGGGAAGCAACATGCTCCTAACAGCTCCCATGCACAAACTGACCCGATCAGGAGGGTGGGGCAACTAATCTCTACTCCCAGCTCTAACATAAGCCCGGTGCATAGTTGGCTTAATCATGTGCCTGTTTTCTGAAAAACATGTCCTAAACTGCCAAAATAAACATAGGCTCGCCTCTCTACAGCAGTTACAGAAAACATGTTTTTCCCTCTGGGATAAAGGTTTGCATGAATAAATAACAGCTGAACTCCTGCTAGTGTTAAGTGGTTTGTCTCATCCATGTAAAATGATACATTCTAATGGAGAGCTTGTGATTTTGAAAAATAACAGACTTGCCGGCCAGACCACCAGATGATCTGGCCAGCGAGTCTGTTAAAAAACAGGCACAAATGAATACAGAAATTTCATCTTACAATTGGTAAGCTGCAAAATAATAAGGCCCAGATTCACAGAGAGTGGGCGCACATTTACGCCGGCGTAGCACACACACAGTATGCTACGCCGGCACAGCGCGGAGAGGAAAGCACTGCATTCAGCAAGCCATTGCTCACCAAGATGTGCCAGTGTAGCGCATTTTCGAAGGGGCAGGCCAGCGTAAGTGGAAGTGGGCGTGATCCATGCAAATGAGGCGTGACCCCATGCAAATGATGGGCCGAGCACCAGACAAGTACATATAACGAACTGCGCATGCGCCGCGCATGCTCACAACCACGTCGGAAAAACTGCCTAAGATACGCCGGATCACTGCGTACGCCGTTAACGTAACCTACACCCAGCCAGACACACGTCCAACGTAAAATACGCCAGCTTGTGTTCCCTGGTGCAGACCTGAGCATGTCTGTTGCTGAGTTACACCTCCTTTATGGGGAATAACTTTACGCCGGACGTACAACTTACGCAAAAATTGCATAGCATGCGTCAAGCGCACATACGTTCGTGACGTGGCGTATTTCCCTCATTTGCATATTTGAATGCCTAATCAATGGGAGAAGCAACATGCGTCCAAACCATATTTGCGCCCACGCTACGCTGGCGTAAGCAAGATACGTCGGGGTAGGATGGCCTGTTTTTAGACGTATGTTGGTTTTGTGGGTCTGGCACACACATACGCCGGGCGCACATTTGCACTACGTTGGCGTGAAGTGATTTACGTCGGCGTAAATGGTTTCTGAATCCGGGCCTAAATGTTTACTTTTGGGTTTAATACTGCTTTCATTTCCAATAAAATAAAGGATGGAAGACAACTTAACGGAAATATATAGAATATCAACAGCATCACTACATTGTCTGATTTTTTCATTTGTTTCAAGAAAGTCTTGCACTTTGCTTACAAGAATGGGGTCATGTAAGCTGAATGATGATAAAAAGTGCATGCTTCATAGTGAAGGAAATCTCTGTTTTAAATGACAAAACCATTTCGGCATTTTGGAAACAATCAGCTTAAAGGATCACTAAAGGAAATATTTTTTTTAGCTAAATAGCTTCCTTTACCTTACTGCAGTACTGGTTTCATGTCCTTATTGTTCGTTTTTGCTTTGAAGTTGCTGTAAACCTGCTTTGATGTCCACACTTCCTGCTTGTCTGTTTCCTTATAATCACCATACTGGGAGCTTTCTCACGATGGTTTAAGCTGTCATTACTGTGTGTCTAAAACTTCAGATTCATTTTAAAAACAAAACACTGCCCTGGATTTGTTTGTTTTTGTTCTGTGTGACTATTTCTACTTTGCAGAAACATGAAGCCAGTTCAAAAGTGAAACTAACCTGCAGGCACATTTATATGATTGATTTTTATCTATTTTTAATCATTTTAAAAAGGAATCAGTTAACTTTTATGTCTCTATACCCTGTAAACAGTCATTTCAGCAAAAAAAAATGTTTTCCTTTAGTGACCCTTTAACAAATGCAACTTAAAACAATAGTCAGTTTGTTTAATAAAAATGTAAGCAGCTTTCTTCAAAATAAAAAAAGTGGTTTTGGTTAAATACCCACCTTCAATCTAGCACTGTCCACTGCAGAAAGTCCATTCTGCCACAAGATGTCACCATTTTTTTTGGAGTGAAGAATATCCAGGATCATTCAACCTACTTCCTGTGAGGCCAGGCTGTCAAAAACACACACCCTGGGGTATGTTATCATTCTAGCCTGGGCTCACAGTACTCATTACATAGGGTTTTCTTTCCCTCAGGTTAAAGTGAAAAGAGGTAATTTTTGCTGCTAGGCAGTGGTGGAGGTACCCTTTTTATTTGCCCTGCCTGAGTAAGGTCTGGCCATAGATGGTTCAAATTTTGGCCGATTCAGTAGGAACCATCCAAGATTCAAACCATGTATGGGCAGGCTGAATGTTCCAAGTTGATCAGTCAATTAGCCATCACCCTGCCGGCTTATCACTAGTGGCTGGTATAGACACAAGCAAATGTAGCACCCTCTACCATAGGGGGCTACCCTGAACCTAACACTAACTGCCTGTCACACTGCCTGCCACACTGACACTAAATGCTGTGATCATACATATATGATCATTGCATTCAGTGACACTGTGACAGGGGGAGGGGGGTGATGGCAAGGGGTTAAGTGTGTCTGTGTGTACTGGTGTCAGTGTAGTGTTGTGCAGACTTACTATGTGATGTGATCTCTCCTCAGCGGCGGTTGAAAAAAACTCAGAGAGCAGAGATCACATCACTTCCCTCTTCCTGTGTTTACACAGGAGGAGGAAGTGACACTGCAGGGGAGCGCGCGCATTGGCTTGGCGCGATCCGGAGGGGGCCGAAAAAAAGGTTTCGGATTCAGGTTTCCAGATTCTGATAAGCCCCCAGCCCACAGAATCCCATAACCACTGTGACAGAGGGTTCTGGTATAGGATTTGGAAGGGACCTCAAAGTGGTCATAAAGCTTCATATACCCAATGAAGTGATACACAGAGATGAAAAAAATCCTCCTACATAAGTTGTACCTGTTTATCTGATCATCGCTTAGCAAAAGAAGCTTTCCTCTTACCAAAATAATGTAGGCATAAAACACACTGCCTGGCATGCCCCTTTAAAATAGAATTATATAAAAAAAAATAGTACTTTCTGCACTTGATGCATTTTCCAGCGCATTTTTCATTGTGTTTTTAAACCCTCATTTTTTTAGACATTTTTCCATGCAGTTTTCATGCATTTTGCTTTTTACGTTTTTTCCCCCCTCTAAACACACTGTTAATAGCTGGTTGCTAAGAAACGGGCAGGAAAACTGGCCACCACATCCTTAACAACTAATGAGTCATCAGACACTTGATGGCACAAGGGGCGGGGTCTCTGGAAGATGTCACCGGGTGGCAATGCCCCCATGTCTATATAAGAAGTGGGAGCGGATACAACGGAGGAAGCCAGCATCAAGGAAAAAATGTGTTTTTATTGTGGTTTTAGATGCATTAAGATAAAAAGGCTTCTGTGTGCAGCAGCCCACCCTCAGCCCCTCTAACACTTACCTGAGCCCCCAGTGTTGTCCACAAGTCCCTCGGCCACCCCTCCTGATTGGCTAATGCACAGCAGCAGTGCATTAGCTCCCATTGGCTCCCACTGCTGTCAATCAAAATCAGCCAATCAGGAGGGGAGGGGGCGGGCCGAAACAGCAGCTCCGAGTCTGAATGAACATACGGAGCTGCAGCTCGGCTCGGGTGCCCCCCCCCCCACAGCAAGCAGTGGGGGCACTCAACAGGAGGAAGAGGCCAGAAGCCCCAGTGAGGGACCCGAGAAGAGGAAGACTTGGACTGCTCTGTGCAAAACCACTGAAACAGAGCAGATAAGTATAACATGTTTGTTATTAAAAACAAAAACGAGACTTTACAATCACTTTAAGGCCACGTACACACGAACAAAGAACTCGACGGGCGAAACACATCATTTTCCTCGCCGAGTTCCTTGTTAGGCTTGTCGAGGAACTCGACATGCTGTCTTTGCGTACACACGTTAAAGACCAAATCTCCTCGTTCTCAAACGTGGTGACTTCAACACATACAACAACAGGGGAAGTTTGATTCCATTGGCACAACCCTTGGGGCTGCTTTTGCTAATCTCATGTTACTGAAAAGTTTGGTAAGAGACATTTTCACTTTTCAAATGTGCTATTTCCATTACAAACGCTACTTTTACCGAAGGTGCGCGGGTTTCCAGCCCGACGAGAAACTCAACGGTTTTCACGGCGAAAAGTGTACACATGACCGGTTTTCTCGGTCTAGAAGTTTATTGATGAATTCTGCCGAGAAAACCGGTCGTGTGTATTGGGCCTAGAAGAGAAAACTAATACAGCCATCACAAGAATTGGTAAGCTGCAGTATAATACATGTTAGCTTTTGGGTTTAATACTACTGTAGGAGACAACTTAGATAACTAAATGGTTTAATGGGAGTAAAGAAAATGTAAAGTGAAAAGTAAAAACAGTTGCATAGGTCATTGAATGAATTTGCTTTATAAAGATACAGTAAATCTAGCTCTATCTCAGACACCATAGGCAGCACCATGCAGGGGTTCGATGCTCTCAAACTCCACCACCAAATGTACTTGAATGGAAAATGCTCTCACATTTCTAAAGGCTACTTTGTGATCTTTGTCCCAGTAATTATTTTTTTTCTCCTGCACAAAGAAAATGTATGCCTTATGCCCAATATAAACACAATGTTCTACCAGGACTCAATTAATCTGAAGAAAATTGTTTTATTATTCAGACATAATTTTAGACACAGGGGGGCTGCTAGAGCTTTTAGTTCATATGTGTACAGCTAATTGCTGCATGCTGTAGAGGTGCACTGTGGTGGAAATGATGTTTTGTAAAAGAAAGGCCATACCTGGTGTGAACTTTTTCTAAATCACCACGGCGTGTGCTGTGTGAGTCCACAGGTATTTCAAGCTTGTTATTTTTTTCAATGCGGAAAGAAAAAATAGGAATCCTAAAGGTATTAGAGAAAGATTGCCAAGACTGCGGGTCTTAATGACACAATGTTTAGTACTGGCAATGTTCGCTCATTTAAACTATGGCTAGGATAATATCTTTTTACATTGAAGGATAGCAAGAAGAGGAAAACTACATATTATATTCTAACTCTGGAAAAATAGCAAAAATACGAATTTGACATACGTGTCTTAACTTTCTTTCCCGTCAAAGATTTGTAGTTGCAGTCAGCCAATCCTGTGATTTACCCAGATGCTGCACAGTCAGGCAGGTAAAGTACTTATTTCCTGGTTCAACAATACAGTTTCCTATGTCACCTCTCCGTCTCTAGTTTCACACAAATAATTAATGTCGTCAACTTTTTTCAATGAGCAGGAACTTGAGCCAGAAACCAGTAAAACATTTAAATCCCCTCCCTATACTCAGAGTAGGGCTGTGCATCTTTCGATTCGACGCGATTATGATTATCAAGTCCACGATTCGATTTGATTCCGCAATGCATCACGATGCATCACGATTGCAGCGCAAGTGTGCATGGCTTTCCCCCCAAAATACTAGGAGATGATCAGAGACTGCAGATGTGGTACAGGAGATGATCAGAGACTGCAGACGTGGTACAGGAGATGATCAGAGACTGCGGGCATAGTACAGGAGATGATCAGAGACTGCAGACATAGTACAGGATACGATCAGAGACTGCGAACATGCTACAGGAGATGATCAGAGACTGCAGACATGCTACAGGAAATGATCAGAGACTGCTGACATGCTACAGGAGATGATCAGAGACTGTGGACATGCTACAGGAGATGATCAGAGACTGCAGACATGCTACAGGAGATGATCAGAGACTGCTGACATGCTACAGGAGATGATCAGAGACTGTGGACATGCTACAGGAGATGATCAGAGACTGCTGACATGCTACAGGAGATGATCAGAGACTGTGGACATGCTACAGGAGATGATTAGAGACTGCGGACACTGGTGTCAGTACTATTACCCCAACATTAGTGTCAGTACCATTACCCCCAACATTGGTGTCAGCACTATTACCCCCAACATTGGTGTCAGTACTATTACCCCCAACATTGGTGTCAGCACTATTACCCCCAACATTGGTGTCAGCACTATTACCCCCAACATTGGTGTCAGTACTATTACCCCCAACATTGGTGTCAGTACTATTACCCCCAACATTGGTGTCAGCACTATTACCCCCAACATTGGTGTCAGCACTATTACCCCAACATTGGTGTCAGTACTCTCACCCCCAACATTGGTGTCAACACTATTACCCCCAACATTGGTGTCAGCACTATTACCCCCAACATTGGTGTCAGCACTATTACCCCAACATTGGTGTCAGTACTCTCACCCCCAACATTGGTGTCAACACTATTACCCCCAACATTGGTGTCAGCACTATTACCCCCAACATTGGTGTCAGTACTATTACCCCCAACATTGGTGTCAGTACTCTTACCCCCAACATTGGTGTCAGTACTCTTACCCCCAACATTGGTGTCAGCACTATTACCCCCAACATTGGTGTCAGCACTATTACCCCCAACATTGGTGTCAGTACTATTACCCCCAACATTGGTGTCAGTACTCTTACCCCCAACATTGGTGTCAGTACTCTTACCCCCAACATTGGTGTCAGTACTATTACCCCCAACATTAGTGTCAGTACTCTTACCCCAAACATTGGTGTCAGTACTCTTACCCCCAACATTGGTGTCAGCACTATTACCCCCAACATTGGTGTCAGCACTATTACCCCCAACATTGGTGTCAGCACTATTACCCCCAACATTGGTGTCAGTACTATTACCCCCAACATTGGTGTCAGTACTCTTACCCCCAACATTGGTGTCAGTACTATTACCCCCAACATTGGTGTCAGTACTATTACCCCCCAACATTGGTGTCAGCACTATTACCCCCCAACATTGGTGTCAGCACTTTTATCCCCCCAGCACACAGGTGGTCATGGGAGAGGGAGTGACAGTTCACTCTCTGCCTGCATTCTATGTACAGAGCAGTGGAAGAGAAATGTCATCAGGGATAGATGGATAGAAGAGGACAGCCATCAGAGTGCCATATATACAGTGCAGGAGGCCAGACATGGACAAACAAAACAATGTACCTGCTGGAGGTAAGAGCCCTCTCTGTCCATCCTCGACCACCTCTGTACAGGACCAGCACAGCCCTGCGATACATTTCTACTGCACAGCGTTACCCTGACTAAGGGGACAGCAAAGCAAGGGCACCAGTGTCACGTATAATCACTTAGTGCGGAAACAAGAGCAGAGCAGAATTGTTCCTATACTGCCGGGGGTTCTAGTGTCTATAGAGGGAACCACAGAGGATAGTTTCCAATACATGCCGCCCATCATCTTCAGGTTTCGAGGGTCTATAATAAAAGGTATAATGTGTGTTTCCATGAATACTGATCTGCAGCGAGCTCAAGTTTCACGTCTCTCCTGGCGTCAGCACCTCCTGCCTTTCTGATCTGATAGTTACAGTCAGTGGGTGGGGCTGATGCCAGGAGAGACGTGAGACGTAAAAGCAGAGAGGAGAGAGGTGGCCAGGCAGTCACATGAGTCACACAAGGTAACATCTGAACGGAGCGGAGGGGCGGGGACGGGGCGGGACTAAACATTGATTATGAGGGTCACATTTCCATTCCATTCCTCCTATTTCTTACCATCTTCATCTTATTACTTTTCTCTTGCTCTTCTTCTTTTTTTTCTTTAGTCTTCACATTTGTTTATTAATTTTCTGTTAGGATACTGAAAGCATATAGTAAACCAAACTCACCACCAAATTTGGTGGTTCTGCTCAGTACCTCAAGCCTACCAAGTGGAGATCTTTCAAATGCTCTCCACCTTTTTGTACACCTCAATAACCGCAGACCAAGCAATGGCTGTAACTCAAAAAAACTTTAGATTTAACCTTTCATCAATTTAGCCTATTATTGGAAGTCCCCTCCTCTTAGTGTACTTGAGACCAAACATAGAATTACACAGGCCATGATACATGCCGAAATAGAGGCAGTCTATCTGACAGGGTGAGTAATTATTTGAATTTGGTCAGCTCATGCATCCAAACACGTAGTCGCCATCATCCCTTAAGAACTTAATATGAAAAAAACTCTTATGTTGGGATTATATGGGCAACGAAAACACAATATAGAGAAATATATAAATGTATTTATACAAAGAATATATAGATTGTATACAATACACATATTATAATATACATTAAATTTGTGATGCAACTGAATAGACAATGAAACAAATGGCCAAAATTCAGACACTCCAGATCATCTGGAGACAGTCAGACGATGGCTCATCCAACGTGTTTCAAACAAATAGTTCTTCCTCAGGGGTATTAAATTAGTATCTTTGTTTCATTACATTCATTAAAGCTTAGACACTTCTCATGAACATCACAGCCCCAACGCTGGTTCCCCCTATATGGTCTCTCTATGCACCTCCATCATGCCAAACCTCCCATTGGGGATCAGGATAACTTCAATCCAATGGTGCCTAATCCAATCCAATGGTGCCTATATTAGTCTGCCAAATATAAGCCAAAAAAGAGCTCTTTGAAAAAAAAGGAAATAAGCATTCAAAACTTCTCCAGACGATTCCGCCTAGACCCAGCAGAACTGCATATTTCTTCTCCTCTGTCAGATGAAGGAGGAGTATATGTGATGTTCATGAGACGTGTATAAGCTTTAATGAATCTAATGAAACAAAGATACTCATTTAATATTCCTGAGGAAGAACTATTTGTTTGAAACGCGTTGGATGAGCCATCGTCCGACTGTCTCCAGATGATCTGGGGGTCTAAATTTTGACCATTTGTTTCATTGTCTATTCAGTTGTATCACAATTTTAATTTATATTATAATATGTGTATTGTATACAATCTATATATTCTTTGTATAAATAAATGTATATATTTTTCTATATTGTGTTTTCGTTGCCCATATAATCCCAACATAAGAGTTTTTTTCATATTGAGGGTGAGTAATTATGAGAAGATATGGAGTCCTTGGGTGGCACATGCTAACTGATGAGTCATTACTGCTTCTTTGATGTTTCCATTGTGCACACGTGTCTGGAATGTCATTGTGAGTCTCCACGACCATACCCTGCTCCCGGAGCCTTCTTCTCTTTATTCTACCCTCTCTCTTTTTTCTCCCCTTCCCCTCTCTTTTCCCTACACCCCTTTCTGCTCTCATGTTCTTCACCTTCTCCTAATTTTTGTTTACTGTACTGCATATTATTATGGACAATGCCAGTTGGTATAGAGAAGTTAATGGACACAGGGGCATGATGCAAAAGTCCCTTACCAGTTACTTTTCCATTGAGGCCCTGGCTTATAACTGCTCATCATCTAAACCTCACAGGACTTGTTAGGCCCACCCATGCTGAGCCACTAGTTAGTCCTG
Source organism: Rana kukunoris (assembly GCA_029574335.1). NCBI lineage: Eukaryota > Metazoa > Chordata > Amphibia > Anura > Ranidae > Rana > Rana kukunoris. The sequence goes on along the minus strand of CM056050.1, from coordinate 379,857,888 downwards.
CCTCAGATTACTTTTAGTCACTTTCTTTTTCTGTTCTTTTTCCTGTTAGTATATTCGACTTCTGCCAACTAGGCTTATAATATCGATAAGTTTATGCCTTTCCCTTTTATTGTTTTTGCCCCTGCTCGGGTTATTAGATGTGCATTTTGTGCAATGAGATTTTCATTTTTTGTTACACTTTATCCTTTCTATGTTTAATAAAAGATTTGAACAAGGAAACAGTAAACTAAGCAAACATACAGTAACCATGTAATGTAAATGTGAAATGTATTGTTGGGGCTTTAATATGGGGAAAGTATAGTCTTTTTAGCCTGTATGTTTCTTGGTAAAATGTTGGCATTCCCTTTTCCATGAAAAGAGAAATGGGTAAGACACAATGAGGGTGGGGAAAGTGCTGCTCACCCCTAGAAGTATAAAGGAAAAATGAGGGAGTTCCCCGTTGGGGTTTTTGGGCAGCAAACAGATGGTTAAAGTACTACTGAGTAATTGGAAACATCATACATGGATATATATAAGTGTGGAAAAGTAATTTAATGGATAAAATGGATAAAATACAAATAGCTCTCGTATTGTGTACACTAGGACAACTGCACATAGGGTATGCACCAATAAACATGACAGAGTGGCGGCCTCTCAGTGAGGAGGGGGAGACACTCAGAGTGTTCTCTATACCCTCCACCAGAGGGCGGGCTGGTCACGTCCAGGTGGGGATTCCCTCCTCACTGACGGCATCAATGGCCATTCTAGCGCTGGGCGCGTCCCGCACGCGTGCATGTGCGTGGCGCGTGCGTATGACGTTGCCGGCGCGGAATGTGCGGCAGCGCCGGGGCCTTCCTCCATTGACGCCGAGGGACTCACAGTGGCAGGGCCCTCCTTGGGCCCCAGTCCCCAGCCTTTGTTCTTACACCTGCTGGGGTGGGGGGTGGAGTAGGGAGGAGGGGAGGGGGGGCGGGGTGTTGCAGCAATCACCACAATTGGGAACACTAGGCATGCAATTACTTAACCACTTCCCGCCCGGCCAATAGCCGATTTACGGCCAGGAAGTGGTTATGAAATCGTGACTAGCCGTTCTCAAACGGCTTAGCACGATTTCAATGCCGCGCGCGCCCGTAGGGGCGCGCAGCGCGGCGATCGGTGATGCGGGGTGTCAGTCTGACACCCTGCACCTCCGATCTCGGTAACGAGTCTCCGGCGGAGCCTCGTTACCACGTGATCAGCCGTGTCCAATCACGGCTGATCACGATGTAAACAGGAAGAGCCGCCGACGGCTCTTCCTCACTCGCGTCTGACAGACGCGAGTACAGGAGAGCCGATCAGCGGCTCTCCTGACAGGGGGGGTTCGCGCTGATTGTTTATCAGCGCAGCCCCCCCCTCGGATCGCCACACGGACCACCAGGGAGTGCCCACACTAGACCACCAGGGTACTTACAAAAAAAAAAAAAAAAGGACAAAAAAAAAAAGGGCAGTAAAAAAAAAATAATGCCAATCAGTGCCCACACATGGGCACTGATTGGCAACAGGTGATCCATCAGTGCCACCCCTCAGTGATCATCAGTGCCACCCCAGTGTCTGTCAGTGCCAATCCATGCCCAGTGCCCACCTATCAGTGCCCACCTGTGCCACCTATCAGTGCCCACCTGTGCCACCTATCAGTGCCCACCTGTGCCACCTATCAGTGCCCACCTGTGCCGCCTATGAGTGCCCACCTGTGCCGCCTATGAGTGCCCAGTGCCGCCCATGAGTGCCCATCAGTGCCGCCCATGAGTGCCCATCAGTGCCGCCTATGAATGCCCATCAGTGCCCCATACCAGCGCCGCCTATCAGTGCCCATCAGTGCTACCTAATCGGTGCCCATCAGAACTACCTCATCGGTGCCCATCAGTGCCACCTCATCGGTGCCCATCAGTGCCACCATATCAGTGCCCGTAATTGAAAGAGAAAACATACTCATTTACAAAAAAATTAACAGAAAAAAATAAAAACGTATTTTTTTTTCCAAATCTTCGCTCTATTTTTAGTTGTTGCGCAAAAAAAAAAAACGCAGAGGTGATCAAATACCACCAAAAGAAAGCTCTATTTGTGGGGAAAAAAGGACGCCAATTTTGTTTGGGTGCAGTGTAGCATGACCGCGCAATTGTCATTCAAATTGCGACAGTGCTGAAAGCTGAAAATTGGCTTGGGCGGGAAGGTGCGTAAGTGCCTGGTATGGAAGTGGTTAAATAAGCACTGCAGGCAATATTCCTGGCAGACTGATTTTCCCCCACCCATGCAGGAGCAGACCTCTCATTTACAGGGTAAGATCACTTGCAACCTCTATGCCTTATACCTTTTTGATTTATCTAACATCCGAACCTATTTATTTAGTTTGTTCACCATCTTCTTCCTCCCTTTAGATTGAGGCGTCATCATTTTATGATTGGAATCTTGTTCATCCCCCCACATTACACCTATTCAGGTATCCACTCCATTTCACTTCACTTATTTATTCACCACCTCCCATGCACTCCCTTTCTGTTCATTTCTTGTCACCTTGCTTTTCTCCTCTCTTCCCTTCACACTCCTTTTGGATTATCCTTTTTCTCTGCACTTTTACACACTCTCTTTCACTCATTTACCAGGCCACCCACTTTTATACTCACTTGATCACCTTTCACTATAACATCACTCATCCTTGTACGTTCATTTACCTCTAATATACTATTTTATCACCATTCTCCTGCTTAATGGGGAGGTTGGGAACCTCATTTGCATGCCTTTTGTTCTCTAGTACACTTACCTTCATTATATCTATTGACATGATAAGCCACCAATACATACTTATATATTCTTTCATTAGGTGTTGCTGTGGTGATTGCCCCTCATTCTGGTCCCCTCCGGCCTCTCCCCCGCCCCCCCTTGCATTTGGATTCCTTTGGGTTCCACCTGCATCTGTGAGCCCTTGTAGGCCCCCCGTGCGACTCTGGGGGGTCTGGTGGTGAGCTGGCCCCCCAATTTTGGTGGCACCCATCTGGGAATCATTCTGTGGATTGACTCTGGCTGTGTACATAATCCTATCTGCACACTATGAATGGGTAACTATACTAAATGTATGTCTAACTTCTCAGTGTAAACTGTGAAGATTTTTTCTTATTTTAATGTATTTTGTTACAGTTGCACCCCAACTCCTCCGAAGAAGACCCACTGTTGGGTTGAAACGCGTCAGGAACCTACTTGACTCATCAATTAACCATTCATGTTGATTATTTGTCATGTTTATTGGTGCATACCCTATGTGCAGTTGTCCTAGTGTACACAATACCAGAGCTATTTGTATTTTATCCATTGTATCCATTAAATTACTTTTCCACATTTATATATATCCATGTATGATGTTTCCATTTACTCAGTAGTACTTTAACCATATGTTTGCTGCCCAAAAACCCCAACGGGGAACTCCCTCCTTTTTCCTTTTCCTTTTTCCATGTGATTGTGGATGTAGGAAAAAGGTAACCTTTTAGGTAGGACAGAGAAAAGAACCTGGTCGATGAGCAGCAATTAAAAAAAGGGATCATCACCCAATGACCAGACCTGGTGACCTCCAAAAAAATAGTCCCCAAATAGCAGCAGATGTCCTACAGCAGGAGTGAAAAAACGATTTGCATGTAGCCCCCCCCCCCCCCCAATATGCATACCAGATGCTTTTGGAGCATGCAGCCCGGCCTCCAGGAAAGGCAGGGTGAGCATGTATCACCCCATTTCGGAACCATACGAGCTACATGCGCTCAACATTGGCAATACCATGTTGATGAGGAAAGGTGCCTCCTCCCCATAACCTTGGCTGGTGGGTGTGGGGTTCTGAGGTTGGGGGGGGTATCAGAATTTGGAAGCCCCCTTTAAAATAAAGGGACCCCAGACACTGCCCACCCTATGTGTGTGAACATGTAACCTAAAAATTATACACCCAAATGTCTGGAAAGTGCTTTATTAAAAAAAATCCATAAACATGCCAAAAAAAAAGAAAAATGACCTGACGCACACAACAGATCTCAACACTACTCATGGCTGAATGATGGCTCCCTGGGCTGTCCTCAGCTATTTAACTGAAGAAACAGGGATAGTAGTGACATATTTGACCAAATATGGTCAATAAAGAACAGCATAGACCCAAAGAAAATGGAAATATGCTAAAGTTTAATCTACCTTACAAAGCATAGATTGAATGGTTGGAAACCAGTTTTTCAATCCTTAGCTGACCAGACCAGTTTCATCGGACCTGTTCGATGGTGTGTACGGCCCATCGGACAGTTGTCCGACGGACCAGAGTTTTAAAACTTGCTTTAAAATCTGTCCGACGGACACCTGTTCGTTGGACAGATTTGATGGTTAGTACGCAAAAGCATCGGACCAAAAACCCGCGCATGCTCAGAATCAAGTCGACGCATGCTTGGAAGCATTGAACTTCGTTTTATCATCACGTTGTTGTGTTCTACGTCACCGAGTTCTTGTCTGATCGGATTTTTGTTCCGATGGTATGTACACACATTAGACCATCAGACCACTTCAGCCTGGTCCGATAAAAACGGTCCGTCGGACCAGATTTATCGGACCGGTCTGATCGTGTGTACGTGGCCTTAAACTCTTTGAGACTGAATAGTTTCCTACATACGTTGGGATCACCATTGAGATCGCTAAATTGCTTTCATATCTCCTCTCAAGCATCTCTTTTTTCCAGTTAGAATAACTTTAGTGCTTGTAGTCGTTCCTCGTATATAAGGTCCTCCAGTCCATTTATTAATTTTGTTGCACTTCTCTGGACTTTCTCCAGTTCCAGCACATTCTTCCTGAAGATTGGTGACCAGAATTGGATGGAATACTCCAGATGTGGCCAAACCAGAGTTTTAGGAAGTGGCAGGATTATTATTTTATCTCCCTGTCAGGGAAGCTAGTAGACCAGACTGTGTGACTGCATAGAGGAGACCAAAAACGCATATAAGTGAAAGAAAAAGGTATTTATTAACCACTTGCTTACTGGGCACATACACCCCCCTCCTGCCCAGATGAAATTTCAGCTTCCGGCACTGCGTCGCTTTAACTGACAATTGCGCAGGCGTGCGACGTGGCTCCCAAACAAAATTTCTTTTGGTGGTATTTGATCACCTGTGCGGTTTTTAGTTTTCCATCATCCACACTTCAGGACAGTGGTGGGTTTTTTGAGCAGATGCGGCTTCTACAGCTGCAGAATTTACACATCAGATCCTGCCTGACATTTTGAGATCCTGGAATTGCTGGACGCCCACCAACACACAGCTCTATCTGCAACGTAGAGCGCGTCCTGACTCTCCTGTAGTTCAAGGGAGGGGGCGAGCATGACACTCCACACCAGGGAGAAAGCCTTGCATTACTGTGTGGAGTTAGAGACAGAGGAACAGGAAGTGAGGATTTCTCAGAAGAAATAAGGACATTTAAAAGCAAAATGGAAGGATGAGGCATCAATCAACATTGATCACTTGTCAACTACAGGAGGAGTTGTTGACCATATAACTTCGTGCCATCGAACCTCCTGGCTGGGGAGAAAGCCATCTGCGGTCAGAAGGTCTCTAGTTGGGATCTTCCCCTCGGGTAAGGGACAGTGTATTCCATTGGTGGAGGTGTCTTTCCTATCTGTTTGCACTTTTCTGAGGTTCCTGTTTGTGATGTCACCATCTGCTTGAACATAAGGAATTTCTCTGCCGATTTATACCATCAGATGCTCTTCCATTTGTACTGATAGCTTGATGGACTTTATAGATGAATTTTCTGTTTGGTATTGCTCTTTATCATCTTAGAGTTTCTCATAGTTGCGCAGCTTGTTTTTTATTTTTACTGGTTTGTTCGTGAGTATCTCACTATTGTAGCTGCTTGCAATTTCTATTGAATTCCACTTAGACAGCGCAGTATTACCCCTATTTTCCAATACACCAGGGGATACCAGCAGGATGGGGGACAAGGAGCCAGATGGACAGGGAGAGCAAGGATGGATAGGCTGCGGGCAGGGATCCAAAGGAAACCAGGATACGGACAGTAAAGGTCCAGAAAGGGCTTGGGATAAGTATCAGATCGGATCAAGTTGGGTCAGAAGCAGGCTCAGGGTCAGGATTGCAGGCTCAGGGTCAGGAAGATAGATACCAGGGCGAGGTGATCTTGTACTCACCTGGTATAAGTAGAGATGTCAGTGCTAGTGTTCAAGTCACACCTGAGCGCAGCAAGAGCCGTACGCTCCACACTGCCAGGATCCATCCGCTGGTGGAGACCAGTACTGCATCCCAAATGTGATATAACACCAGTAGGGAAAATTTCTCCTGACAGTTCCAAACTGTCACCAGCGGATGGAACCTTTTCTGACACTCCCTTTTTAATGCATGCTAATAGTCTGCTGGCTTTGCTTGCTGCAGCTTGACATTGCATTTTAATGCTCAGTCTATCTTCTACTAGGACCCCCAGATCTTTCTCAATCCTGGATTTGCCCAGAGGTTCTCCCCTTAGTAAATATCTTGGCCCAGATTCACGTAAGACTTACGCCGACGTATCTATAGATACGCCATCGTAATTACAAATGAGCGCCGTCGTATCTCTGCACCGATTCCCCAAGCTAGATACATCGAAAAATTTGGCTTCAGCCGCCAAACGTAACTTGCCTACGCGACGTATTCGGCGTACCCATGTTAAATATGCAAATGAGTAAGATACGATGATTCACGAACGTACTTGCGCCTGACGCATGTTTTAAGCAATTTGCGTAAGGGTTATGTCCAGCGTAAAGTTATTCCTCATATAGGAGGCGCAACCCATGCAAAGGTATGGACCAGGGAAGGAACGCCATAGATTTTTACGTTGTTTACTTAGTACGTGAATAGGGCTGTGCGTAGGTTAAGTTCACGTCGTAGGCAGTGTTTTGACGCATCTTAGACAGTTATTTCAACGTGACTGTGAGCATGCGCATGTTTGTTTTTTGAAGCTCAGCCCATCATTTGCATGGGGTCACGCTTCTTTTAAATTTTACACGCCCACTTTCACCTACTTTGACTTACGTCGGCTTACACCGACGACTATACACTACGCCAGTGCAACGTTGAGAACATTTGCTTTGTGAATTTCATGCTTGCCTCTCAACATTGCGCCGGCGTAGCGTAAAGAAGATACGCTACGCCGGCAGAAAGATGCGGCGAGGTACGTGAATCTACCCCTATGTCTTTATATTTTTAATCCCCAAGTGTATTACTATACATTTTTCCTTGTCAATATATCTTTATTGAGGTGATAAAGAAATGTACAATTCAACAAAATAAAATAAGTTAATTACAGACACAGAATAATTTCTTGGTTTACATAAGTGGTAAGTTCACAACAGGTGAGTCTGGTGGCTTCAATGGACATATTAATAGTACAGATAAGGTTTTAACTAAGAGACCAATTTTCTGGAGTTTATTTAAAGATGCTTCGTTTCTTCCAACCAGCCCAGATGGTTTTAGGGCTGTGGTTTAGGCAAGAGTCCTGATGCGTCAACGTAAGTGTTTCAACCAAAATCAACCTTATAACAATGCTAAGAACATGTATAATAACGAGGTTCATAGTCAGAGCCCAAGGCGGGGGGAGGAGGGTGGGGAGGAAAGCGGGGAGGGGAGAAAGGGGTGTCTGCAGGAGTGGTCCAGAATTGGCTGTCAATATCAAATATGCGCTAAGCGGTAGACTGTTAAACAGGCTGGGCTACCATGGTAATAATACAATATCATTGATTTCATTGGGTATTGCATATTCATACCACGGTTTCCAGGTTCTTTCGAATCCAGCGGTCGCGTCCATGTCGATTGCCATCATTTTGGCGTGAGTCATAGCTAGGTTCATTCTGTTCGTTACTTCGTTAATTGATAGATTAGGGGTTTTCCATGCTTTTGCCAATGTTTGTTTCGCAGCTGTAAAGAGCTGTGTTAATAATTTAAATTGTTTATGTGAGACATTTTTGGGTTTGAGGTTTAATAATGCGCTTTTGGGGTCCAATGGGATCCCCTTACCCGATAGTTGACTGATTATTGTGAAAATTTCTGACCAGAATAACTGTGCTTTAGAGCACGACCACCAGATATAAAAGAATGTTCCTGGAGATGAGAAGCCCCTGAAACAATGTTCAGGGTAGTTTGGCACAAATTTCGCAATCCTAGTAGGAACTAGGTACCATCTAGTAAGAACTTTATAGTTAGTTTCACAAGCTAGTACATTTATTGAAGCAGATTTGGTGTTGGTCCATATTTGATTCCAGTCTTCTGGATCTAGTTCAATATCCAGGTCTAGTTCCCATTTGTTTACATAGGGGAGTTTCCCCGTAATAGAGTTAGTCAACAACTGGGAGTATATTGATGAGATCAAACCTCTAGAGGGAGGGGTGGTTTTGCAGAGCTTTTCAAAGGCAGATAGTCGGGGAGGGCTGGGGATGGAGTCTGCATAAGGTTTGAAATTTTTTTTTAATTTGGAGGTATCTAAATATTTCAGATTGTGGTATGTTATAGATTTTGCATATATCCGGAAAGGACCTAAATGTAGAGGAATCCAAAAATTTATACAGGCATGTACAGTCCTTTTTCACCCATTCTTTAAAGGTGTTGGGGTAGATCCAAGCAGGGTAGAACGATGGATTTTTATAGAATGATAAGAGTGGAACATGGGAGGATAAAAGGGAGTTCTTTATCTTTAAATTGTCCCATAGGGAAAGAGAGTGCTTAAGAATGGGGTTATGGATATGTTTGCATGATTTGGATGGGATCCACATAATGTTGGAAATCGGGATAGGGTCGCATTCCACCGCTTCAATCGAAACCCAGAGGGGAGATTCCTTTGTTGTGTGGTACTTTACTAACGTGGCTAATTGTGCAGCTCTATAATAGTTCAAAAAGTTGGGTAGCCCCAGTCCTCCTTTAACTTTGGGGAGATGCAAGATTTGATGTTTTAATCTTGGTTTGGAGGAGCCCCACACGAAGTTGGAAACTCTTTTTTGTACAATCCTTAAGTAGTATGATGGGATTGGGGCTGGGAGAACTCTAAAGAGGTAAAGAAGTTTAGGCAGAATTGACATCTTGATTGCGTTAATTCTTCCAAGCCAAGATAAAGGTAAATGAGACCAGGATTTTAAAATATTTGATATCTCTTTTAGAAGGGTGGGGTAGTTGGCTGTAAATATCTCTGTGAAAGAAGCCGTAAGGCGGATTCCTAGGTATGGAATGTTTTTATCTGACCATTGAAAGGGAAGACCAGATTTAGCTGCATTAAGGTCTGAAGCTGAGAGTGATATATTGAGAGCCAAGCTCTTTTTGGGGTTTATAACTAGTCCTGAGAAAGACGCATAATGTTTTAGTAGGGACATTAGGTTTGGGCCTGTTACCTGAGGGGTCGCGAGAAAAAGGAGGATGTCATCGGCGAACATACATAGTTTATGCTTATGGCCCCCTACCTCTATACCTAAGATCTTGGGGTCTGACCTAATCTTATGCGCAAGTGGTTCTATGAGGAGGGCGAACAAAAGAGGGGAAAGCGGGCATCCCTGTCTTGTGCCTCTGCCAATGGAAAATGGGTCTGACTTGTAGCCTGCGTATTTGACGCATGCCTTCGGATTATTTTATAATTCCATTATCCATGTCATGAAGTTGGGTCCAAAGCCCCATTTTTGTAATGCATATTTTAGGTAAGACCAGGATATAGAGTCGAAAGCTTGTTTTATATCCAGTGACAGAAAGCACGCTGGGATGCCCCTTTTCTTAGCTATATGAGCTAGCAAGTAAGCCCTTCTAATATTGTCACCTGCTTGTCGGTCCGGTATAAAGCCAACCTGGTCACGATGGACCAGTGAGCCTATTATTCTGTTTAGGCGCACCGCCAAGATCTTACCAAGAAGTTTAATGTCCGTATTCAGCATTAAAATGGGACGAAAGTTTTCGCATGCGGTGTTATCGGTTTGTGGTTTTGGTATCATACAGATTGTGGCCATGAGTGATTCCTGTCGGAAGGATTTTCGGTTTAGCAAGTCATTAAAGGCCTCAGCTAGCCTTGGTGAGAGGAGTTCAGTGAATGTTTTGTAATATTTAGCAGTGAATCCGTCGGGTCCAGGTCTTTTATTTAGTTTAAGGTCCTTTATCGCGTTGCTTACTTCATTATGTGATACAGGTGATTCTAATTGCAATCTTTGGGAGTCCGACATTTGGGGTAGATGGAGTTGCGAATAAAGGGAGTCCGCCTCCTTTCATTGATTACATTTGTATCCGAGTACAGTTTTTTCAGGTGGGAGCTAAATTTTTGTACGATTTTAAGGGGGTTGCTAGAAATGATGTTGTTAGCCAATTTCAGTTTAATGGGGGTATAGGATTTCTTAAAGAAATTTAATGATCTTGCTAAATAAGCCCCCGGCTTGTTGGCTTGTTTGTATAAGGCGGCGTACACACGATCGGATATATCCGATGAAAACGGTCCGCGGACCATTTCCATCGGATATGTCCGATCGGGAGTTTGATCCGATGGCGTGTACACACCATCGGATCAAATTCCCCGCCGCCGGACGGCGCGGTGACGTAGTGGAGACACCGCCACGTCACCGCACCAGGAAGTAAAACACTTCCGCGCATGCGCCGAATCCATTCGGCAGCGGCGCGGCGGCGGTGGGGGCCGACATGTCTGCTGGTAAGTGTACTAACCAGCAGACATGTCGGGCGGACAGATTCCCACCGGATAGATTTCAAAGCATGCTTTGAAATCTGTCGGGTGGAGAAATCTGTCCGCTAGCCCATACACACGAGCGGAGATGTCTGCTGAAACGGTCCATCGGACCGTTTTCAGCGGACATATCCCCTCGTGTGTACGCGGCCTAAGGTGTGTTTGGACCCGTTTAAACTTTTATTGGCTGATTCTGTAAGGAATAGGTCGTACTTTAAGCGAGCTTTGTCTAGGCGGTCCTTAGTTCTGGGTGAATAATTGTGTTGGAAGTCTAAAAATGCTAGATTAAATTATTTTTCCAATTTCATCGCCATTTGTTTCCTTTATTTTTTGAGGATCCCTAATTGTCTCTGAATAGTCCCTCTTAGAACTGGCTTGTGGGCTTCCCAGAGTGCGAGGGTGGATATTTCAGGGCTCTCATTGTGGGTTAGATAGTCTCTTAAAGATTGTTCTATTTCTAGACAGTGAGTGGGGTGGTTAAGTAATAGCTCAGGCATATACCAAGACCGGTCGTGCTTTTTTGGAATGGTTGAGGCAATAGTTGTAAGAACTGCGTTGTGGTCTGACCACGGAATAGGGACTATATTGGAGTGGAGGACTTCAGGCATCATTCCGGTTGTTAGGAATATGTGATCTATTCTACTAAATGATTGGTGCGGATTTGAAAAATAGGTGAAGTTGGGTTTTGTTGGGTTCATCTCCCTCCATGAGTCCACCAGGTTGTATTTTGAGAGGAGATTGGGAAGATTCCATTTAGGATGGTGTTTGTGTTGAATATAGGGGGACTTGTCTAAGAAAGGGAGAAGAACCTGGTTTGAGTCTCCGCAAATCAGAAGGGAGCCAAGTTTATGAGCATTTATGGTTTGAAGAAGGTGAGACATGAATGGCATAGGATTGAGGTTAGGGGCATAGTATGAGACAATCGTAATTGCTGTGTCTAAAATATAGCCTGTTAAGATCAGGTATCTCCCCTCTGGGTCTCTGATTTCTGTGTTCAATGTGAAAGGAGTCGAGCGGTGGAAGGCTATAAGGGTGCCTCTTTTCTTTACTGTGGCGGATGCATTGTAAACTTGTGGATAAGCTGTGTGAAAGTACTTAGGGGTTGTGCTTGGGGTGAAAATTAGTTTCCTGAAGGCAGACTATGTGGGCCTTTTTTGACTGGAAAAGCCTGAAAGCTTTTGATCGCTTCTGTGGTATGTTTAAGCCTTGAACATTGAGTGACAATAAGTTCAATGGTGCCATGGTAGCCAAACCGACAACTCAATCTTACCTAGCTTCCGCGTGTAGCAATTACCCGGACCACTCCGTGCAGACTGGATGGGGAGAAGGGCAGGAAAGGAGGTTTCAGGGGAAAAATAAAAGACAACAGAGGTTAGTGCAACAACAGTTAACAAATTGTAACAAACATATTTAGCATAAGTCCGTGGTTGGGGAAAAGGATCCCCACCAGGGAAAAGGGGGTCTCCGTCAGATCCCCACATATTAAGTTGGGGGTCTGAGTTAGACCAAATGGGGCACATGTTTTTCCAAGGGTCAGAGTGCCGCGTTCTGTAGTGTACAAAAAGGGGAGAGAAGAGCAATTGTAACAGATGAGAGGATGCGCTTGGCTATGTAGAATATTAGAATATTAGCTGAGCAAGGGAGGGGGAACCCTATTGTCCCTGAGGTAAATGGTACTGCCTAATGGGGAATAGGGGTCTTGGGACAGGCGGGATCACCCAGGAGATATACCGGGAGGTTAGTTTGGGAGTAGGAGTAGAGTGGAGTCTGGATTATTAGGGATAGATTAGAACAATAGGATTAAATCCATATTGCTGTCATCTATTGCGATAGCCAGAATGACTTGAGGGAGAGGGGGTGCAGTAGGCAACCGTTCGCTTAAAGAGAGTGGATTTAACAATTAAAGGAAGGTGGTCATGAATTTGTGCCGGGTAGGAGGGATTGGCGTGATAAACTATTCTTGCTTTCTCTGGATTTTACCAAAGTTTCAGAGTACAGAGCCATGGACGTGGTTCCAGAAAAGGAGGGAAGGGTATAGTTGGGTAGGCTACTATGGGGAATGTGTGATAAAAGGGTAGGGTGGTGGTTACAATATTATTACCTAGTGAATGGATTTGGGGTCGTTACCAGAAGAGGGGGGGTCACCCTAAGGGTGGTACAAGCAGCTCAGATGCAAGTGACCAGAGTTCCAACCTAGAGAGAAAGGGAAAAATGGTTAATAATGTAAGATGATCAGTCCATTGAGTCTTCTCGTTCAGGAGGATGTGACACGAATCTGCCTCGTTTGCTTGACTGATGGAAGTCTTCATTTTGGTCCTGCTGCGTAGCATGGTTGTTGGCTGAGGATGATGGCGATCTTCTGCGTGTGGATGATGTGGCAGAGGGTTGCTCAATTAATTTGAAGTCCACAAGGGCTTGGTGTAACTGGTCAGGTGACTTGCAGACTATTTTTGTCCCTTGCAGTGTAAAACGGAGGGAAAAAGGGAAACCCCATTGGTATTTAATGTTGCGTTGCTGTAACTCAATCAGGAGGGGCTTCATGGCTCTTCTCTTGTTAATTGTCTGTTGTGAGATGTCCGCAAAAATTTGGTAGTTGTAGTTTTGAAAAGTCAAGATGTTTTTTTTCTCTTGCTGCCTGCAGTATTTGCTCTTTGGACCTATAGTAATGAAATTTGGTTATTATGTCCCTGGGGGGACCGTCAGCCTTTATAGGGGTGAGAGCCCTATGAATCCTGTCCATTTCTAGGCGCTCTACAGGGATACCTGGGAGAAGTTCTTGGCATAGGGCAAGAATGGTGGATTGAAGGTCTACTACAGACTCTGGTATGCCCCTAAATCTCAGGTTTGACCTTTTTGCCCGATTCTCAAAATCCTCCAGTCTATTTTGCAGGGTTAAGTTTTCTTCCTTGAGGGTATCTATATCAGACATGCATTCCTGAGTAAAGATTTCTATTTCATCTACCTTGGTTTCCAGGGCATCTGTGCGGTTCCCTATCTCCCTTATTTCTCTTGTGAGACTTGAGGTGATTTGTTCAGATGTCTGTTTAAGTGCTCTGTGAAGCATCTTTTTAAATTGTTTGAGCAATCCTGAGGGGATTTCCTTGTCACCTTTATCCAACTGTGGTGACACATTTGAGTCCTCTCCCTCACTATCTGAGGAAAAAATTGGACAGAGATGCCATAAGATTAGTTGTTTTGGCAGTTTTAGCTGCCGTTTGCTTTCTCTGTTTCCCTGAGGGGAGCTGTTCTGAGGCGAGCGGTGCTGTCTTAGTGGTGCCTTTGCTCAGCTGAGGGCTGCTTGGAGGATTCGTTTTTGTCCTGTTTCTGGCACCTCCTAGCACCATTCTTTCACCCAAATGTCCCCCTCACCTTCCTACAGCTTGTGGTCCGTTTATGGGATGGTTTGACCGGATCAAATACCGGGTTATCCATGGCTTTCTTCCCCGAGTAGCGGAGCTCTAGGCAGGCATGTCTGCTCCTCTAGAGCCCGCCCATGTGACCTCCTACTATACATTTTTCAATATTAAACCTCATTTGCCATGTAGTTGTCAATCCCATTCATTTATTGTGGTCTTCTTGTAAAGTTGCTACCTGTATATCCTGCTGTAATGATATTGATTATTTTTGTATCGTCAGAGAACACTGAGATTTTATCTCATCCTCTATATTATTTTTAAATAAATTAAACATAATTGGTCCCAGGACAGAGCCTTGGGGTACCCCACTTACCACTCCAGACCATTCTGAGTACATGTTATTTATCACCACGGTTTGGACGTGCCCCTGTAGCCAGCTTTCTGTCCAAGAACAAACCCTACGGTCTATATACCTACAGACCTCAGTTTATGGGGGACTGCATCAAATGCTTTTTCAAAATCCAGATACACCACATCTACAGGACTACTTTTATCTAGATCCTCCTTTTACCGAAAACAGCAGCTACTGTAGTAAAGCAAAATAGATTCTTTAAGGTTGTATGAATGGGTACTGACATACTAACATACTAAGAGATTTTATTCAGCATATCAGCATGTTATATATATCTTCAGCCCTGAGCTACTAGCCAGGTCTTAAGAGTTACTCCAGTTGCCCCACCCAACCCCTACCCTGCCAGCCCCTGAACAGGCCTTTGTAAATTATCTCATGAAATGACACTGTTTTAGACAGAATTAAGGTACACAAATAAATATTAACAACAACAACAACAACAACTGCAGCTATCATCAGTGCCAATCAATGCAGCACATCAGTGCCCATCTGTACAGCATATCAGTGCAGCCTCACCAGTGCAGCCTATCAGTGCCCACCAATGCAGCCTATCGGTGACCATCCATGCAGCCTCATCAGTGCCCACCAATGCAGCCTCATCAGTGCCCATCAATGCAGTCTACCAGTGCCCATCAGCGCAGCCTATCGGGTCCCATCAATGCAGTCTCTTCAGTGCCCATCAATATAGCCTATCAGTGCAGCCGAATCAGTGCCCATTAGTGCAGCCTCATCAATTCCCATTAATGCAGCCTCATCAGTGCCCATCAGTGCAGCCTCATCAATGCCCATCAATGCAGCCTCATCAATGCCCATCAATGCAGCCTCATCAGTGCCCATCAATGCAGCCTCATCAGTGTCCATAAATGCAGTCTTATCAGTGCCCATCAATGCAGTCTCAGGTCCCAGAGGACTGCCAAACCATTCAGC
Organism: Rana kukunoris; assembly: GCA_029574335.1. Lineage (NCBI taxonomy): Eukaryota > Metazoa > Chordata > Amphibia > Anura > Ranidae > Rana > Rana kukunoris. Next base: position 379,842,483 of record CM056050.1, on the reverse strand, counting down.
AGGCACATCACAATTTGCGAATGCACAACGTGCACCCGGCTCTGAAGCTGCAAGCTGTCACAACTGGGTGCTCACAGCTGAAATGCCGGGGAGAGGAGAGGGAGAGAAGCGAGTGTTCGGGTGACCATATTGCTGGATCCTGAGACAGGTAAGTGTGTGTGTATTAAAAGTCAGCAGCTACACTTTTTGAGGCTGCTGACTTTTAATAAACATAAAAACGACTGGAGCTCCTCTTTAATATCATCATTACAAGTAGTAATTGCATTTACTTACCAGAATACATTATGTTTGGCTATAGCAGTCTGTTAACACTTTTTACCTACCTCCTGCTGTTTCTTTTTTAGATATAATTCCTAGAGCTCTACTTTAATGCCGAGCAGCCTTGCATAGGACCATAATGCATTTAAATTACGTCTATCTATCTATCTATCTATCTATCTATCTATCTATCTATCTATCTATCTATCTATCTATATCTATCTATCTGTCTATCTGTCTGTCTGTCTGTCTATCTATCTATCTATCTATCTATCTATCTATCTATCTATCTATCTATCTATCTATCTATCTATCTATCTATCTATCTATCTATCTATCTATGTATCTATGTATCTATCTATCTATCTATCTATCTATCTATCTATCTATCTATCTATCTATCTGTCTGTCTGTCTGTCTGTCTGTCTGTCTACCTGTCTGTCTGTCTGTCTGTCTGTCTATCTATCTGTCTCTCTATCTCTACATATCATTTTATGCTAGGAAGTCTTATTATTGATCAGAGGCCCCCTGGGAATATCAATCATTACCTAGATTCTACTCTGTGTGCAAAAGAAATTGCCCAATCAGAAGAAATAGGTTAACATTTCAGATGGGAAAAAAAAGCCTCTCTCATAATAACAGCAATCATAGCACCAAATAGAAGAATAAATGTGTTTATATATACATTCATTGATGGTGTTACACTTTAAATGCATCTGTTCCCAACTGTCTTTTTTTCCTAAGTGCTTTTTGACCTCTCCTAATACCTCCCCTTCTTTGATGTCTGGCTAGGAACACAAAGTAAGTACTGAAAGACTAAAGCTAACCAAGCTTTGAACTGCTATAAACTCTGTGAAAATGAAATCGATTCTGCAGTCTGATGACTAGGTAATGAACATTCAAGTTCCTCACAGCGGCATGTCACCCAACGACATCTTTATCCTTTTTATCTGCATTGAATGAGTGGATTTGCTTGTTCCGAGAGAAGCAACAGCAAATGGGCCTATGATTATTGCTTTTCCCACAGAAGTCCTTAAGGTTAAGTTCTTGATCTTCTATAAACCATTAAAGCCAAAGCTTTTCGGCTCTGTCTACTTATGGGAACTAAAAAAATAAATAAAAAATGTACACATTTTATAAATTACGAATAAATTGATTCACACATTCTTTCCCAGTTTTCTCTTTTACCCTTTCCATGCTGGAACCTCTACAAATAATTAAAGCTCAGAAATTTTGGGATAAATTCAATCTAAGGCAGGCTTCTGAAAGTAAAAATGTCACTTTTTTTTTTTAGAATACTAGCAAAAGTTTACCTATTCCAGAAGGAGAAAGGGTGAAAATATTAAAATTTTGAAAAGTCAGATGTGCAGTACAGGAGTGCAGAGAGTATAAAAGCATGTAATAAGTGTTTCAGGAAAATGTGGATGAAATGATAACAGATAGTTTGTGAAAATAGTTGTGCAGAGGGAATAGGCAGTAAGAATGAGAATGGGGTGTGTATGGTGTGACTGCAGGCATTATGTACAGGAGAGAATTGTGGAGGTATGACAGTGGACAATATGTGCAGGGCTATCTTAATGCAAGGGCACTCCTGGGCACTGCCCAGGGGCCCCATGTACATGGGGGCCCCACAATAATCTTGCATTACATCATGCTTGCCAACTGTCCCAGATTTGCTGGGACAGTCAAGTTTTTTACTAAACTGTCCCGATATGGTCGTGTCCTGGAAATTGTCCCAGAACCTATACTGTGCCCTCCTGCCCCCCCCCCCCCCCTGTACTGTGCCCTTCTGCATTCCCCCCTGTACTGTGCCCTTTGTGTTGACTAGTTTTAGATTTATGGAATGTTTTCCTTTTGTAAAATAGATTTTATTGAAAGTACTAATGAATATATGCTTAATTCTATCAACTATTTCATAGTATTGCAAAAATACGAAAGAAGCTTGGACAGCCGCAAAACGTTCCTTTAGTTAAAAACCATCACAAAATAAACATGCCTCAGCAAAAAAATGGGACAAAAGCTAACGTTTGGCACTGTAGCTTCAGTGCTTAGTCATAGCAAGTACCTTGGTAGAATTAACATGTTTTCAATTTTTCCTATGGATAAAAAAAAAGATTAAAAAAAACGATCGTCTGTGTGGAAGTCCATCGGTCAAAAATCCATACATGCTCTGAATCAAGTCGATGCATGCTCGGAAGCATTGATCTTCATTTTTTTCAGCACGTTGTAGTGTTTTACGTCACCGCGTTTTGGCACGGTCGGATTTATGACTGATGGTGTGTAGGCAAGACTGATGAAAGTCAGCTTCTTTGGATATCCGACGAAAAAGTCCATCGGATTACATTCCATCAGACATCCGATTGTGTGTACGAGGCATTAATGTTCCTCCAATAAATATAAATTTCTTCAGCATATACAGTGCCTTGAAAAAGTATTCTTACCCCTTGAAATTGTTACAACCAAAAATTTAAATGTATTTTGTTGGGATTTTATGTGATAGATCAACACAAAGCGGCACATAATTGTAAAGTGAAAGAAAAATGATAAATGGTTTTCATAATTTTTTTATAAATAAATTCGCAAAAAAAAAGTGGCGTGCAATTGTATTCAGCCCCCCTGAGTCAATACTCTGTAGAACCACCTTTCCCTGCAATTACAGCTGCAAGTCTTTTGGGAATGTCTCTACCAGTTTTGCACATCTACAGAGTAACATTTTTGCCCATTCTTCTTTGCAAAACAGCCCAAGCTCTGTCAGATTGGATGGAGAGCGTTCTGTGAACAGCAATTGTCAAGTCTTACAGATTCTCAATTGGAGTTAGGTCTGGATTTTGAATGGGCCAATCGAACACATGAAAATGCTTTGATCTAAACCATCCCATTGTAGCTCTGATTGTATGTTTAGAAGTGGTGCAACAGACCACAGTTGATCCGTGATCTGAACGGGTCACCCCCTTCGGATCGGCACACACTCTGATCCGCGGATTGGCGCGGCTCCCGAGCTTGGCCAAAGCCGCGGCCTTTCCTAATTTTATGGCCGTGGCTCCGGAGCTAGGCCGAAGCCGCGGCCTTTCCTGACATTATGGCCGCGGCTTTGGCCTACCTCCGAAGCCGCGGGCCATAACATTAGGAAAGGCCGCAGCTTTGGCCTAGCTCCGGAGCCGCGGCCATAACATTAGGAAAGGCCACGGCTTCGGCCTAGCTCTGGAGCCGTGGCCATCTTGGTACACCTGGCGGCGGCCCTCCTCTGTTTACACCCACAGAGGAGGAGCCTGCACTTGTGGGACACACTGCTGGGAGTGTCTGTACTACCTGAGGGGGGGTGTCTTGCCCGGGGGGGTGCCTTGCCTGAGGGGGGGTGTCTTGCCTGAGGGAGGGGTGTCTTGCCCGAGGGGGGGGGTGTCTTGCCTGAGAGGAGGGGGAGTCTCTGTACTGAGAGGAGGGGGGTCTCTTTACTGAGAGGAGGGGGGTCACTGTACTGAGAGGAGGGGGGTCTCTATACTGAGAGGAGGGGGGGTGTCTGTACTGATGCGGTTGTCTGCACCATGGGGGTTCTTTACTGAGGGGGGACTATAGTTGGTGGGGGGTGGGGTGACACCATTTTTTTCTGCACTGGGTTACACCAACCCTATTGAAGCCCCTGCAGTGGGAAAAAATTATCCGATCTGTGACTCCTGATTCGAGGAACGATCCGAACCGTGAGTTTTTTGATCTGTTGCACCCCTAATAGGTCGTTGTCATGCTGTAAGGTAAACCTCCGCCCCAGTCTCTAGTCTTTTGCAAACTCTACAGGTTTTCTTCTAAGATTGCCCTTTATTTGGCACCATAAATCTTCCCATCAACTCTGACCAGCTTCCCTGTCCCTGCTGAAGAAAAGCATCCCCACAACACTATGCTGCCACCACCATGTTTTATGGTGGGGATGGTGTATTCAGGGTGATGGGCAGTGCTAGTTTTCTGCCACACATAGCATTTTCCTTTTATGACAAATAGTTAAATTTTGGTCTCATTTGGCCAAAACACCTTCTTCCACATGTTTGCTGTGTCCCCCACATGGCTTCTCACAAGCTGCAAATTGGACTTCTTATAGTTTTTTTTTAACAATGGCTTTCTTCTTGCCATTCTTCTATAAAGGTCAGATTTGTGGAGTGCACAACTAATAGTTGTCCTGTGGACAGATTCTCCCACCTGACCTGTGGATCTCTGCAGCTTCTTTAGCGTTACCATTGGCTTCTTGGCTGCTTCTTTGATTAATGCTCTTCTTACCTGGCCTATCAGTGTAGGTGGATGGCCATGTCTTGAAAGATTTGCAGTTGTGCCATAGTCTTTCCAATTTCAGATTATGGATTGAACAGAGCTCCGTGAGATGTTCAACGCTTGGGATATTTTCTTATACCCTAACTCTGCTTTAAACATATCCACCATTTTTACCCTGACCCTCCACCATTTTTATTCTGGTGTGTTCCTTGGCCTTCATGATGCTGTTTGTTCACTTATGCCCTGTACAAACGACCAGTTTTCCCATCGGAATAAACTCAGACGGTTTTTCCAACGGAGTTCCAATGGAATTCCGCTCAAGCTGTTTTGCATTTATACGGTCACACCAAATTCCGACCATCAAAAACGCAGTCACATACAACACTACGACGAGCTGAAAAAAAAGTTCAATGCTTCCGAGCATGCGTTGACTTGATTATGAGTATGTGTGGTTTTTAGTCTGTTGGAATTGCATCCAGACGAACAGAAATTCAGATAAAAAAAATTTCATCTGAAAAATTGAGAACATGTTCTCTATCTAATTCCGTCTGAATTTCAGACGGAAAAAATCAGATGGTGCATACACATGGATGGAATATCCGATGAAAAGCTTTCGTCTGACTTTTTCAATTGGAAATTCCGCTCGTGTGTACAAGGCATAAGGTTCTCTAACAAACCTTTGAGGTCTTCACAGAACAGCTGTATTTATACTGAGATTCAATTACACACAGGTGGACTCTATTTACTAATTAGGTGACTGTTGAGGGCAATTGGTCCCACTAGATTTTAGTTAGGGGTATCAGAGTAAAGGGGGCTGAATACAAATGCACGCTACACTTTTCAGAAATGTATTTGTAAAAAAATCAAATCATGTATCATTTTCCTTCCACTTCACAAGTATATCACATACAATCCCAGTAAAACACATTTAAGTTTTTGGTTGTAGCATGACAAAATGTGGAAAATGTCAAGGGGTATGAATACTTTTTCAAGGCACTGTATAATGCACTATTGTGGACTCCTGTGATTAAATTCCCCTGAGGAGGAAGCTACTGATTTCTGCCTGCCATGGCCCATTAGCTGGGTAATAGATAAGCTTCTGGGTAATAGGTAAGCTAGGGATTGCCACCTGCAATGAAGCTTGCTAATAATCTCTGCCATTGTCTACTTCCGGCCCTAACCTTTGTAAGCTTAGTGTTCCGGCAATCACTAGTCCTGGTCACTCCAGCATACTATGCCTTCCTTGAATCCTTCCATATCCTGAAATCATCTGACACAGTAACTATCTAACAGATTCTATGTATTAAGGTGAAAAAACATCCGAGGATTAGCGGACTGGCTGGTGCTGCTGTCAATCACAGCGGATGACGCGGCGCGCCGGGGGGCGGGGCCGAGTGATACAGTTGGCGGCTATGCCCGCTGCTGTATCACGGGAGCGCGCTCGCAAAAGCTTTCTACCATGCAAGCTCACTCGCATGAAGGTAGAAAGCTTTTGTGAGAAGGAGCCGAGACATCCGCAGAGGGACCCCAGAAGACAGGATTCGGGGGCACTCTGTGCAAAACTAGCTGCACAGTGGAGGTAAGTATAACATGTTTGGTATTTATAAAAAAAAAATGTTTTGTCTTTAGTGACCCTTTAAGGGTATAACATTATTACTCCAGGGTGATCTATTGTTCTGGGCCTTCAGTTTATCATCCTCTGATTCTGCTGTAGCTTCTGTGGGCACATTCTTCAATGCTTTAGGTCTCTTCTACATGACCCTGACTGGCAAAAGCAATTCTTTGTCATTTATGACAAAGCAGACTGCCCACTGACCAATTTTGTTTTAAGTTCTGGAAATAGACCCCAGATTCTAGCTGGAATAATCCAACACCTTGTAGCTAGTTTATAGTGAGGCTCAGTGGCGGTGTGTCCATAGAGCAGTGTTTCCCAACTCCAGTCCTCAAGGCACACCAACAGGTCATGTTTTCAGGATTTCCATTATTTTGCACAGGTGATTCGATCAGTTTCACTGCCTTAGTAATTACCACAGCTGTTTCAATTGAGGGAAATCCTGAAAATATGACCTGTTGGTGTGCCTTGAGGACTGGAGTTGGGAAACACTGCCATAGAGGGTGCAGGAGCACCTCTCTCTCTAGCTCCTGCACCACCACTGAATACAAGACACAGATTCATGCATTGCATGAATCTATGTATTGTTGCTGCCGCCAACCATTCAGATGGCCGGCTAACACAGAGACAGGCGTCAGATGGCCGGCTAACACAGAGACAGGCGTCTCAGCCAATCAGGTTCACCGGTTCTGGCTACCGGTAACCTGATTGGCTGAAGCGTCATCGAGAGCGGGAGAAGACGTGGAGGGACCGTGGAAGGAGGATGGCTGACTCCAGAAAGGTAAGTGCCGGGCAGGGGGGCAATCTGGTAACATTTACAGGGCACAGTGGCTAGAATTGATGGGCACAATGGTGACAATTGATGGGCACAGTGGCGACAATTGATGGCACAGTGGCAACAATTGATGGTACAGTGGCTGCGTTTGATGGCATGGCACAGTGGCTGCGTTTGCCAGGGCACTGTGGTGACAATTGATGGGCACAGTGATAACAATTGATGGCCCAGTGGCTGTGTTTGATGGCATGGCACAGTGGCTGCGTTTGATGGCACAGCGGCACAGTGGCGATAAATGATGGCACAGTGGCTGCGTTTGGTGGCATGGCACAGTGGCTGCATTTGATGGTATGGCACAGTGGCGACAATTGATGGCACAGTGGTGACAATTGATGGCATGGCACAGTGGCGACAATTGATGGCACACTGCTATCGGGGGCTCGGGGGGGGGGCTCATTGGTGCTGTCAGATGTTTTTTTACCTGAATACATACTATGCTTTTACCTTTACAAACCCTTTAAGGTAATTGCAGCTATTTCCCTTACTCCATAAATAAGAAGCTTTGCAAAAGGAACCTTGACCTTTGTCTCTATTATGATACCAAGGACCATTTCACAAGAAGTTGCTTAACCACTTGACCACTGGGCACTTAAACACCCTTCCTAACCAGACCAATTTTCAGCTTTCGGTGCTCTCACAGTTTGAATGACAATTACTCAGTCATACAACATTCTACCCATTTGAAATTTTTGTCCTTTTTTTCACACAAATAGAGCTTTCTTTTGGTGGTATTTGATCACCTCTGGGTTTTTTATTTTTTGCGCTATAAAAGAAAAACGACTGAAAATTCTGTAAAAAAAAAAAAAAAATCTTGTTTCTGTCATATTAGCGGGTTATTTCTCACACACAGCATATGCATACCACAAATTACACCCCAAAACACATTCTGCTATTCCTCCCGAGTATGGCGATACCCCATGTGTGGGACTTTTACACAGCGTGGCCACATACAGAGGCCCAACATGCAGGGAGCGCCATCAGGCGTTCTGGAACACCCAGGCCAATTCTGACATTTCTCTCCTACATGGAAAAATCATCATTTATTTGCTAGAAAATTACATAGAACCCCAAAACATTATATATGCTTTTTTAGCAAAGACCCTAGAGAATACAATGGCGGCCGTTACAACTTTTTATCTCGCACGGTATTTTCGCAGAAATGTATTGAACGCGTGTTTTTTAAAAAACTGTTTTGTGCTTAAAACAAAACAGTAAAGTTAGCCCAATTTTTTTTCATAATGTGAAAGATGAAGTTACGCCGAGTAAATAGATACCCAACATGTCACCCTTCAAAATTGCGCACGCTCATGGAATGGTGCCAAACTTCGCTACCTAAAAATCCCCATAGGCGGTATTGCAGAGTATTGGGGTATTGCAAAGTATCATGCAGGGTATTGGGGTATTGCCGAGTACTGGGGTATTGCCGAGTATTGGGGTATTGCCGAGTATTGGGGTATTGCCGAGTATTGGGGTATTGCCGAGTATTGGGGTATCGCCGAGTATTGGGGTATCGTTGAGTACTGGAGTACTGGGGTATTGCCGAGTACTGGGGTATCGTTGAGTACTGGAGTATTGGGGTATTGCCGAGTATTGGGGTATTGTTGAGTACTGGGGTATTGCCGAGTACTGGGGTATCGTTGAGTACTGGAGTATTGGGGTATTGCCGAGTATTGGGGTATTGCCGAGTACTGGGGTATTGTTGAGTACTGGGGTATTGCCGAGTACTGGGGTATCGTTGAGTACTGGGGTATTGCCGAGTATTGGGGTATTGCCGAGTATTGGGGTATTGCCGAGTACTGGGGTATTGTTGAGTACTGGGGTATTGTTGAGTACTGGGGTATTGTTGAGTACGGGGTTGTTGAGTACTGGAGTATTGGGGTATTGCCGAGTATTGGGGTATTGCCGAGTATTGGGGTATTGCCGAGTACTGGGGTATTGCCGAGTATTGGGGTATTGCCGAGTATTGGGGTATCGTTGAGTACTGGAGTACTGGGGTATTGTTGAGTACTGGGGTATTGTTGGGTACTGGGGTATTGTTGGGTACTGGGGGATTGCTGAGTATTGTTGGGTACTGGGGATTGCAGGGTACTGGGGATTGCAGGGTACTGGGGGGATGGCAGAGCTGGGATGTTTTGAGGGATGGCTGGATCTGTGACTGCATTTGTCACAGATCCAGCCACAGCTCAGCTGCTGACACCCCGCTCCCCCCCCCCTCTCCTCGCACACTGTACAGAGCGGAGAGGGAGGAGAGGGAGGAACCGGCGTCATCAAATGACGCCGGTTTGTTTACAAGTGATCGCGCCGTCATTTGACGGCGCGATCACGTGGTAAACGGCCGCGATCAGCGGCAATTTACCGTGATCCGTGATGCGCCGGGTCTTCTAGACCCGGCGAGCACGGACACTTTCGTGAGCGCGTCCCAGGGGACGCGCAATCGCGAAAGTGAAGGACGACGTCCCAGGGACGTCGTCCCGAGATAACCCCGCCACGCCGTAGCAGTAAAATGCTTATGGCGCGGTGGGAAAGTGGTTAATTAAACCAAGAAACCCCTAATGGGTTGTGGGGGGTAACTTTGCTAGGACATATATTTTTTAGGAGAACAACACCGTAATTATCCCACATGCATGTCTCACCACTCTTAAACACATGGCCCGGATTCACAAAGAGTGGGCGCACATTACGCCGCCGTAACTCTAACGACATAAGCTACGCTGACGCAGCGCGGAGAGGCAAGCACTGAATTCAGTAAGATTTTGCTCCCAACTCTGCGCCAGGGTAGCGTAGAATTCGATGGAAGTAGGTGGAAGTGGGAGTGACCCTATGCAAATGATGGTCCGAGCATGGTGCAGTGTTTTACGCCCGCGTATCATGAACTGCGCATGCGCCGTGACGTAGTCGTGACGTTGCCGTGACGTGAACGCATGAAACAGCACTGTTATGCACTTGCTCACAACTACGCCGGCACAACTGCCTAAGCTACGCCGGATCACTACGTACGCCGTGAATGTAACATACGCCCAATACGCCGGCCTGTGTTCTCTGGGGCAGACCTTTGCATGTCTATTGCTGGTGCTGGGTTGCACCTCATCTATGGGGAATAACTTTACGCTGGATGTACAACTTACGCAAACATCGCATAGCCTGCGTCGGGCGCACGTACGTTTGTGAATCGCCGTATTTCCTTCATTTGCATATTTGAATGCCTAATCAATGGGAGAAGCAACATGCGTCCAAACCATATTTGCGCCCACGCAACGCCGGCGTAAGGAAGATACGTTGGCATAGGCTGGCCAGTTTTTAGACGCATGTTGGTTTGTGGGTACGGCGCACAGAAAGGCCGGCGCTTTGACCTCATGCCCTGACTCCGCCTCCCCCAGGAGGAAAGCGGGCGCAGCGTACCCCATGCTTCCAGAGCATGGACTGCTCCAAGTTCCTCTCCGCGCTCTGATTTGAGGCCCGGAGCTGGAGGACAGACAGGCTTGCCGCTCACTGGGACACAGAGCTGTCACAGAGGATGGGCAGGAGGCGCAGGCTGCTGCGGGAGCTGCTAAAATTGGACAGCATCATGTTATTAAAGGTACTGCAGACAGAGACTGGGACAGAGGTGGGACTGCAGGAACCTCTCTTATCTCCCCCCCACAGCCCCCCTCCCTCTCTCCAAGCCACCCTCTCTCAGCCACCCTCCCTTCTCTCCAAGCCCCCCTCTCTCCAAGTCCCCCTCTCTTCTCTCTAAGCCCCCCTCCCTTCTCTTTTAGCCCCCTCCCTTCTCTCCAAGCCCACCTCACTTCTCCATCAGCCCCCCTCTCTCAAAGCCCCCCTCCCTGCTTTCTCAGCCCCCTCCCTTCTCTCTCAGCCCTTCCCTCTCTCTTAGCCCCACCCTTCTCTCTCAGCTCTCCTCCTCTCTCTAAGCCCCCTCCCTGCTCTCACAGCCCCCCTCTCTCTAAGCCCCCCTCCCTTCTTTCTCAGCCCCCTCTCTCTAAGTCTCCTCCCCTCTCTCTCAGCCCCTCTCCTCAACCCTTCCCTCTCAATCAGACCCCTCCATTCTCTCTCAGCCACCCCCCTCTCTTAGCCATCCCTATACTCTCAGCCATCCCCCTCTCTCTAAGCCCCCCTCCTTTCTCTCTCAGCCCCCCATCTCTCAGCCCTCCCTATTCTCTCAGCTCCCTTCTCTCTTAGCCCTCCCTATTTTCTCAGCTCCCCCTCTCTTAGCAAACCCTTCTCTATCAGCCCACCCTATTCTCTCAGCCCCCTCTCTCTAAGCCTCCTCCTTTCTCTCTCAACCCACCCATCTCTATAAGCCCCCCTCTCTTAGCCCTTCCTCCATTCCCAGCCTTCCCTCTCTCTCAGCGCCCGTCTCTCTAAACCTCCTCCATTCTCTCTCAGCCTTCCCTATTCTCTTAGCCCCCCCTCTCTCAGCCAACCCGTTTCTATCAGCCCACCCTATTCTCTCAGCCCCCCTCTCTCTAAGTGCCCTCCCTTCTCTCTCAGCCCACCTATCTCTATAAGCCCCTCTCTCTTAGCCCTCAATCCATTCTTAGCCCTCCCTCTCTCAGCCCCCTCCTACACCTCTCCCTCTCTCAGCCATGCCTCCTACACCTCTCTCTCTCAGCCCTCCCTCCTACACCTCTCTCTCTTTCAGCCCTCCCTCCTACATCTCTCTCTTTCAGTCCTCCTTCCTACACCTCTCTCTCTCAGCCCTCCTTCCTACACCTCTCTCTTCCTCTCTCTCCCTCTCTCAGCCCTCCCTCCTACACCTCTCTTTCTCTCAGCCCTCCCTCCTACACTTCTCTCTCCATCTCTGTCCTCCCTCCTACACCTCTCTCTCCCTCTCCCAGCCCTCTCTCCTACACCTCTCTCTCCCTCTCTCAGCCCTCTCTCCTACACCTCTCTCAGCCCTCTCTCCCACACCTCTCTCTCCCTCTCTCCTACACCTCTCTCTCCCTCTCTCAGCCTTCTCTCCTACACCTCTCTCTCCCTCTCTCAGCCCTCCCTCCTACACCTCTCTCTGCCTCTCTCAGCCCTCCCTCCCACACCTCTCTTTCTCTCAGCCCTCCCTCCTGCACCTCTCTCAGCCCTCCATTCTGCACCTTTTTCAGCCCTCCCTTCTACACATAGGCGTGCGCACAGGGTGTGCCAGGTGTGCCTGGGCACACCCTAATCACCCCATGTGGTGCAGGTCCCCCCTGTTTAGAGTCCAGATATTTTACCAAATCCCCTAAAATAATTGTAAAAAATAAAAAAAAAGAAATTGTAAAGAATAATAAAAAATAAAACAATACAAATAAAAAATACTGACACCATCCTCTGCCCTACTGACACTGTCAGTACATATACTTATGCACACACACTCATATGTGTTTGAGCTTTGGGGTGCACACCCTAATGCAATAGGCTGCGCACGCCTATGCTTCTACACCTCTCTTTCTCTCAGCCCTCACTCCTGCTCCTCTCTCAGCCCTCCCTCTAACCAGCAAACTGAACAAACAAATGTTTTTCTAAAAGCGCGTATATACACACACACACACACACACGTGTGTTTGAGCTTTGGGGTGCACACCCTAATGTAATAGGCTGCTCACGCCTATGGTTAACATCATACATGGGAGTTTCCTCCCACTTTAATTCTGGCCAACTATGCAGAGACAAGAACACCTAACAAGTAGAGATGGGCTCAGGCGTGTTCAGGATACCACCTGTTGCATTCTGCCAGGAAGCCGACACTGCACATTGTTAATCACAGGCAGTGGGACATTTCTAAATCTGTGTACAATCAAGTCCATGTGACCCTATCCTTCGTAGAATTGGCAGGATAACCACATAATCAGACATTCAGAATTTGAGCAAAACTTGCATATGTCCCAGGAAGGCCCTTTGCATGCATCAGTTTAGTCACATCAAAACGGATGAAATATTCATCAGTTTTTCATCAGCTGCTCATCCATTTCTCATCAGTTTTATTTACTTCCACTAATGCAAAAACAGATGGAAAAATGAACCGTCAGTTTACATCAGTTTTTCATCTGATCCGTTTCGGAAGAAAAATAAAGCTTTTATCCGCTTAAAAACGGATGTTGATGGATGCAGATGTAAACTGATGTAAATAGATGCATATGTTTACATCTGCAAATAGCCATTTGCATCCGTTTTTCTGTAGACATGCATTGCTGTCCGTTTTTCATCCATCAACAGATGGATGAAAAACGGACAAACAGACCGCATGTGAATGGAGCCTAATGTTGCGTACACACCATTGGACATTTCGACAACAAACCGGATGTTGTCTCAAACTTGTCTTGCATACACACGGTCGCACAAATGTTGTCGGAAATTCCGATCGCCAAGAATGTAGTCACATACAACACGTACAATGACACTATAAAATAAGTGTGCCACCCTTTGGGCTCCTTCTGCTAATCTCGTGTTAGTAGAAGTTTGGTGAGAGACGATTCACGCTTTTCAGGCTTGGGCTTTTCAGTCTGTTACTGCTCTTCAGAAATAATAAAGAAATCAGTTGGTCAAAACTCTGTGTGAATATCAGCAGCACTAATGCAAAACAACTTCATTATTCTAGCATTATAAAGAAGAAGAGAATGTGCTGCATTAAAGGATTAAAAATTTGCAGCGTGACGAATGTGCTATCTCCATTACGAACGCTAGTTTTACCAGACCGATCGCTTCCGTCTTGTACTTGATTCAGAGCATGCGTGGAATTTTGTGCTGGGAGCCGAATGCGGCAATGGTGTGAACCCAGCCTTAAAGAAATGGTGAAGGCTGAGTGGGGTTGGGCTGTGGACTTAAAGGGGTTGTAAAAGGTAAATATATTTTTCCTAAATAGCTTCCTTTACCTTAGAGCAATTCTCCTTCACTTACCTCATCCTTCAATTTTGCTTTTAAATGCCTTATTTCTTTTTTTTTTTTTTTATGATAAGAAAATGAAACATATTTATTGGGCATAATAATTTGAAACATTTGCAAATCTTTGGATGCAGTTAACAGCTACAAAGATCATGTCAACAATTTGCTAGCTTGATGTGATGTCCAGCATAATATCAGTGGAATCTTTCTGTACATTATATACAAATGCATAATCTTCCTTTAATTCCAAACTGATTGTAATATTACATTTTGCCAACTATTCTTTATTTTTTTTTCAAATATTTTTATTGGAAATTTGTATTAATACAAAAGGAGACAAACAGTGACCAGAGCAAATGTAAGACAACAAATCACCTCATCCAAAGGAGCATTAAAGAGCGAGAAAAACTGTTATAAACTTAAGTAATCAGGGCTCCCTCCCCACTCTCCCCCCGCGCCCCAAAAGGGAACAAGCTGCGCAGGAGGTGTATGGATCAGGTCATCCCCGAAACAACACGCACTCTGTAGATAACACCTAAAACGTCGACAGGCAAGCTAAAATTTGTAACGCAAAGGTCCGCAAGGAAGGCTGAAAAGGCAAAAGGGTCTAATAAGTTTGAGAGCCAAGAGAGAGGAGAAGACTTCAAACCCTCCTGGTTCCAGCTAGTGACATTTGAAGGACCCACAACACATAAGGAATATAACTAGACCATAACTAAGAACCAGTAACGAGAGGACCCTTGTGGTCTAAATTTGTCTCAATATGTCCTTATTTCTTCTGAGAAACCCTTACTTCCTGTTCTTCTGTCTGTAACTACACACAGTAACAGTAATGCAAGGCTTTCTCCCTGGTGTGGAGAAAGCCTCTTGAGGGGGGAAGGGGCGAGCAGGAGGGTCAGGGCGCTCTCTACTTTTCAGATAGAGAAAGGAGCTGTGTGTTAGTGGGCGTCCTGACACTCCTGCTCACCCCCTACCCCCTCCCCCTCAAGAGGCTTTCTCCACACCAGAGAGAAAGCTTTGCATTACTGTGTGTAGTTACAGACAAAAGAACAGGAAGGCCATTATTGGGATTCAGCAACACTGTCTAGGTGCTGTGTTTACAAGTTCAAGGGGACTAAAAGCATCACATGGGAGAAAATGGGGAAAGGAGGAAATGAAGGTCCCTTCCTTTCCTTCTTTCCAATTTCTTACACAGTTTTTTGGTTATGTTCTGGGGATGGCTGGCACGGCACCAGAACTTTTATGTAACTACAACAAGGACTAATACAGCAATTCTATATTGTGCAGATGCAGTACTTGCGCTGGGTGATTTTCATCTCTTCAATACATAGGAGAAAATGCATTTGTTTGCCTCAAATACGCTAACAACTGCTTATTCTCCAGGATTGTGTCCTAGGTCCTTGAACTAAAAACCAAGCATGATCATGGTATTCCGACGTATGTTAATGTGCATAAAAAAAGATTAACTTATTGGGGACAAGATTGTTTGATTAAAATGCCCGTGGCAAGCTTTTTATTCACAATGCATATCAGTAATATAAACCTTTCACATTGAGCTAATGAAATCCTGATGGTTATCGCAGTTTACCACTTGAAGAGCTCCAGTATTCAATTGATAAATCTGTTTTGTAGCATCATGCTTACTATCCATTACTAAACTCCAATTAAACTACCTCAGACTGATTTAAAATAACTTATTTTGGCATCCACCAAACTTTCAAATTTTAGGAACTTTGCCCTATAAATGAAAACAGATTCCTTGAAGTGTTTTGTATAAGGGTGAGTGCAAGGTCCAATGGGATAATTGCTTCTAAAACAATTCTAAGCACTTCACTTTTACTGCCACCGTTTGGCTTTTTCGTAGAAGGCTAACAATTTCAGGCAAAACATATGGTTAAAAGGCATCATTCTGACATTTAAACATTCACCCTTCAACACTTTTATATGCTTAAAAAAAAAAAAATCAGTGATACTTTTTTTTAAAGCTTTTTATTTCCTTGTTGTTTTTTTTTTATCCTTTAATTATTTTTTTCCCCCCATACTGGCAAGAACCAAATGGATATTTTACCTAGCAGCCAAATCATATATTGCAATGGCTGGAGAAGGTCGTTGTCTTTGATGACAGAATTATTAACACATATTTAAATGTGAGATCTTGTGGCTTGGAAACAATAAATTCAGTAAATGGGCAAAGATGCACTGCTAACTCAGCTAGTAAGAAACTTTAATATTCTTCACTCAGTTCCGTTTATGCCCCATTCTGACAAGGGTTACAAGACGCTCGTCAGTGAATTTTTACTGGCTAATTACAGGGTTTAATCATGGGGAATATTGGAGGGGAAAGGACTGCAAGGATGTAATGGAGAACAAAATAATAATAGGAGCTAGTTATGCAGGCTAGACAATACCTGGTGGTCCATGTCCTATCTTTCATACTTTTATGCTCTGAATTTTCTGTGCGTTACCTAATTATCATCTATTGCCATTTGCTGAGTTCTCTCAGCAACTCAGCAAGGTCAAGCAAAGTCTCACTCTTTGTTCCAAAACCATATGCGTTTAGTGCTTGTCATGCACGATGGCAGATTCGTTATTTCTGAAAGTAGCTTCACAAGCTTTTTAGAGTACAACTGTGTGAGTTAAAGCAAAGATCTATCTGTGGAAAAAAAAAAATGTTTTTAGCTCTCTAATAAAATTTAGTTGTACATGTGGAAGTCGAATTGAACAGTTATTATGTTAGAGAGAAGGATTTAAAAAAAAGGTATACTTAGAGAAATGCGTAGGAATGTTTTTTAAAGGAGCAGAAAACCTTGCACTTCTACCCAGCCAGCTAACTAAGTTTCACAGCCATTAAAGTGGTTGTAAACCCTTTCATATACCCAGTAAAATGACAGGCCTCGGGTGATACACAGAGATTAAACAAATCCTTCTACATAAGTTGTATCTGTTTATCTGCAATCTTCTCTTCTCTACAGTTTTTCAAAGTGCAGAATTGCTAAAGCTTGTCTGAGCTGTCAGAAAGAAGGGGACAGAGGGCTGAAATTGCATATTGCAGAGCTCAGTGAGAACGGATTGAGGGACACACCCACCTTCACACAGTACACAGGAGCAGAGCTAAGACTGTCAATCACAGGCTGTGTGCTAGAGCTTTATCCGTCACCTTTTTTGTGGTGTCAAGAAAACTTCAAAATTCAAACTTCAAATTTGAAAAGTGAATTATGCTGATAGCAGAGGAGGCAGCAGACAGAAATGGCACTTAGTTCTCTTAATTGAGGCAAATTCACACTATGGAGGTATATGCTTTGTTACACTATATTAACAAAAGTATTTGGATGCCTGCCTTTACACGCACATGAACTGTAATGACATCCCAATCTTAGTTTGTAGGGTTCGATATTGAGTTGGCCCACCCTTTGCAGCTATAACAGCTTCAACTGTTCTGGGAAGGCTGTTCGCAAGCATTAGTCGAATGGGAATGTTTGACCATTCCTCCAGAAGTGCAATTGTGAGGTCAGCCTCTGAGGTGGATGAGAAGGCCTGACTTGAACGTCTCCTCTCTAATTCAATCTAAAGGTGTTCTATCGGGTTGAGGTCAGGGCTCTGTGCATACCAGTCAAGTTCCTCCACCCCAAACTCGCTTATCCATGGAACAGGAAGGGGCCATCCCCAAACTGTTTCCACAAAGTTGGGAGCATGAAATTGTCCAAAATGTCTTGGTATTCTGACACCTTAACAGTTCCCTTCACTGGAACTAAGGGGTCAAGCCCAACCCCTGAAAAACAACCCCACACTATAACCCCCCCTCCACCAAATGATTTTGACCAGTGTGCAAAGCAAGATCCATAAAGACATGGCCAATCGAGTTTGGGGTGGAGGAACTTGACTGGCCTGCACAGAGTGCTGACCTCAACCTGATAGAACACCGTTGGGATGAATTATGGACAGCTTTCCATGAAGAGTTGAAGCTGCTATAGCTGCAAAGGGTGGGCCAACTCAATATTTAACCTGGACTAAGACACGGATGCCATTACAATTCATATGTGTGTAAAGGCAGGTGTCCCAATCATTTTGGTAATTGAGTGTCTGAAGTTTACAACCACTTGAAAGAAGGCTTGACTTACTGTAAAAGAATGTACTTACATCCTGTTCTTTGCTACTAGTGAGACCAGTGACTTGCTTGCCAGGTACTCTGCAGCCCAAAAAAGATTCAAGCTTTGGTAAGGGATAAATATAAAAATAGCAATTGCCACACTAATTAAATAATAATATAAACTTGTGTAATAAAATAAAGTGACAACAATCAGTCCACAGAATTTCCATATAAGTTCATATATAAATAAATGTAATAAAATTGTTGCAAAACGTGTCCAAAGGATAGTGAACGACCATACACCCAAGTGCGCCTTCCACTGTATTTAATACAAGATGTGCCCTTACCAGATACAGTAGACTCCACGTTACAGGAGTCTAGTCAGACATGGAATCACACATAATGAAGGATCCATTCACTGGAAAAGAAGTGTAGCGACACAGCCACCGGTGCTGGTTAGTCACTCTTTCCCATTAAGGTTTATGAAAGAAAGGCAAAAAGTCACCAAATAGCATAAAACAAGGGAGGTTTTATTGAAAAAAAAAAATAAAAGTGACCAATACAGTGTAACAAATGGATAAAAAAAGTTCCTACATAAAAAATCTGCAGCTCTGGATAGCTTGGTATAGCTGGACATACTAGTTTTGTCATACATGACGTCATCAGGGGCTGTCATATGTTCTGTCATATGTTCTATGGCGGAAAGAGCACAGCTGTTCAAATAAAAGGGAGGAACGAAGCCTTGTTTCTGGCTACAATAAAAAGTAGATAGGAAATCAAACCTCCGTCGGAGTCAGAGGAAGAGAATCAAGCCTCATTTTCGAAAGAAATCTTTCGGCATCACCCCAAAGCTGGCAAATATGGAGCTGGAAAGTACAAGGTGACGGAGAGGAGGGTCTCCTAAAAGGGATGTTTCTCAGATGGAAGTTATGAATTAAAATCCTACAATCCTTTTGGTATAAATATTGATTGGGACATTAATGCATTCATTAATAATGCTTGATGTCCCTCTCAGCATTAGTTTTAGTTTCTTATAGACAGTTCACATACAGTTTATCTATTTTTATGTGTGGTGTTATTTTATATTTAAGCATCCAATGTGTTGGCCCTTTGCGGAAAGAGGACAGCATTATATTTTTTATTACATTTTTTTATATTTACTTTTTCCAATGCCTTTCTATCTCTTCTGTTTTGTTGGGCACACAGTGCCAGTTTATGTCTGCCTTGGTCACTCCCTTTTTCTATGGTAGCTGTCACGTGTGTGGTGCGGGACTGTTTGTCCCCGTGCTATCCAGTTCCATATTTGTCAGCTCTGAGGTGACGCTGAAATCTGTCTTCAAACTTTGGTGGCCATTTTGAAGAAAATTATTTTATTTAAACAGATGTGCTCTTTCTGTCATAGACCATATAAAAGCATAGTTTTTGGCATAGACTCCATGCCCCCGATGACGTCATGTATGACAAAACTAGCAGGTGGGGAGTCTATGTCAAGCAATACCATGCTATCCTTATCTGCAGATTTTTTATGTAGAAACTTTTTTATCCATTTGTTACACTGTATCGGACATGTAGTCACCTTTAATGGCATTTTTTTTTAAATAAAACCTCCCTGGTTTTAAGCTATGTGGCAACTTTTTGCCTTTCTTTCATATACCTTCATGGGAAAGAGTGACTGACCAGCACCAGTGACCGTGATGCTACCCTTCTCTACATCCAGTGGATGGATCCTTCATTATGTGAGTCCATACCTGACTTGACTCCTATAACGTGGAGTCTAGCTATGTGGTAAGGTCACATCTTGTATTAAATGCGGTGGAAGGCACATTTAGGTGTATGGGCGTTCACTATTCTTTAGACACGTGTTGCAATTATTTTATCACATTTATTTTTATATGGACTTATATGGAAATCCTATGGACTGATCATTGTCACTTTATTTTATTTCACATGTTTATATTATTATTTATTTAGCATTGCAATTGTTGTTTTTATATGTATTTTGACAAAATTTGGTTTTCATAATATTATCACGTTCTCCTGCGCAATTTCAACCTCCATTTCCATTGGATAAGCACTATACTGTCACAGAAAAGCTGCAAAGATGATCTGTCTTCTATAGTTCTATGGACATGCAAGTTTGACCTATTACTGGTTCATTAGACATGCAAGCTTGTTTTTTTTGACTGTAGTGTATCTGTTATTCATAGCCCCTTGGATCAGCGGGCTGTCTGCTATTTGTAGTTCTACAGCTCAACATACTAAGTCCCTCTGTTATCTGTTGCCCTACACACATATATTCAAGAGCTTTATGTGTCACCCAGTTCCACCCACTTTTTAATATAGTAGCTTCCTGGGTAGTTTCTGCCCAGTCTGTCAATCAGCACCACTATTTAGGATAGGCTCTAACTAGCAATATGTGCCTGGACAATAGGTGGCATTTTTAGTAGCAGGCCCTAGTTTCCAGTACATTTTATGAGTTCCTAGTACTTGTTTCAGGTCCGGTGTGTTCCTGTAGACCCCATACACATCCAGTCTTCCAGCTCCAGTATGTTCCCAATGCTCCCAACCACATCAAGCATTCTCCTTCAGTTTGTCTCGTGTGCATTCAAACTAAAATCCGGTCTCCCAGTTCCTGTGTGCCCCTGTGAACTCTCGACTTACTTTGAGTACAGAATTATTGTTTTGTTTTCTTAAGTCTTGACGTGAGTGCAGTAAATAAGATCTGACATATTCTGCACTTATTCTGTCCCACAGCAAAATTCAACTACACCATCAGGAGCTCTGATAAAGACCAGGTGCTCATGAGACTTCACCCCAAACACACTGCCATCAGACATGCAAGCTGCACAGAGGATCCACAAGCCTTTTACACTAAAGAATAAAGCCATATATGGATCAACATTCAGGCGATTCATCAGGGATTGGTTGGGATTAAGTCCATCTATGGGCAAGCTGATTGTACCCAAGTCAATCCATTGATTAACCTGGGTATAACCAGCCTGTCATATTTTTTACATGTGATTATTGCAAGCAGATATAGTTACTAGCAGCAGGGCCGTCTTTAATTTTGATTGGGCCCTGTGCAGTTATTTTTTTTGCCCCTCCCCCCCTCCATTCTGAGACATACAAAAAAATAGCAGATAGACGCAAAATCAGTTTACTGCAGCAGATCACATAGAGATTGCAATTATTTGCCAAAAGTTACAGCCTATCCTTACCGCTCACTGGCTGGTTGCCAGAGGTTACAACACATCATTTCTGCTTGCCGATTGGTTGCTAGAGGTTACTGCACATTATTAGTGCTCACTGATTGGTTGCTATAGGTTAATGCACATCATTACCACTCACTGAGCAGTGGAGCAATCCCAAATAATTGAGCAAGTAAAGCGGCACATTAATACACATACTACAGGAGAGGGTCAGAGAGTGCAGACATACTGCACAAGATTACCAGAGACTGTGACATACTGCACAAGATTACCAGAGACTGTGACATACTGCACAAGATTACCAGAGACTGTGACATACTGCACAAGATTACCAGAGACTGTGACATACTGCACAAGATTACCAGAGACTGTGACATACTGCACAAGATTACCAGAGACTGTGACATACTGCACAAGATTACCAGAGACTGTGACATACTGCACAAGATTACCAGAGACTGTGGCATACTGCACAAGATTATCAGAGACTGTGACATACTGCATGAAGTTACCAGAGACTGTGACATACTGGTCGAGATTACCAGAGACTGTGACATACTGCACAAGATTATCAGAGACTGTGACATACTGCATGAGATTACCAGAAACTGTGACATACTGCACGAGATTACCAGAAACTGTGACATACTGCACGAGATTACCAGAAACTGTGACATACTGCACGAGATTACCAGAGACTTTGACATACTGCACGAGATTACCAGAAACTGTGACATACTGCACGAGATTACCAGAGACTTTGACATACTGCACAAGATTACCAGAGACTGTGACATACTGCATGAAGTTACCAGAGACTGTGACATACTGCACGAGATTACCAGAGACTGTGACATACTGCATGAGATTACCAGAGACTGTGACATACTGCATGAAGTTACCAGAGACTGTGACATGCTGCACGAGATTACCAGAGACTGTGACATACTGCACAAGATTACCAGAGACTTTGACATACTGCACAAGATTACCAGAGACTGTGACATATTGCACAAGATTACCAGAGACTGTGACATACTGCATGAATTTACCAGAGACTGTGACATACTGCACCAGATTACCAGAGACTGTGACATACTGCATGAGATTACCAGAGACTGTGACATACTGCATGAAGTTACCAGAGACTGTGACATACTGCATGAGATTACCAGAGACTGTGACATACTGCATGAGATTACCAGAGACTGTGACATACTGCATGAAGTTACCAGAGACTGTGACATACTGCACGAGATTACCAGAGACTGTGACATACTGCTTAAGATTACCAGAGACCAGGGGCCGACTGACCATTGAGTCACTCGCCCGAGGGCCCCGCGCCACTAGGGGGCCCCATCAGGGTTGCCAGGCTCAGTAAAACCAGGGCCAGTATGTAAAAATCTGTGTTTTTTTTACATCTGTCTCTGATATGTCCAAAACTGACATACTTTTGATGTGAAAATCCAGAGATTTTTAGCTGCCCCACCCCTGCACTGCCTCCTGGCGTGGTGGCCATCTGTAAGCCCGGGGGCCCCATAATCTTCTATTGCCCAGGGGCCCCATGAGTTGTCAGTCCGCCCCTGCCAGAGACTGTGACATACTGCACGAGATTACCAGAGACTGTGACATACTGCACAAGATTACCAGAGACTGTGACATGCTGCATAAAGTTACCAGAGACTGTGACAAATAGGGCATAAAGTTACCAGAGACTGTGACACACTGCATAAAGTTGCTGTGAATTGGGGCTCAGATGACAGTTTTGAAAAGTGCACAGAGGACACAGGAGGCGGTATTCGCGTGCTAGCCAGCAGAGAGGGGGCGGCCCGGGAGCTCCACTCGGAACCAGGGCCGGCCTTTGGGGTGTGCGGACAGTGCGATCGTACAGGGCGCCATAGCAACATGGGCGCCTGGCGACCGCACAGATTTTTTAATTTGCTCACGTATTAAGTAGTGGGCGGGGGCGTGCCGCACACTGTGGGTGTCAGGCCGGGGCCCCCCCCCCACTGAAGAGGACCTTGCCGGGTGCCTGGCTTTGCAGGGGTGGTGCCGTGCAAGCCGCATCCCAGCGAGCCGTCGGCATACCCGTGGTCTGAATCTCGGCTGCCTGTGACTGTCTTAGTCACGCAGCCGAGCAGTGAAGCCGCCTCCCCCTTGCCTGTACTGTGCTGTGTGTGCAGCACGCGGCAAGCAGGTTATCTGAGCCTGCTTGCTTTACAGGTCTGAAGGGGGGGTCGTCTGTATTTTAGGGGGGTCTGCACTGTAGGGGTTTATCTGTATTGTAGGGGGTGGTGTTTTCTGTATTGTGTGTGTGTGGAGGGGTTCTTTATTGTTGGGGGGTCTGCACTGTAGGGGTTTATCTGTATTGTAGGGAGGGGGGGTGTTATCTGTATTGTGGGGGGGTGGTTCTTTATTGTAGGGGTGGTCTATTGTAGGGGGGTTCTGTATTGTGGGGGGGGGTTCGCACTATTGTAAGGAGAGATCTGTATTGTAGGGGGAGGGGTATGCACTGTACGGGGGTGCTGTGTAATGTAAAGGGGTCCAGAGGTGCAGGGTGCTGTGTAGCATAAAGGGGTCCAGAGCTGTGGGGTGCTGTGTAATGTAAGGGGCCCAGAGGTGCAGGGTGTGGTGTAATGTAAGGGGCCCAGAGGTGCAGGGTGCTGTGCAATGTAAAGGGGTCCAGAGGTGCAGGGTGCTGTGTAGCGTAAAGGGGTCCAGAGGTGCAGGGTGCTGTGTAATGTAAGGGTCCCAGAGGTGCAGGGTGCTGTGTAATGTAAGGGGCCCAGAGGTGCAGGGTTCTGTGTAGTGTAAAGGGGTCCAGAGGTGCAGGGTGTTGTGTAATGTAAAGGGGCCCAGAGGTGCAGGGTGCTGTGTAATGTAAAGGAGTCCAGAGATGCAGGGTTCTGTGTAATGTAAAGGGGTCCAGAGCTGTGGGGTGCTGTGTAATGTAAGGGGCCCAGTGGTGCAAGGTGCTGTGTAGCGTAAAGGGGTCCAGAGGTGCAGGGTGCTGTGTAATGTAAGGGGCCCAGAGGTGCAGGGTGCTGTGTAGTGTAAAGGGGCCTAGAGGTGCAGGGCGCTGTGTAGTGTAAAGGGGCCTAGAGGTGCATAGTGCTGTGTAATGTAAGGGGCCCAGAGGTGCAGGGTGCTGTGTAATGTAAGGGTCCCAGAGGTGCAGGGTGCTGTGTAATGTAAGGGGCCCAGAGGTGCAGGGTGCTGTGTAGTGTAAAGGGGTCCAGAGGTGCATTGTGATGTGTAGTGTAAAGGGGTCCAGAGGTGCAGGGTGCTGTGTAGTGTAACGGGGTCCAGAGGTGCAGGGTGCTGTGTAGTGTAAAGGGGCCCAGAGGTACAGGGTGCTGTGTAATGTAAGGGGCCCTGTGGTGCAGGGTGCTGTGTAATGTAAGGGGCCCAGAGGTGCAGGGTGCTGTGTAATGTAAAGGGGTCCAGAGATGCAGGGTGCTGTGTAATGTAAAGGGGTCCAGAGCTGTGGGGTGCTGTGTAATGTAAGGGGCCCTGTGGTGCAGGGTGCTGTGTAATGTAAGGGGCCCAGTGGTGCTGTGTAATATAAGGGGCCCAGAGGTGCAGGGTGCTGTGTAATGTAAGGGTCCCAGAGGTGCAGGGTGCTGTGTAATGTAAGGGGCCCAGAGGTGCAAGGTTCTGTGTAGTGTAAAGGGGTCCAGAGGTGCAGGGTGTTGTGTAATGTAAAGGGGCCCAGAGGTGCAGGGTGCTGTGTAATGTAAAGGGGTCCAGAGATGCAGGGTTCTGTGTAATGTAAAGGGGTCCAGAGCTGTGGGGTGCTGTGTAATGTAAGGGGCCCAGTGGTGCAAGGTGCTGTGTAGCGTAAAGGGGTCCAGAGGTGCAGGGTGCTGTGTAATGTAAGGGGCCCAGAGGTGCAGGGTGCTGTGTAGTGTAAAGGGGCCCAGAGGTGCAGGGCGCTGTGTAGTGTAAAGGGACCCAGAGGTGCAGGGTGCTGTGTAATGTAAGGGGCCCAGAGGTGCAGGGTGCTGTGTAATGTAAGGGTCCCAGAGGTGCAGGGTGCTGTGTAATGTAAGGGGCCCAGAGGTGCAGGGTGCTGTGTAGTGTAAAGGGGTCCAGAGGTGCAGGGTGCTGTGTAGTGTAAAGGGGTCCAGAGGTGCAGGGTGCTGTGTAGTGTAACGGGGTCCAGAGGTGCAGGGTGCTGTGTAGTGTAAAGGGGCCCAGAGGTACAGGGTGCTGTGTAATGTAAGGGGCCCTGTGGTGCAGGGTGCTGTGTAATGTAAGGGGCCCAGAGGTGCAGGGTGCTGTGTAATGTAAAGGGGTCCAGAGATGCAGGGTGCTGTGTAATGTAAAGGGGTCCAGAGCTGTGGGGTGCTGTGTAATGTAAGGGGCCCTGTGGTGCAGGGTGCTGTGTAATGTAAGGGGCCCAGTGGTGCTGTGTAATATAAGGGGCCCAGAGGTGCAGGGTGCTGTGTAATGTAAGGGGCCCAGTGGTGCAGGGTGCTGTGTAATGTAAAGGGGTCCAGAGATGCAGGGTGCTGTGTAATGTAAAGGGGCCCAGAGGTGCAGGGTGCTGTGTAATGTAAGGGGCCCTGTGGTGCAGGGTGCTGTGTAATGTAAAGGGGTCCATCCAGAGGTGCAGGGTGCTATGTAATGTAAAGGGGTCCAGAGCTGTGGGGTCCTGTGTAATGTAAGGGGCCCTGTGGTGCAGGGTGCTGTGTAATGTAAAGGGGTCCATCCAGAGGTGCAGGGTGCTATGTAATGTAAAGGGGTCCAGAAGTGCAGGGTGCTGTGTAATGTAAAGGGGTCCTGTGGTGCAGGGTGCTGTGTAATGTAAGGGGCCCAGTGGTGCAGGGTGCTGTGTAATGTAAGGGGCCCAGTGGTGCAGGGTGCTGTGTAATGTAAGGGGCCCAGAGGTGCAGGGTGCTGTGTAATGTAAAGGGGTCCAGAGCTGTGAGGGTGCTGTGTAATGTAAGGGGCCCAGTGGTGCAAGGTGTTGTGTAATGTAAAGGGGTCCACCCAGAGGGGCAGGGTGCTATGTAATGTAAAGTGGTCCAGAAGTGCAGGGGGCTTTGTAATGTAATGGGTGTTGTGTAATGTAAAGGGGTCCAGAAGGGCAGGGGGCTTTGTAATGTAATGGGGCCCAGAGGTGCAGGATGTGTAATGTAAAGGGGCCCAGAGGTGCAGATGTGGAGAGGGGTACACAGTAGTGACAGGTACACCTGGCAGGCCGCAGGCAGATTCTGCCGGAAAGACGGCATGGCGGCTGTCCTTGCCTTGCTATGAGGAGCTCATACGCCATGCGCACTGAGAAGACAAAGGAGGGCAAGAATCCACAGATGCAGGCAGCAGATGTAAAACCTTTTTTCTGTAAGTAAATTCTTTTTTTACAAGTGCACTGCTTAATGTCTGTTTTGTATTTTCTTTTTTAAATAGGGTGTTTCTTAAAGGAATAGTAAATACAAAAGTTAAAAAATACTTTATTGTAATTATGTTTGATATTTGATAGTAAATTTACAGGTAGTGTTATTATACCGTGTGATTTACTTTATAAGTGGCGTTATTATACTGTGTGAATAAAGGAATGGAAGGCTTTAAATGGAGCCGGTATTGGAGAAATGGGTGTGGTTACCGAGGGGTGTGGTTACCAAGGGGCGTAGTTACTGAGGGGCGTGGTCACTAGGGGGCGCTGTAAAGCTTTCTCGCACAGGGCGCCTAAAGGCCTAAGGCCGGCCCTGCTCGGAACAAAGCTTTTGTAGTTAGAGCCAGTAATCGGAGTGGGCGTGTCAGGGGAGCTCCAATGACAAGCCCACACTGATCACTGCTCTAACTGCAGCCGCTCTGTTCCGAGCATACAGGCTACATGGGGCAGGGTCAGCGCGTCTGTGGAGCTCCCGGTCCCGCCCCTCCCTGCTGGCTAGATCGGGAATACAGCCTCCCGTGTCCTATGTGCACTCTGTAAAGCCGACGTCAGGGCCCTAATTCACGGGTAGCGCATTGCCCCCTACAAAGCTTGGGCCCAGGGCAAGTTCCCCATTTTCCATGCGCTAAAGACGGCCCTGACTAGCAGTAATCAATCACTGTGTTCTACTGTCCAGGGTGGCTTGGTTTTCTATTCACCTATTACCAGGCCCAATTTAGTTATAAGAAATGCAAACCTGCAGAAACGCACAGTTTTCAAAACAGCTGGTTATGTAAATGAAAGAATATGCACTAAACTCAGTTTTGTACAATTTGTATATTCATCATCACATTGATAGGGGAAGAGGGTGTAAAATGTAGGGTGAAGGAAATTGATTATCGCCACACTAGTGTTTGATCCACAGTTCAGAATTCCAAGTCTATGCTGTTTCAGAAAAATGACTTGCTCTTTAGTAGCAGCATCACTTTTGAATTCTACTCCATAACGGGATTGTCAAGAGTGGTTTATATGCATCTGTGTACTGGTGAAATATTTTTTTAGTATTTTTGGCTTTAGAATGCTGACAAATATGCTATTAAAATGTAAGCTCACATATACATATGTCTGTCTGTTGCCCTGTATATCATATTGCTTTAGCTATTCTGTTGATGAAGTTGTAAGTGAGCGGTTAACTCACAGATCACACATAATACTGAAAAAAAATGCATCCCATTTAGACTTCAGAAATCACTTCTTTCTTTCTTTCTGAAATGCATTGCAGTAAATGAGACAAGATGTTCCTGGGCTTAAAGCTGGCATTCTATATGTAAATGTCCTTCTGTGTCATAAGTACTTTAACAGCTTCATAAGTCTCAGCCTCAACACTTCATCAATCACTTGTGCTTATTCATTTTCCTTGCTTTTTTCACTGCAAGAAATAAAAACAAGATTTAAACCTCAATATTGTAGATAAGGTAAATGGTCAGCATATCACATAAACTCTGTTGTTAATCTTAACTCCTTCAGGCTAATCTACTTCTGCTTGGGCTGTTGCAAATCTACTTCACCAATCAAAACCAATCAAGAAAATACAGATAATTCATTATATGAGAAGCAAACAGAAATACATCATTGGAATATACAATATATTCATTCTCCTTAAAATATAGTTAAACCCAAGAACAAGGATGCACACATGTAATTTAATGCTTACCAGTCCTTAAAGTTGGTGGCTAAATTAGATTTATATTTTTTCATTGACAGTAAGTACAGAAAACACTCTTGAGAGAAACCAAGTGTTCCTTTAAGAACCTGTGAATTGAAAATAAATCTTAAACAATATTTACATCTTGCCCAGTTATCTTATGTAAGGCCCCTTTCACATGGGCGATCTGATCAGGTCTGCCTGACAAATTTTTTAGATAGACCTGATCGGACCTTCTAGTCTCTTCTATGGAGTGGAGGATGTCAGCAGACACTGTCCACTGCCACCTGCCACCATACAATTCGATCCTGTCTGACCAAAACAGACGAATGGGGGATATATTCCCCATCTGTCTGGTGGATCAGATGGAAGCAGACAGGTGGCCCATTTCCATCCGACACAAAGAAAAAAGTGGCACCTTCTAAGCGTAGCAATAAGACTGTTTATTGAAGAACTAATATGTAATAAGAATCACACTCACAAACGAGCAATATAAGTTGGCATATCTGGAATGTTATCATCCACGCTGTGCCGGGGCTGCTTGTTGCCAGATGTCGGTGGTATGGGGTGTCTGTATATCCTCCTTGTTGCGGTAACGGTGGTGGAACCCATCGCTCTCAGCAGACGTGGAAGACAGTATTCACAGGAACATAGGCATCGATGACGTCACTTGTTCCTTGAGTACTCACAAGCTTGTAACTAGATATAAACCAAGAAATGTACCATTAAAGTTAGTCTACTTGACCCTTCAAAACGTAGCCCCCTCTCGTTCTTGAAAGGGCATGCGATGGTATATTTATTCTGTTCGTTTTACAACTGGACCTGACTCTCTCTCTGGCTCCTGTGTATGAGCTTATACTGGACTTACTTGCATAACAACTTGCCAGGGAAAAGGACGTCTCCAACGGTTGATACCCTCTCCCTACTTGGGTAGCCGGTACAGACACATACAATTATTTTTTCATTCAAAATTTTCCAAGGATAAGGACTCCCTACATTTCAGCTGTACAAGATGGATAGCTCAGTAACTTACCATATGAAAGTGCACCATCTAGCTGGAAAGCATGTGACATCTATTTTTTTTTTAGATTACAACACTTCTGCAAACCTTGAAGAAAGAGACTCTTTCGTAGTATGTATGTATGTATTTATTGAGTGTGATTCTCCGTAAAAGAGGGGATATATTTGTTATGGGTTCAGAATGCCATGTCTGCTAAGTTAAATCATATGCCAATATTGTTTTATAACAAAAAAAATATGAAATAATGAAACAATTATGGGCAACTATTATAAATGCAATACAGAATTTCTTGAGTAATGACTGGAGCTGATATTATGTTTTGTGCAGGATTCTATAATATAGTAACATGCACATGCTAAACTTAAAGGTAGTGGCACTCCAGCAAGAATTATTGGTAGGTCTCATATGACTGTCCTGGCAACTATCTGTTTGCAGTGAGACATGCAGAGGGAAGAAGAGTGCTGGGATCGGATATTTACAGATTCAGATCACTGAATTTGGATTGGGGGTATGGAAGTAAATGCCATGCATATCATGTCATCTCGACTAAATTTGGGTATTTGGTGTATTCTGATGACAGGTCACAACTGGTTTGTTTGGTGCATAAGCAAAAACAAGGTGGCACCTTATATAAGGTGTGAATAAATGGCTTAAAAATTAGTCAAAATTAACAACATTTATTGTAGTACTGAAATATGGATAACATAGCATAGAGCAATTGATGCGATCATGTTCTATAGACATAACAATAAGTTACAAACCATATTTACACACAAATAACAACCATATCAGCAATCCCCCCCCCCCTTACTGGTTAGTTTTATGATTATGAACCAAATTCTTCAGTAAACATACCACCTAAATCATCAGATGATACATTATCGATACTAAATATATTTTCAACATTAATTGAATGTGTAGCCCTAAAATCAAAAATGTCCATACTGAAAATGTGACGAATACAGCAGCAGCACTACATGTTTCAATAGAAAATATAAAATGTAAAGATCTGCTGCGTTTATATCCACAGCTAAGATGATATAACAAAATAAATGGCAGCTAGCATAATATTGATGAAATAGCAATAAAGAAATATTAAAAGGTAGTGCAGCGCTTAGAAAATCAAGAAATAAATCCAAAGACAATGGCCCAGATTCAGGTACATCTGCGCATTATTGGACCGGCGTAGCGCACCGCCTTTACGTTAGACTTGCGCAATTTTGCGGCGTAATCCCCCTATTCTTGTAGCTTTTGTGCAGGAAATTGCGCATGCGTAATGTTTTTCCCGAGGCGTAAGGAGGAGTAATACAAATTGGGAAGGACGTGGGCGTGTTACATTGAAATGAGCCGTGACCCCATGCAAATGAAGGGCCGGCCGGCTCGCGCATGCGCGCTTGAAAGAGCCCATGGTCAGCTCCGCTGTGCGCATGCTCACAACTCGGGAGCGGCGCAATCAGTGAAATTGGAAATGGACTAGGGCAACGTTGTGAACTACGCAAACAGCATAAATAGACACACACAGACGCACTTGCATTGCAAAAGTACATCCCTTTGTCCCTTCCCATTTAACCAAGTGCTTTTGTCCTGTTGTTCGTTGCGGTGTGTTTTGTAGTTGTCAGATTAGTGTTCTGTGTGATCAAGTGTTTGTTAGTAGATCTTTGAAAGTGTTTTTTGATAAGTGTTTGAGAGACTGTTTGTTTGATTGATATATTTCTGTTCGTTTGTTTTCCTGCTGTATTTTTTTTTTTTTTTTTTGTGACTGTTTCTTGCTGAGTATTTTTCTCTTTGTGTGTGTTCTTGCTTGATTGTTTGTGCTTGTTTGTGTGAGTGAATTTTGCTGACTGGGAGTGAGTTTTTTGGGAAGTATGACAGAGAGAAAGAGAAAGCTCAATTTTACAGTCAGGGAAAAACAAATTCTTGCCCGGGCCATTAGCGAGTATGGGCGTTTCCTCCACGGCCCAGACAGTGCCAACACCACCCCGGCCAGGAGGAGGGAGATTTTGGATAGGATCACTGAGCAGGTCAATTCAGCGGGGCCGGGGGAGACCCGGACCCGGTCTGGGATTGACAAAAAAATCAATGACCTCCGGCGTCTGGTCAAACAGAAGCTGGCCAGAATGCATGCCCATGCCAGGGGCACAGGAGGGGGCCCACCATGCCATGGCCCTGACCTTTCATCGGCATGAAGTTGAGGGCCTGCCCGGCTTTGACTCAAGTCCGGAGCCCGTGGTGCCAGGTAAGTATTTTTTTTAATATCAGGTGTGTAGCATGTGTGGGGGAGGGGGTGAAAGGGAATATGTGGCAAGTGTGTGGATCCTCCAACCTGTGAATGTTTTGTGTCATCCACAGATGTGCAGGAGGGTGCAGGGCCATCTGGCCTAACCGCACCAACCCCAGGACAGCAGCCTAATGAGGCCCCCCCAACAAGGCCGGAGTCCGCAGAGGAGGTTCAAGAGGAGGAGGAGAATCATGAGGAGGAGGAGAATCATGAGGAGGAGGAGTCCATGTCAGGCATTGGACGTTTGGTTTTTGAGGACTCTTCCCCTCTGGCTGGCAGCAGGCAGCCCTCCCTAAGGGGGACCCCCCCCTCCTCCCCCAACATGGCTCCCCTCACAAGGGCCTCCCCTTCTCCCCGGCCACAAGCATCAGCTGGAGGCAGGATTTCATCCCAGAACACCAGGGGGGTGGCCGATCTCCTGCCCGCCACTCTGAGAAGGGACCAGTTCCTCCAGACCCGCCATCTGGGACAGGTCAGCCAGACATTGGTGCGGATGGAGGAGAGCCTGTCCTCCATCAAGGATACGCTGGGGAACCTGGACTCCCACTCCCGGGCTTTCACAACCTGCCTAAACGAACTGCAGACGACATCAGCAGGCGTTGGGCAGGATGTGAGGGCCCTTACCCAGGCTATTCAGGCCAACACGGCAACACTTGGTGCTGCCCTGGACAGAATAGCTGTGGCCTTGGAGGGCAGGCCGCCAGGTGGGCAGAGATCAGGGGCTGCTCCTCCTTCCCTGGTTTTACCCCTCCCCCATGAGTCTCCCCTGAGAAGCCGGGGCCAGGGCCGTGGCCGGGGGCGCCCCAGGCGTGGCTCACGCAAGGGGCAATAATTTGTTTTTTCCCCTTTTTTTTTTTTTTTTGCTGGAAATTTTTTGCTTTTGCAGGTAATTTTTTTTTTTTTTTTGGGTTGTGAATGCTGTTTAAATGTGGGGGTGACATTCCTGCCGGAAAAGGGGTGTCACCCTCAATTTTGGTGGAGTAGGGTTCCCCAGGACCAGGGAGAAGTGATCCCCAGGTCCGTGTGAATGGTGTATGAATGTACAGTGACATAATTGGAGCCTTGGTGTGGCGTTGCTGCTCACAAGTCCAGCATGGTGGACTGGTGCCAATCCAATTTGATGTGGATGTGATGTGTCTGTGCTAGGGACCACAGTGGTGTGCATGCATGCATTCTCATTGTGCCAGGATTAATGTGTGTGTTTAACGTGCAAAGATGCCCAATGTGAGTTGTCTCCTGGCTGCTCTTCCCTCAGAAGATGGGGTAGCCTCGGTTAGGGGGGGATTGTCTGGTTCAAGGGTCAGGTCATCACGTAGGGCAATCTGCAGGCCCTTTCTTACTGCGAAGTTGTGCAGCATGCAACATGCACTGATGATCTGGCACACGAAGTTTGGGGAATACAAGAGGGTACCCCCAGACTTATCCAGGCATCGGAAACGTGACTTTAGTAGGCCAAAGGTGCGCTCCACCACTGCTCGTGTTTGGGCATGTGCTTGATTGTATCTTTCCTCTCCTGGGGTTTGGGGGTTCCGGATAGGAGTCATGAGATGGGGTCCCAGTGGATATGCAGAGTCACCTGTAAGGGAAAAGACAGGAGGATGTTAGTCATGCATGTGCCACTTGTGATGTGTGCATCATGGGAGGGGATAGTCATGCCTGACTCCCATGTCACTCACCAACCAGCCAGGTGTCCCCATACACGTTCTGTTCGAATTCCATTCGGATGTGGCATTGATTGTATATGTAGCTGTCATGGCTGGACCCTGGGTGTTTGGCACGGACGTGCCATATGAGGCCTTGGGCATCGACTATCACCTGTACATTGATGGAATGCCAATGCTTCCGATTGCGGTACATGTGCTCTGTCTCCTGGGGGGGCTGGAGTGCCACATGTGTGCAATCAATGGCCCCCACAGTGCGTGGGTGTAACGGTTACCACCGCTTACAACCTTCCATCCATCCACGACAAGCTTATCCGACACACCAACAACCAGGCAGACATGATCCATTCCATTTCCCAGAATAAACGAGACAGCGCTCCGTTCTCTAGTTTCCAAAATGTATGAATAACTTTATTGGTTCTTAGCTTGCTTATATCCAGTACAACAGAATGCAGTTAATCACAGGACAATGTAATCTCCACCCCCCCATTCACTCACTGAGGATAATTCTTTAATTGGTAGCTAGACATGACAGCACCGTATTATCAATAGGGTTCAATTAACCTTGAATAGTAACACAGACATCTAGTTGAATAAGTTCTCTATACAGCTTTGTCACACAATGGCAGTGAGAGTGGGTGTCTTTACATTGAATAGCCAACACCTTAGGATATTTCAATAGCCTATTATACAAAAGGTATGACTCACTGGCTGACCTGGTCATGTCATCATGATCTCCTTGTGATATCTCAGTCCTGCAATATGAAGTATTATTAATGTCTCATCTCATGTAATATGAATTATGATTCACTATTAGCCACCCTATACCCAAAAGGGCACAGGGTGGATTTCGACCCAAGAGTTTTTGGTGCTGCTGGCACAAGAGTATCTCTCATCCTTCCAACGTCTCTGGGTGTCACGGGCCATTCTGTTACAGTGGGAATCTGGCAATTCTGTAGAAATCTGTCATTGCCTTCAGCCGCAGCTCCTCAGTGGTGGGTTTGATGATTTGGTTGGCCATGCGTCTGAGGATTGCAGGGACAACCTGGTGCACACATCTGCTCATGGAGGATTGTGACATCCCAGCCACCACTCCACTTGTTCTTTGAAAAGAGCCACTGGCAAGGACATGGAGTGTTGCCATGACCTTCACCAGTGGCTGCACTGCATGTGAGCGTTGTGTTCGGCTAGTGATGTCCTCCTGCAGGGTTGTGGTTAATTCCAGGATGACATGAGGGGTGAATCGGAAGATGCGAAACACCTCAGAATCACTCATGCCAAACAGGTCTATGCGGGTGCGGTATATCCTCTCCCGTGCCATCCTCCGTGCCATCCTCCGTGCCCTCATCCTTCTTTGTTCATCTAAAGTCAGTAGTATAGCTATGCGCGACGATGCCCCTGGCATGTTGGCATACAGATTGTTGTGCAACACGTGTGACTGCTGAGCTCCTCACTAACAGTGTTGCTTTATCTAACAAGTAGACTTTTTTTCTCTTTTTAGACCAGCTTTTATATGCTCTAATTTTAGACAGGACATTTTGCTGTTGCGCACACTGCGTCGCCTGCGCTGCCCCAACGTTCTTTTGTGGATCCCCGTAAGTCCCTCATTAGCATATTTGACTAGCAAATCAATGGTCTGTCTAGCGCACTTTTGCGTGGACGGATGCGCCAGTCTAACGAAATTACGCGGGACAAAAAAAAGTAGATTTTTTGCGTATCTCGTTCTGGGGATGCTGTGCATCGAAACGCACGCGCACATTTAGACTTACGCACGCGCATCTCCTGTTGCGCAGGCGTAATCGCTCTGTGAATCTGGGCCAATGTTTACTTTTTTGATACTTTCTTGGTGAATTGGTAGGGGTATAATGCCTCGTTTCCACTAAGCGGATCGGTTCGGTACGGTTCGCTATTTTGGGTGTTTCCATTATGAAAGCGCGCCATAAAAGCGAACCGTACTGTGCCAGCAAGGGTCCTGCTTCAGATGAGGGTCCAAAGAAAAGTGGAGCGGTACGGTTAGGGCGGAGCTACTGGCGTCACATGGTTCATTCCACTGATTGGTGGACAGAAAACAGCTATGCTGACGTCAAAGCAAAGCGCCAACCAATCACCACGTCGCTAGTCCATATAAAGGAGAAGGATGGCAGCAAACAACAGGCTTTGGTTATCTGAGGAACTATCTACTTTCCTATCAATTATTGGTGATGGCGTTATTCAGAGTGAGCTTGATGGATCAGTGAGAAATGAGAAGGTCTATAAAGAAATTTCTCAGCGGATGGCAGCCAAGGGATTCGAACGGACGTCGGGCCAGTGTAGGGCAAAGCTGAAAAAGCTTAAAGCTCAATATAAAAAAATTAAGGACGCCAACAGCCGTCGTGGAAATTGTCCAACTGCTTGGAGGTGGTACGACGCCATGGACGCCATTTACGGTCATCGGCCAGCAAACCAAGTCAGGGAGGGAGATCTGGACTCTGCAACTGTAATTCTGGAATCCATGGTAGACCCCTTTGGTAAGTTAATTTTTTTTAAACTTCGCATAGGATATCGCTCTGCTAACCATTTTAAATGAAATATCTAACCATATGTTTATTTTCAGAAACAGTTGATGGACTCTCCAATGATGTATCAAACATTTCAGATGATGGACCTTCAACGTCTTTCAGCAGCAACAGTAGTTTTTTTTTTTTTTTTTTTTTTTAAATATGTTTTTATTAAGGAAGTTACATAACAGAGAAATCATAAAAAAAAACAGGACATAAAAGCATTTTCTGTGGAACATTGCAGTAGATTAACAGTGTATGTAGAGGTTCTCAGAGAGAACAAATAAGGGGGGAGGGTATAGGTTAAGTGGTCACGGGGTAGGTGAAATAGTAGTGCTTGCAAACAAAAAGGAACAACAAGAGAGGGGGGGGGGTAGGGGAGGAGGGAGGGAGGGTAGGAGAGATGTCAATCCCGAGGGGGATCCTGGTATAGAAAAGACATTTTCTCAAAGTTCAACCATTCAGTAGGAGTGAAAGTATACGACATAAAGGGATTCCATAAGTGATAGAAGCGGTTCTTGCTCGGTTCGTGGGTCAGGTCCGTGTTGAGCCTGTCTTTGTATAAGAGCTGCAACAGTTCCCTTTTAACTTGAGCAGTGGTTGGGCAGTCCGCTGATATCCACTTCTGGAGGATGGCTCTACGGGCTATCAAGAGGCATATCAGAGTCCAGTCCCTGCCCAGGGGGGTGGAGGGAGAGGACCAGGGGAGTAGTATGGGGTCCCAGTACCCAAATATAAGTAGTAACGGGTCCCTGGGTATGCGTAGCAGGGTGACATCGAAAATGTATTGGATGACTTGGTCCCAGAAACTGGCTATGAGGGAACAAGACCAGAACCTGTGAGTCAAGTTAGGTTTGGGTTGTTTACAGAGGGGGCATTCTGGGGTGGCATGGGCTCGGCTGAAGGGGATGTGGGCTCGGTGAACAATCTTAATCTGCGTCTCTCTCCATATTTCGTTAGGGATAAGTCTGTGGATGGTGGTGAGGCCATGCAGGAGCTTCTCCACCAGGTCAGGGTCAGGGAAGTCTTTCGACCAGTTGGCCGCCGAGGTTGAGGCCAGGGGGGGGATGTTGTGCTGGAGGAGGGGATGGTAAATGTCTGAGATTTTGTATGAGGCCCGGGAAATAAGGGTGTCGGTAAGGGAGCTCTGGAACCTTTTTCTGTCATCTCGACAGGCGTTTTTCAGGAAACTAATGCATTGAATATACTGGAATACATGTGACGAAGGGAGAGAAAATTTGTCTGCCAGGGCTCTAAAACCTAGGGGGCGGCCTGAAAGGGGGTCACATAAAGAATAAAAGGATTTGATACCCTTACCCTCCCAGTCGAGGTAGGGCTGGTTATCTAAGCCTGGTTGGAAGCTCGGGTTGCCCAGGATAGGGAGGTATCGTGAGATAGAGGAGGGGACATTGAGGGCCTTCCTGACCTCTCTCCAGGCGATGACTGTATCCCGGAGAAGGAGATTGTGTTGGAGGGGAGGGGGGGCAGATTTCCAATGGCAATGGAGAAGGGCCGTGAGCGAGAAGGGGCGGACCATCGCCGATTCGAGGGGGTAGTTCGAGCACCTGGAGGACTGGGTTATCCAATCCAGGCCTGTTCTCAATAGACATGCCAAGTTATATAGCCTGATGTTGGGAAGGGCAATGCCCCCCTCTCGCCTGGGAAGATGCAGCTTGGTAAATGCTATGCGCGCCCTCTTGCCACGCCAGAGGAACTTGGAAATGGCAGAGTTAATGGATTTAATGTCTTTGTGGCGCAAGAGTAAAGGGATGGTTTGTAGTGGGTACAGTAGGCGTGCAAAACTAACCATCTTGACAAGGTGGCATCTTCCCAGTAGCGAGAGAGGCAGGTCCATCCAGTTGGTCAGTTCTTGGGATATTTTGGTGAGCAGGGGGGGGTAGTTGAGGTGGTATAGGGAGGAGGGTAGTTTGCCTATTTTTATCCCCAGGTAAGTGATATGTGACTTTGCAACGGCGAATAAGGAGTTTTGGGACCAGGAGGGGATAGATAGGGAGCCTATTGGGAGTATTTCGCTCTTGCTATAATTGATACGTAACCCTGAACATTGCCTGAATTCGTCAAAGGTGGTCTTGATAGTGGACATGTCGAGTGAGGGGCTGGATGTGAAGATAAGGACATCGTCTGCAAATAGTGACGTGCGAAGGTCGTGGCCTCCGACATGGATGCCATGTAGGGGGGCGATCTGGGTTAGGTGGCGGGAGAGGGGTTCAAGTGCTATGTTGAAAAGGAGCGGGGAGAGTGGACAGCCTTGCCTCGTGCCTTTGTGCAGCCTGAACTCCTCAGAGAGGAGGCCCGCCGCGACCACTTTCGCGGCAGGGGCAGTGTACATTGATTCTATGAGGTGCGTGAAGGGGCCCGAGAAGCCCATTTTGGACATGACCATGGAGAGCCATTCGAAGCTAACGTTATCGAAAGCCTTCTCCGCGTCTAGGGTGATGATGGCGTGGTCTCCTGCCGGGTCATTTTTTGCGTGTTCGAGAGCTAGCATCACCTTCCTGATATTCATGGTGGCCGTCCTACCCTTAACAAAGCCCGACTGTGCGGGGTGAATCAGGGAGGGTATAATGGATGCCAATCTAGTGGCTGCTATCTTGGAGAGGATTTTAACGTCAAGGTTAAGAAGCGAGATGGGCCTATAAGAGCCAGGTTCTAGGGGGTCCTTGCCCTTCTTCTCTAGGAGTTTTACTATGGCCTGATTGCCCGTTGGAAGATAGGACCCACCCGACCATATGTGTGTGTAGACGTTGTGGAGAGGGGGGGACACAGTCGAGCTAAAGGACTTGTAAAATTCTCCGGTGAAACCGTCTGGGCCTGGGGCTTTGGAGGGGGAAAGCTGTTTGATTACGGATTGGACCTCCAGGACAGAGATAGGGGCATTGAGGGCTTCGAGCTGGGTGGGGGTTACCTGGTCCAGGGAGATACGTCGTAGGAAATTGAGGGCTGTCGGCTTATCGATAGGGTCTGAGGCATACAGGGAGGAGTAGAATTGGCGCATAGTATTATTGATACCTTTTGGGGTGTAGTGTATGGAACCCGATGGGTCCCTGAGAGACATGATATGCGTCGGGCGGTTGGGTCCTTTACTTAATCTGGAAAGGAGTCTACCTGCTTTGTTACCAAACTTGTGGAGGGAGGCGTCTAGATGCGCTTTTTGGGTACGTTCGAGGGTGGCTGCCCAGCTATCAAAGGCCTGCTTGGCAGCGAACCAGGCGTTACGGTTGCTGGGGGAGTCATCAGTATAGAGGACCCGCTGGGCCTGATGCAGTGTTGCGCTGGCCTGTTTGTAGCGTCTAAGGGTGTGTTTTTTGAATGTGGCGGCGTAGGCGATTATGCAGCCCCTGAGGAACGCTTTGCCCGCTTCCCAGAAAAGGTTAGGGTTGTCAGCGTGTAACGCGTTATCCGATGCGTATCCCAACCAGGCTTTTTCTAGATGCTGGTGAAAATCTGAGTTATTGTGAAGATAGGAGGGGAACCGCCAGATTCTGGGGTTAGAGGCTAAGTCAGGGTCCTCAAGGGTGGTCGAGACCGGGGCATGGTCCGAGATTGCGATGTCGTGTATGTCAGCTTCCGAGATCAGTGGGAGGAGAGAGTCAGAACAGAAAAGATAGTCCAGTCTCGTGAAGACTTTATGAGGGTGGGAATAAAATGAGAATTCTCTGTCAGCAGGGTGTTTTAGTCGCCATAGATCGTGGAGGTGCAGTGAATCGACCGTCGACGCCAATAATGTCTGGGTGAGAGGAGTCAGAGGAGGACGAGATTGTCTGGTAGAGGACCTGTCATCTATCGGGTGCATGATGGAATTGAAATCCCCGCCTATCAGGTGTGGGCAGGCTGGGTCTCTAAGCGCCCAGGAGGTGAGGTCGCTAAAGAAGGCACTTGTGGGGCTGTTGGGAGCATATACATT
Source organism: Rana kukunoris (assembly GCA_029574335.1). Taxonomy (NCBI): domain Eukaryota; kingdom Metazoa; phylum Chordata; class Amphibia; order Anura; family Ranidae; genus Rana; species Rana kukunoris. Next base: position 379,802,869 of record CM056050.1, on the reverse strand, counting down.
AGTGATGGTTACCACCCTGGATCCCAGTTGAATACGGGCCGAGGTGAATCGCCCCTCGGAGTCCGAATCTGAGGATAGAATCTTGCAGGGAAGGTTTTTGTTAATAAGGATTATTACCCCAGCTTTCCGACCACTTGAGTCAGAACCGAGGACTGTGCCTACCCAGAGTTTCCGCAGCCGCGGGAAGTCGGGGGTGGACAGATGGGTTTCCTGAAGGAGGGCGATGTCGGTCTTGAGCCTTTTAAGGTGGCGCAGAACTTTCATCCTCTTATTGGGGGAGCGGAGCCCTTTGACATTCCAGGAGACTATTCTCATGTTGGGAAGACTAACAATGGGGTGTGAGCAGGACGTGGAGGCGAGGAGAATGGGAGCATGGTGCATTGTAGAAGTGGGGTGCAAGGACAGCAGGTGTTGTGGTGGTTTGCTGTGAGAGAGAGCGGGGGTGGTAACGGATCCCTAAAAATGGGCGGAGGGTTGAGAACCAGGGAGGGGGAGATGGGGGGAGGGTGATGGGGGCAAACAAGGTGAACAACAACATTTGGGAACTTCACTTTTTTCCGCATGGAGCCACTGAATAGGCCAGCTCCCAACGCAGGGCTCTCAATGCAGCACTTCACCCGCCGCGACCGATGGGGGGGGTGTAAGCAGCAGGAGCAATGCGTGAGGGGGGGGGGGGGGGGGAGGAGCTAGACAGGTTCCTTGCGGAAGAATGGAAAGGCCTACACATGATATATAAACGTATAGGATAACATAATATTAAGGCACAAGTGGAGCTAAGACAACTATTACCGATTGTGCAAGAGAACATAAAACAATGTGAAAACAAAACAGTGTGAAATAAAATGGCATTTTTAGGAGCATAAGAGAAAAGAAAAGGAGACAAACTGGCATAACATCAAAATTGCATTAGGCCTACCGTGGTCCCCCGGGTGAAGGGGGAGGCACGCTGAAGGAGAGGGGCCCAGGAGTGGTCCTGGACGGTTAATGAGCAGCAGAACTGCATCGGGATGGTGTGACCGTCTAGAAGAGAAAAAAAAAAACAAAAAAAGAAAAAAAAAGAGAAGGTTCAAGAAAAAAAAAAAAAGTTCAAAAGGATGAGGTGTGTTGACGGTCGGATCCAGATGCCTTGAATCTTTTAGGAGAGTCCTTGCGTGGGCTTCCGTGTTCTAGGGCCCGGTTGGAAGGTGCCGCTCTGGGAGACTGGTTGTGGTGGGGGCTAGAGCGGAGGGATCTCAGGAAGGCCTCAGCTTCGGATGGGTCATGGAAGGAGAGCTGATCTCCGTTGGGCGCTCTGAGTCGAAGTACGGCCGGGAAAGCCAGTGTAAACTTGATTTGCATTCGGTGGAGCTCCGTGCAGGTCTGCTGGAAAGCCTTCCTCCTCTTGGAGACGTCCACGGAGTAGTCCGCAAAGATCAGGATATTCATGCCGTCTATCTGGAGGGTCCTGGACTGCCTGAACTTCTGCAGGATGAGGGATTTTTCTGAATAGTTGAGATATTTGGCGATGACAGGGCGAGGTGACTTGCGATCAGAGTTGAAAAGGCCCATGCGGTGGGCGCGCTCAACAGTGCAGGGGCCCGGCAGGCCCAGGGTCTCGGGGATGCGTCTGGAGCAGAGATCTGAAAGTGCTTGAGGTTGCAGCGATTCAGGGACGCCAATAAAGCGCAGATTGCTCCTCCTGGATCTGTTCTCAAGGTCGTCCAGTTTGTCTAGTATATACTTGTTCGTCTTGTCTTGCGCATGTTCAAAGGATTGGGCCTGGTAAAGATCCTCTTCTATATGTCCGATGCGATTCTCAGCCTCATTCAGCCTGGATGCATGCTCCCCTAGTTGAGCCTGGATTTTCTGTATCCCTGCATTGATGGCTTTTTCCACCGAGGTCGCTATCATGGGGGATAATAGAGCAGCCACGGCCTGGGCCATCAGCTCAATGTTGTGCATATCCCCCGCCTGTGGGGGAGGTGAGGGGATGTGAACAGTCTGAGGGGTAGTTGGAGGGGCTGGTGGTGCACTCACCTCCATTGCAGGTGTCGGATCCACGATCGGATCTACGATCGAATCCGTGTAGGCCAAAGCCGGGGCCTCGATTTGCGGCTGTCCCGTTCGCGCCGCAGCGGCGGCGTACGACCGCGCGCCGCTTTTTTCCAGGTATTTGTCCATCCTCGGGTGGAGGGGGGGATGGCGGATGGTTAGCCCAGGGGTCGGCAGCGGGTTTGCTGGCTTTTATAGGCCGATTTGGGAGCCTGTGTGCGGGAGCTGAAGGAGTGCACAGCTACTCCATGCGGCGCCGGAACCGGAAGTTCCGCAACAGTAGTTTTTCATTAGACCAACCACCGAGTAGCCAACCACCGAGCAGCCAACCACCGAGTACTCCCAATACACCCCGACACAATGGTAAGACATGATGATAATCAATAAATTCTCTGGGGGGCAGATGAGCAGTGCTGTGTATTGGTGTAGCAGATGAGAGGTGGGGTGGTGATGAGTTTTGGGGGAGATGTGCAGGAGGTACAGTGGTGGAAGAGATGAGAGGGGGGGGGGGGTTCAGCTCTGGGGGGCAGATGAGCAGGGCTGTGTATTGGTGTGTCAGATGAGAGGGGGGGGGGTGATGATGAGTTTTGGGGGAGATGAGCAGTGCTGTGTATTGGTGTAGCAGATGAGAGGGGGGAACAGAAGTGGGCCAGTGTGGTACAGTCTGGTGGGGCAGATGAGAAAGGGGCTTACAGTATTGGTTGGACAGATGACAAAAACAATGTTTTTTTTTGTATAATACAGGTGAAAGAAGAAGGTTGCAGTTGGATCTGCGCACAGTCATGGAGGATATGCGGGCAGCAGAAGAAAGGCAGCTGGAAAGAATGGATAACCTTTCTGAGAGAAGCTTTCAAGCACTACGTCAGGATGCACAGGAAGCTATGCGCCAGGAGGCAGAAATTGCCCGGATGCAGATGGAGCAGTTGGCTACCTTCAACCAGGCCTTCCTCGGTGTCCTTGGTCAGCTTGTTCAAGTGATTGGAGCCAATCGTCAACCCAGGTCACCACCCAGACAGTAGTGCCTTTCATGCAGCACAGGACCTGTACCCATTTTTACTTTTAAAGGAAATTTAATTATTTTGTGTTTAAAAAGTTATATTTTATTTTATTAATAGGCTACTTTTGAGCCAGCACCAATCACACAAGATTGGACACATTTCCTCCTTGCTGCACATGGCTTTAGTTGTAGTGCTGCTCTGGCACCTTCCCTCCTGGCACCTTTGCATTATCACCCACGCCTTGGAAGGTGCAGCCTGGATTTCACCAAAAGGCACCCCCGGTGGCTTCATATGTTTTTTCTTTGTCTGAATTTCTCACTTCCTGTTCCTTCTCAGTAAACTTTACAACATGCTTACTGAGGAGGAACAGAAATTGAGAAATTCAGACAAATATTCCAAAAAACATTTACAAGTGATGTTGAAAAAAATGTTTTACAACCTCTTTAGGTTATTGTTTAAGAGATTGTACATTCCCCAAATTTTTACTTTAAAAAAAGTATGAAGATTAATTTTTTGTTGAATAAAAAAACAAAATAGACTTCTACGAGTATGTCGTTTCTGCAACATTTTATTAAACTTATGGCATAATTCATAAAGTAAATAAACATTGTACTAATAAATGAGAAAAAATTAGAAAAAATTAAAAGTTAAGGTGCCGCATCAGAGCCTGACGTATTTCACTGCACTCTTCTTCCACATCCTGTGCTGCTGTTACTGGTACTGGCTCTTCTGGAGATGTATTCCAATCCTGGTCAAAGTCTTCTCCATGACTTTCACAGCAAGTTAGGACCATGGATTTGGTGAGTTGAATGTCACTGTCATTCCTCTTCATAAGACACCTCCACCTACCCTTAAGTCTTCCAAAAGCATTTTCCACTACAACACGTGTCCTGAATGTTTTCTTGTTGTAGGTTTGCTGCTCTGTTGTTAGGCGCCCATTGTCAGGAAATGGTTTCAGAAGCCAATTTTGTAAAGGGTAGGCAGAGTCTCCAAGCACATAGTAGCCAACATTCACCCCACAAATGTTCTTAGTGCTCACCGGGTAGAGTCCTCCCTGGCCAACCCAATCCCAAAGTGTTGACAATCGGAGAACCCGAGCATCATGCAAACTACCTGGCTTTCCTACATTCACATTCCAGAACAGTCCCTTGCCATCCACTACTGCCTGGAGGATGATGGAATGCCAGCCTTTTCGGTTGAAGTAGTCGGTGTGGTATTCTTGTGGTGCTATTATTGGTATGTGTGAGCCATCAATAGCACCAACACACTGTGGAAGGCCCCACCTGTTCTCAAAGTACTCAGCCATGTCTTTTAGCTTTTCCCTGTCCGGAAAATGCACAATGTCAGGAGCTAGCAATGTGCACACAGCCTTACAGAAGTCCTGCACACACCAACACACTGAAGATTTGCTCACACCGAAAAGATGGCCTATACTCCTGTATTCACTCTTGGTAGCCAGCTTCCACAGTGCAATGGCAACTCTCTTCCTCACAGGCAAACTGGCTCTGAAGTTTGTATTTCTCTTTTCCATTACTGGACGTAGCTTGGCAGAAAGGAAGGAGAAGGTTTCCTCTGACATCCTGAAATTCTGCACCCACTGTCTGTGTGTAAATCCTGGGACGGTCACATTCCACCAATCATTGGCACGAGGGAAAGCCCAAATCACTGGGCTGCGGCGCTGCTTTGCCAAAAGGAGAAGCACCTGAAAAAAAATAAAAATGGTAACATATCTAAAAAAATAAACATCTTTCAAGTCAATGTGTATGTCAAGGTTGGTTGGTAGGTCACTGAGTGTGTGTGTCATATTGGTGGGTCAGTGTGTGGGTCAGTGTGTGTGTCAGTGTGTGTGTGTCAGTGTGTGTGTGTCAGTGTGTGTGTGTCAGTGTGTGTGTGTCAGTGTGTGTGTCAGTGTGTGTGTGTGTCAGTGTGTGTGTGTGTCAGTGTGTGTGTGTGTCAGTGTGTGTGTGTCAGTGTGTGTGTGTCAGTGTGTGTGTCAGTGTGTGTGTCAGTGTGTGTGTCAGTGTGTGTGTCAGTGTGTGTGTGTCAGTGTGTGTGTGTGGGTCGGTGTGTGTGCGTTTCAGTTAAGTCGGTAAGTTGTGCTTACCCTATAGCGCTGCCGTCTTAGCCGCACCAATGTGTACTTCTCCTCCCGGCTACACATCCAAGCCGTAAGGCATAATATACCCCATACCCATTCACGTAGGGGGGGGGCTCGATCTGGGTCCCCCTTGTTAAAGGAGCTTCCAGATTCTAATAAGCCCCCCGCCAGCAGACCTCCACAATCACTGGGCAAGGGTTGTGGGGATAAGGCTATTTTTCCCATCAACATGGGGACAAGGTGGTTTGGGGGGACCCCAAAAAACCCTTCCCATGTTGAGGGCATGTTGTCTGGTATGATTCAAGAGGGGGGCACTCTCTTGTCCTCCTTTTTCCTGTGGCCTGTCAGGTTGCATGCTCATAAGGGTCTGGTATGGATTTTGGGGGGAACCTCACACCATTTTTTTTTATTTGGCACAGGGTTCCTTGTTAAAATCCATACAGGGCCTGGTAATGGACTGGGGTTGGAAACACACACCGATTTTTTCAATGATTTGTTATCTATATTTTTTGGGATCTGGCAATACATTACAGCCGCAAGCAATTTTAAATTACATTTTTTCCTTTAGAAATGTAATGAAAAAAGAGGAAAGGTCTGGTGACCCCAGTGACACACCTACATCCCTGTTACATATAGTCAAAACAAAAGGATACGTTGGTAACGTTTCCGCCAGTAAAGATAACAGTAATTGTACAGTATATAATTTATTCAAGTAAAATTGTTTACATGCGTAAAGTAAAATTGTTACATACATGGATAATACCAATAATTGCCAATTGAAACGATACATAAACAGTAAATATTAGTACAAAAGTATAATAGTGGACAGAGTACACAGGCATTGTACTACCCGACTAGCCTAGTTTCGCAAGATCCAGCTCGCTCTTCAGGGGTTTGTAACACTGTACCTAGGATGAAAAAGTATATATGTTTGGCAATATGGCACAGTATTAGTTGTAAAGGCACAGGGTAGGAGGGGTTGTGGGTCCCCATACACACCACTGAACTTGACCATGGCTACAAATGTGCAGCCCCAAGACGGCGGCAGCAGGTGCCTCACCCGGAAGGCTGAGGGGGCGGAGTCAAGAAGGGACCCCTCCAGAGGCAAAACGGAGAGCAGGCATGGCGTAGGTATAGTGATGTATCCATAGAGACCTCATTGGTCCATGAAAAGTATAGGCTGTGAACATAAGTATGTTTATCAGACATCTTAAGTAGTAAAGTAGAATCAATCAATCAATCAATATTAGCATAGAATTATGTCTAACTGAAAGGCCTGGGCCAAAAATGTGTGTGTGGTGAAACCTTTGTTAATCCATACTGTAACAGTAGGCGCTACTGTAACTATAAAAATGATGATGAAGTGGACACAGGGTCTGCATTCAGCCAATATGCAGAGCTGCAGAGCATACATTTAAAAACAGAGAAAACTGCGCTGGCAGTTTTCTCATATTTTTCCTATTACTTCATGGGGCTCTATGGCTTGGAGATCCTTCAGAGATCTGGATGGGACTGGGTCTCCAACCTGTGTCCAGGTTTTTAAGATAGCCTGCAAGCTGCCTTCCCAGGTGCAGACAGCTCATTAAAGGAAGGAGAGAGGAAGGTGGAGTTGGAGCAGTGGCTGCTGGTGAGTGTCTCTGTGTGAGGACAAACGCTGTGTGTGTTGAAGGGCTTCAAAGCTGTGTGCGCCCAAGAAGCCTAAAGCTGTGTGCATTAAGGGACTTCAAAGCTGTGTGCGCCCAAGAAGCCAAAAGCTGTGTGCATTAAGGGACTTCAAGCTGTGTGCGTTTAAGAAGCCCAAAGCTTGTGCATCTAGGACTGTGGGTCTGGAGGAGCTTATGGTGTGAGGAACCAATACCTATAACAGCAGTGCTGTTGAAGAGTAGCCAGGTGGGCTGGTACAGTAGTTTCATTTATCTTTGGATAACGTTTAAACCCCTGCGTGGGATTCCTGAATGGACTTTTGTTTCTTTTTTCTCCTTTAATAAACGTGGGCTACCAGGCCCTTAACATTATACGCCTGTTTGGTGTTGACTCACTGCACAAAAAACGCATCTGCCACAAGAGTTAATTACCCCCAACGTTTACAATACATAAGCTATAAATGTTTGTCAGGTATCTGAAATAGTAAAGTAAAATTAAAGGGTCACTAAAGGAAAAATGTTTTTTTGCTGAAATGACTGTTTACAGGGTATAGAGGCATACAAGTTAACTGATTCCTTTTAAAAATGATTAAAAATAGATAAAAATCATCCATATAATGTGCCTGCAGTTTAGTAAAGAGACACACAGAACAAAAACAAACAAATCCAGGGCAGTGTTTTGTTTTTAAAATGAATCTGAGGAGTTTTAGACACATAGTAATGACAGCTTGGACCACAGTGAAAAGCTGCCATGAGATTTTTCATAAGGAGCCAGACAAGCAGGAAGTGTGGAGATCAGAGCAGAATTGCAGCAACTTCAAAGCAAAAACGAACAATGATGACATGAAACCAGGACTGCAGTAAGGTAAAGGAAGCTATTTAGCTAAAAAAAAAAATTCCTTCAGTGATCCTTTAATGAGTATTAGCATAAGGATGTATATATCTTAGTAAAGGGCCTGGGTCCAGGATGGTGGGGACCTGGAGATGATGAAAAACATAGGATAACAAAAGGGTAATAGCAAGTGATAAGATGAGAAAGAGAGAGTAATGCCGCGTACACACGGTCGGTTTTTGTCTTGAAAAAAACGTTGTTTTTTCTCATGAAAATAAAAGAAGTTTTTCCAACTTCATTTTAAAAAACGACGTTGCCTACACGCCATCGTTTTCTACAAATGCTCTTGCAAAGCGTGGTTACGCAAGACACTTTCGACGGCACTCTGTTCCATTGAAGCTCCCGTCTCATAACTTGCTTCTGAGCATGCGCGGGTTTAAAAACGTTGTTTTAAATGTCGTTTTGCCCACACACGATCATTTTTTATGGCACAAAAAACAACATTCAGAAAAACGACATAAAAAATTCAAGCATGTTCGAATTTTTTTTTGGTCATTTTTTTGAAGACATCTATGATATCAAAAAGTAAAACAAACCAAAAGATAAAAATAATAATAAATTATGAGTTCTCAAGGAATGAGCTGTGTGTAAGAAATGCAGGTGTGCCTGAATATAATGAGGTGGATATAGCAAGTACCTGAGTATGGTGAATATCCCAAGTATAAAAGTAAGGCGGCGTACACACGACCGAGAAACTCGTCGGGTGAAACACGTCGTCAAGCCAAATTTTCCCATTGCCCAATGAGGAAATAGAGAACATGCTCTCTTTTTAGCTCGACGAGTTTCTCTACGGGTTTCTCGGCGAAAAGTGTACACACGACCGGTTTTCTCGGCAGAATACGTCTCCCATCGAGTTTCTTGCTGGATTCTGCAGAGGAAACCGGTCGTGTGTACGCCGCCTAAGACACAGCATGCAATCTCCACAGCTGTGTGTGTCCTCAGTGAAGAGTGAAATGAAATCCAAGCCATGCCTGACCTCCAATTTAACCCCTGGAAGGACCCAAAAGGCTCTGCCCCCAACACCATGTGTGGATGGCTGATATGTGAGTGCACTATCATAGGGAGGCACACATGTATGAATGCATCCCCATGCCATCAGATGCTAAAGTGTGTCCAGCTGCGTTTACGTCTGCGATAACGCAGACGCCACGCCTCTGGCACCTAAACATGGTGCCGATGTGTAGGTGTCCCCATACACCAAAAAGCAGATGGGGACAGCAGGAGACACAGAAAAGCCTCCCTTTATACACATCGCAGCTCCCAATGCGAGACAGAAAAGCGCATCCACCAAGGGATTGCACAGGGAGCCAGGGTATACAACAACTAATACTGTGCCATATTGCCAAACATATATACTTTTTCATCCTAGGTACAGTGTTACACACCCCTGAAGAGCGAGCTGGATCTTGCGAAACTAGGCTAGTCGGGTAGTACAATGCCTGTGTACTCTGTCCATTATTGTACTAATATTTACTGTTTGTGTATCGTTTCAATTGGCAATTGTTGGTGTTATCCATGTATGTAACAATTTTACTTAACCACTTAACGCCCGCCGCATGTATATGTACATCCACAGAATGGCATGTACAGGCAGATGGGCGTACATGTAGGTCCCTGCCTTCTTACGGGTCGCAGGTCCAATCGGGAACCCCCCGCTACATGCGGCGGGCGTCTTACCTCTGGGAGCGATCCGGGATGAGGGGGCGGCTGTTCGTTTTTGTCCGCCCCCTCGCGATTGCTCCCAGCGAATCAACAGAGCCCCCGCCCTGCACTTCCTCTGCCTGTGTAATGTAAACACTGGCAGAGGAAGTAATGTCAGCTCTCCTTTCGGAGGTATTTTCAATCTGACGAGAGGAGAGAAGACATCACAGTAAGTCGCACCAACACTACACTGACAGCAGTACACATAGGCACACTTAACCCCTTCCGATCACCCCCCCAGCCCCCTATCACAGTGTCACTAATAGCAGTGATCATATATTTACTGATCACTGCATTTAGTGTCAGTGTGACAGTTACTGTGACAGGCAGTTAGTGTTAGGTCCAGGGTAGCCCCGAACCCCCCCCCTAATAAAGGTTTAACCCCTTATTCACCGCCTTAGTTAACCCTTTCACCCCCTATTGCCAGTGTCACTAAGCGATCGGTTTTCTGATCGCTGTATTAGTGTCACTGTTGCCGCTAGGTAGCTATTTTTTTTTTTATATTGCTATTTTTTTTTACTAAAGACATGTGGCTGAATACATTTTGGCCTAGATATTTGACTAAAATTTAGTTTATTCGATTTTTCCTATAACAAAAAGTAAAAAAGATTGATTTTTTTTTCAAAAATGTCGCTCTATTTTTGTTTATAGCACAAAAAAAAAATCGCAGAGGCAATCGAATACAATCAAAAGAAAGCTCTATATGTGGAAAAGAAAAGGACGCCAATTTTGTTTGGGAGCCACGTCGCACGACCGCGCAATTGTCTGTTAAAGCGACGCAGTGCCGAATTGTAAAAACGCCTTTGGGCATTTAGCAGCATATTGGCCCGGGGCTTAAAACAATTTTACTTGAATACATTAATATATACTGTACATTTATTGTTATCTTTACTGGAAGAAATGTTACCCACTTCATTTAAAGTCTCTTTTGTTTTGACTATTAGAAATGTAATGGTGCAAACCGAACCAGAGGGCAAGCTGTGTATGTAGTCTTTATACCTCCTCAGAATTAAATGTTTGTCAGTGGTAAGTCTGGTAACAGGTGTAGCGTACTTACTGCATTTATTTTAAAGCTAGACCGCAATATGCAGTTCCGATTTGCTTTATGTAAATATTACCATCACCCAAAAAAGAGGCAAAATAGTTAGTGCTCTGAAGAACTCTCTAATTAGATTTAACTCAAATAGATGTTAAAATAACTACTACTACTATGTTAATCGCTACTAATTCATTTAAAAAAAAGCTATATTGTCAGGGTAAGATTCATTTTACCCTTTACCTTAGCCTTAAATGAACTGTTACTGTTACCGAAAATCACACACACAGCTTGTACTGTGAGTCAAGAGATTTAGTACATTGTGTACTCATAGCTTAGCTTTGAATATTGCCCATTAATATCTGCTAACCAGCTTGTAAAACCCATTATTGTACCGCTAACAATGATGCCAGACTTCTTTTTATAAAGCCTGGTGTATAATGTGTCAAACTGTTCTCTGTCTGAAGGCCCTCTTGATAATGAAGTTCTTTGTTGCATTGCACTGTCAACATGTTAACTTCTGGCCTTCAGTAAGAAAGAAGGCAAGGATGTCTAATGTGGCACAGTGTTCATTTAGATGGGGCGCTTTTGTTCTGCCATACTTGACTGATAAGGAGAATATTCCGTATAACCTTTCAACAATGCTTTCCTGTTGTATAAACAGCTGAATATTAAATGACTACTCCTCCAAATGACAGCATGGGGGCAACCCTGATTTTTAAAGCTTAAAATCTCATTTCAGTCTGTGCTAATGTATTCAAAAACTGTAAGTCAATGCGAATAACCTGTGCTAAGCAAAATTACTGTTCCATACATAATCATTTTCATGTTAATTACTTTGAAAATGAAAGGTTTAAACAAATTGATGAGATTCTCACCCTTTTCCATCTGGATTGCTAATTAATTAGCAATATGTATTATAATGTAAAATCTTAAGATGGGGAAATTAAAATTAAAATATTTGGTTACACTTATCGAAGTTTGGTTAATTAAAGTGATACTAAAATACAATAAAAAAATGTGTCATATTTACCTGCTCCATGAAGTGGTTTTACACGGAGCATCCACGATTCTCCTCTTCTCAGGTCTTTCTTCAGAGCCCCTGGCCCATCCCTCCTATTGAGTGCCCCCACAGCAAGCAGCTGTGGGGGCACCTGAGCAGAGCCCCTTTCTATGGGGGCACCTGAGCTGAGCCACTTACTATGGGGGCACCTGAGCTGAGCTACTGCTTTGTGTGTCCATTCAGACATGGGGGTAGAAGCTCGGCTCCACCCCCTCTTTCTCCTTATTGGCTCACTGACTTTAATTGACAGCAGCAGGAGCCAATGGCTCTTTGCTGCTGTCTCAGCCAATGAGAAGGGGGAGTGTCCGGCAACCAAGTCTCTTGTGCAACATTTCAGGATCAAGATGGGGCTCAGGTAAGTATAAGGTGGGGTGGGGGAGCTGCTGCAAACAGAAGTTTTTTTTATCGTAATGCATAGAATGCATTAAGATAAAAAAAAAAAACTTCTGCCTTTACAATCACTTTAAAAATGTGTGAATATAAAGTACTGTTTACAGTTACAAAGCTATATAACTACATGGTTACCAATCAAATGTAATAATTCACTAGTATGTTGAAAGTGTTCATGATTTAAAAAAATATGTAAAAAAAAATATTTTTTAATAATAATCTGCAAATATGCAGTATGTTGTACCATGAATGGACTTTAAACCAATGTTAACTCATCTTAGGCTTCGTTTACACATAGGTGTTTTGATTTGTGGGCATTATCACCGCTATTCTGCCAGCAATTTCAAAACGCGCTTTTAAAATGTCAAATTGCACACCAGCGTGTTCAGGTTCAGGTTTATTTCAATGTTACCTAAAAACACGCTGTGATCCTGCCGCAATTATCACGCGACAAATCGTGCTGCTGTCACGCAAACCAAATCATGCGACACGTGTATCGCAAAAAGGTTCCGCAACTTCTTTGGGGCGACTCCTGTCGTGCGGTTGGGTTTGTGCGAATGCAGTGCGATTTGTCGGGCGACCGATTTGTCGGGCGAATCAGAATCACACCACGTTTTAATGTGCCTTTGAAATTAATAGCACTTAAACACCCTGATGTGCGATTTGACATTTTAATAGTGCATTTTGAAATCGCAGGCAGATTCCGCCAGCGATTCAAAATGTGTGAATGGAGCCTAAGGGTTCATTCACACCAGGTGCATTGAGCTGGGTTAAGGCCAGATCCGGTTTTGCTCAGCAGGAGATCCATCCCCTGATCCCCTGCTGAGCTGAGCAGGCAGATGACAGGGTCCGTGTCCACTCCATTTATGCAAGGATACAGCCTGCTCTGCTAGATGGGAAATGGATGTAAATGGATTACACCTAACTGCCTTCTGATCCGATCTGACCAGCTGTAGGGGAACGGATCCCCTAATGTTTTCTTTTTATGCCGGGTTGAATCGGACCTGGAAGTAGCCGAGTGTAAACGGAAACAAGTCCGTTAACATTAAATGCTCCATAGAGGAGAATGAAGGGTCCGATTGGACCTGATTGGACCTCTCGCGTGACAGTGGCCTCATAAATATTGTCAATGCAAGTACACAGAGATTTTGGCGTTGCAAAAAAATGCAGCATGTCTCCATTTTTCTCAACATACAACAAGATGTTACATCGCACCACACTGCATCAAGATATAATGATGTACATAGAGCTAAAAAAATACAAATGAAAAAAGTAAACACTGTAGCAATGTACCACCCGCACACACATGATTACATGTGTTACATGTGTTACATGTGTTATACTGACCATAGCACATGCCTGTGTAACATTATGAACAATTGTGAAATGTTAGTTCACCTTTACTTATTACAGGTACTTGTATATAGCACATGACACGAGTAAAAAACACAGGTACCCCAGCAATATAGATAATAATGAACTTAAAATTGATAATAATAATAAAATGATAATGTACAAGAAATGTTGTACAGTATAAGTGAATAAAAAATAAAAAAATAACAAAGTCCAAGGCTCAGGGGCATATGGATAAGAGAGAGTCCGAGGATGGGTGAAGAATTGTTTGTTATGGAGGTCACACATACATGCTCAGGGCTGCCATCATGGGAGAACAAAAACCGTGTTCCAAATACTGTCAGGAAAAAAACAAGGGGAGAGGCGCCTCTAAGGCCGCGTACACACGATCAAATCTATCTGCTGGAAACGGTCGGCCCCACCGTCCCAGCAGACAGATTCGACCGTGTGTACGGGCGAGCCGATGGATTTGGCCACCCGACAGATTTCAAAGCATGCTTTGAAATCTGTCGGCTGGGAACCCGTCAGCCCGACATGTCTGCTGGTTAGTACGCTAACCAGCAGACATGTATTCTCGCACACGCGCCGAATGGTTTCGACGCATGCGCGGAAGTGTTTTACTTCCTGGTGCGGTGACATGGCGGCGTCAACGTCACCGCCACGTCAGCGCGCCGTCTGGCGGCGGGGATTTTGGTTTGATCGTGTGTACACGATCAAACCAATATGTCCCCAGCAGACAGATTTGTTCAAATCGGTCGGCCCGACCGATTTGAACAAATCTGTCTGCTCGTGTGTACGTGGCCTAAGGCCACGTACACACCACTAAATAAATACGATCAAATCGGTCTGACAGACCGATTTGATCGGATTTGTCTGCTGGGCTATTTTGGTTTGATTGTGTACACATGATCAAACCAAAATCCCCGCCGGCAGACAGCGCGGTGACGTTGACGCCGCCACGTCACCGCACCAGGAAGTAAAAAACTTCCACGCATGCGTCGAATCCATTTGACGCATGTGCGGGCAGATATGTCCGCTGGTTAGTGTACTAACCAGCAGACATGTCAGACGGACGGGTTCCCAGCAGACAGATTTTAAAGCATGCTTTAAAATTTGTCTGCTGGAAAAACCTGTCTGTCCGCCCGTACACACGATCGAATTTGTCTGCTGAAACGGTCCGTCGGACCGTTTTCCAGCAGATAAATTCGATCGTGTGTACGCAGCCTAGGAGTAGATGTTTAGGTAATTTAATAGGTTAATAAATACAGGCAACTCACGTTTAGTGAAGTAAAAACAAGCATTGTATAAAATTCCTTAGGTGGAAGAAGTCCTCAGTTCGGTCACTGTTGTTCTTGTGCGCTGCGCTGTCTGCAGTTGTCCTTTTCCAAACGCTGTAGGGTGTTGGGGCCGGAGGCGGTGGTAAGGCTACAGGGTCAGGCTGGAACTTTGAGTTCTGCGGCAATCCTAACGTAGTGGCGTCACCGGTATGCGACGCGTTTCAGAGCAGGCGCACTGTGATGACGCGGCAGTCGCGCACCTTTTTCAATCTGACTTGTGTAGGGAATGTAGCTAGATTTAAGTAGGAAGAAGGGGCGGTGGTGGGGGATGTCTGGGGGCATGAACGGGGGCAGAGCTGGCACGAGATTTTGTAAATGCTTAGAACTGGGGACGGAGGGAGGTGGGCGTGGTGCACAAAGGGAAGGGGAGGTTTAAACTAAGTGGGAAGGCGAGGTTTAAACTAAGTGGGAAGGATATCGTGATGTAGATTATCAAAGGATGGGGCGGAGGGGGTGGGGCGGGGGACAGAAGGAAGTGTGAACAAAAGGCTGCGGAAAGCGGCACAATGTCAAGGCTCAGGGGGAGGTAAAGAACTGGGCAGTTGATTTAAATAGAATGTCGAGAGGAAGGGGATTATAGGTGGCATATGTGATAATGGGACGCAAGGGACAGATAGCGGGCGTTGGTTGATAGATATGTGCATTAGCGTGTTCATATGTGTCTGACTGTACATAAATGTATGTGAATAATAATTTATGGACCTGAAGGGTATATATAAAATAAAATCTACACACACATCAGTAAGGGGGGGGGGGAGAGGGTAGTGGGGCTGTGTGGGAATGTAAGTTAATTTTAAGATAAAAGGACAAAAGACAATAGAGCAATACTGACAGCAACAATAGGTGATTAAAACTAAAAAATAAATAAAAATAACACAGCAACAAAAAAAGGGGCAGCAAAAAAAGCAACAAAAACACAAATCACAATAGAATTTCACATAAAAAATCATACATATGGCATATGGCAGTAATTGAGCGGGGGGTATCAAGCCCGGGAGCGGGAAAGGGGGGAGGGGGGGGGCAAGGTGGGGGGGGGGGTTATGGGGGAGGAAAGGAGGGGGAGGGAAGGGAGGAAAGGGAAGAAAGGGGGGGAAGGGGGGGTGGAAGGGGAGATGAGGGAAATGGAAAAGAAGGGGGGGAGGACAGGAGTGTAGGGGAGGGGTATTAACAAGACCAAGGAATTGGGGGCTTTACTTACTGGGGGACCCGCCACCCATAGGGACATGGAAAAGGAGTTTCCTGTAAAAGTATGTATTAGGAAAATAATTTGGTTATTGGATGTATTGGACAGGAAAAATAAATATATATGCATTATTAGCACAAAAAATCTATATATATAAAACTCAACGTGTGTGTGTGTGTGTGTGTATGTATGTATGTTCCAGCATCACGTCCAAACGGCTAAAGATATTAACATGAAACTTGGCACACATGTTACTTATATGTCAGCAACAAACATGGGATAGGTGGTTTAACCCTTACCCACCCCCATTTGCCATGGTCGGGGTTTTTCTTTAAAGTCCCATTCAACCCTATGGGAAAGGGTTTTTCTTTAAAGTCCCATTCAACTCTATGGGAAATACATGTTACTTCATAACTTCCAAACGGCGGTTTTTGTTTCAAGTCCCATGCAAGTATATGGGACTGTGGTCTCTTCATCACAGCTCAGCCACAGCTACTGATGTCATCACAGGTCCTTCAACCACAATCTCTTCATCACAGCTCAGACACACCCACCGATTTCATCACAGGTCCTTTTACCACAATCTCTTCATCACAGTTTAGCCACACCTACTGATGTCATCACAGGTCTTTTTACCACAATCTCTTCATCACAGCTTAGCCACACCTATCTCTTCATCACAGCTTAGCCACACCTACTAATGTCATCACAGGTCCTTTAACCACAGTTTTTTTTTTATCACAGCTCAGCTACACCTTACTCCACAAGCTCTGCACTGCATCTTCAGGTCAGTATGTGGGCTGGCTTGCAAACCATGCTCATGCCACTAACCATGCCCTCTCCACACCCCTCCCACAAGCCACACCCCTTCTAATTTCTGCCCTTTTTTATGAGGGCTACCTCAGTAACTTTTTCAATTTTAAAAATGTGATCACATTGAAAAATGTGATACAGTACATTTCAATTGTGACTTGCAGTTTAATAACATTTTTGTTTGTGGATTATTTTAAAGTGTGAAAATGCCTCGAAGAAAAAGTAAAGCTATAGGCTAAGTGCAATCTAAGGCAAAAAAAATTAAAATACAGTGTAGGCTAGAAACTCCTGAGGAGCGCAGTACAAGACTCACAGCACTGCGAAATAGAGCACAAGCTTCAAGAGCTTCAGAAACCGAACAACAGCGTGACATTAGACTTCTGGATATGCGAGAGAAACTAAGAATATAGTATACAAACAAGTATTGCAATAATATGTCAGTTGAGTTAACCGCACTTTTTAAAGGTCTGTGAGTTGGTACTAATCTGCTTCATTGTACCATATTTTGCTCTGTTTCAACATTCACAAACTGAAAAGGAAAATGTTATAAAAGTTAGGAAATACAATACTCTTTAATCAAATAGTAAATATTCATATTTTTATCTGTCAAATTTCTAAAATTAAACATTGTGTTATTTATTGTTTATTTATTTATATTTATATAACTATGATTTTCCTCCCCAAAAGGTTAAGATAGGAAGACCGGGCAACGCCGGGTATTCAGCTAGTAATTAATAAATTGTAAGTAAAGATGATACATATATACATTTATGGGTTGGTGTTTAATGTATGGATCGTTAAAAGATGGTGTAAAGAGGCGGGGTTGATTAAAGAATAGTGTGGATTTTGATACTTTCATTAATGCCTCCGGGTGAGAGTGCATCTAGAGTATATATCCAGAAAGTTTCTCTGGCACAGAGCTCTTTACACCATCTTTTAACGATCCATACATTAAACACCAACCCATAAATGTATATATGTATCATCTTTACTTACAATTTATTAATTCTTTTTTGTGCTAATAATGCATATATATTTATTTTTCCTGTCCAATACATCCAATAACCAAATTATTTTCCTAATACATACTTTTACAGGAAACTCCTTTTCCATGTCCCCATGGGTGGCGGGTCCCCCAGTAAGTAAAGCCCCCAATTCCTTGGTCTTGTCTATACCCCTCCCCTACCCTCCTGTCCTCCCCCCCCCTTCTTTTCCATTTCCCTCCTCTCCCCTTCCACCCCCCCTTCCCCCTTTCTTCCCTTTCCTCCCCTCCCTCCCCCTCCTTTCCTTCCCCATAACCCCCCCCCACCTTGCCCCCCTCCCCCCTTTCCCGCTCCCGGGCTTAATACCCCCCGCTCAATAACTGCCATATGCCATATGTATGATTTCTTATGTGAAATTCTATTGTGATTTGTGTTTTTGCTGCTGTTGCTGTTGCGTTTTTTGCTTTTTTTGCTGCCCCTTTTTTTGTTGCTGTGTTATATTTATTTTTTAGTTTTAATCATCTATTGTTGCTGTCAGTATTGCCCTTATGTCTTTTGTCCTTGTATCTTAAAATTAACTTACATTCCCACACAGCCCCACTACCCTTTTTTTTCCCTCTCCCCCCCCACCCCCCTACTGATGTGTGTGTAGATTTTATTTTATATATACCCTTCAGGTCCATAAATTAATTTTTCAACAGTATTATCCCCCCCCCAACATACGTCTTTCCATGCACATTTCACATATATGTATATATATATATATACACACGTGTGCTATGTGTACTTCCCTGTATACATATACCTATGTGTGAGCCCTTTAGATACATACATATATGTATAATTTCCAGATAAAGTAAATTACTACCCCCCCCCCCATAATACGCCATAATCAGGGGCGGACTGATAACTCATGGGGCCCCCGGGCAATAGAAGATTATGGGGCCCCTGGGCTTACAGATGGCCACCATGCCAGGAGGCAGTGCAGAGGCGGGGCAGCTAAAATCTTGGGATTTTCACATCAAAAGCATGTCAGTTTTGGACATATCAGGGACAGATGTAAAAAAAAACATATTTTGACATAATGTCCCTGGTTTTACTGAGCCTGGCAACCCTGATGGGGCCCCCTAGTGGCATGGGGCCCTCGGGCAGTGCCCGGGTTTCTCAATGGTCAGTCCGCCCCTGGCCATAATATCTGTATATACATTTATGTGCAGTCAGACATATATGAACACACTAATGCACATATCTATCAACCAACGCCCGATATCTGTCCCTTGTGTCATATTATCACATATGCCACCTATAATCCCCTTCCTCTCGACATTCTATTTAAATCAACTGCCCAGTTCTTTACCTCCCCCTGAGCCTTGACATTGTGCGGCTTTCCGCAGCCTTTTGTTCACACTTCCTTCTGTCCCCCGCCCCACCCCCTCCGCCCCATCCTTTGATAATCTACATCATGATATCCTTCCCACTAAGTTTAAACCTCGCCTTCCCACTTAGTTTAAACCTCCCCTTCCCTTTGTGCACCACGCCCACCTCCCTCCGTCCCCAGTTCTAAGCATATACAAAATCTTGTGCCAGCTCCGCCCCCGTTCATGCCCCCAGAATCCCCCACCACCGCCCCTTCTTCCTACTTAAATCTAGCTCCATTCCCTACACAAGTCAGCTTGAAAAAGGTGCGCGACTGCTGCGTCATCACAGTGCGCCTGCTCTGAAACGCATTGCATACCAGTGACAACACTACGTTCGGATTGCCGCAGAACTCAAAGTTCCAGCCTGACCCTGTAGCCTTACCACCGCCGCCGGCCCCAACACCCTACAGCGTTTGGAAAAGGACAACTGCAGACGGCGCAGCGCACAAGAACAACAGTGACCGAACTGAGGACTTCTTCCACCTAAGGAATTTTATACAATGCTTGTTTTTACTTCACTAAACGTGAGTTGCCTGTATTTATTAACCTATTAAATTACCTAAACATCTACTCTTAGAGGCGCCTCTCCCCTTGTTTTTTTTTGTATATAGCACAGACAATTTAAGCAGCTTTTAAAATATATATATTGTACATTCACATCAGTCCCTGACCTCAAGGCACTTACAATAAACCTACAGTAGCAACGTGTCTTGAGTTTGTGAGAAACCCATACATACTCTATATTCCCATCGCACACATTCCTGGGTGAGCTCTCAAATTTGTGTGCTGCAGCAACAACCAGCTGGATACTGGTTCAAGTCACAATGAAGATATTTGCCAGCACACCATGGAATGACATAAATAGCATCCAAACGGATAATTTTTGCATGGTCACAACACAATGCCTGACGAAGGGGTCCTGCATGACTCCGAAACATTGCACTCTCCTTGTGTTGTGATCATGCAATACATTATCCAATTGGATGGTATTTATGTCATTCCATGGTGTGCTGGCAAATATCTTCATTGTGACAAAGAAACCCATACAGGCACAGGGAGGACATGCAAACTCCAGGTAGGTAGTGCTTGGTTGGGATTCAAACTGATGAACCTAGTACTGTCAGGCAGAAGTGCTAACCACTTAACCACTGTGCTGCTCACTTTACTACACCCTAAACCCATTCTTCTCTTCCCCCACCCCCATGTCCCTGTTTGCATGTATGTCCATGGATCATCAGCTGATTGGGTTTTACAGCTCATGCATCAGTTTGGGGGCTTGAAAACAATGTCTGTCTTTACCTCAGTGACATCGAGATGGATCAAATTGATTTAAAATGGTCAGGTGCCAGCACTGACAAATCAGAATCTCTCTGATCCACCCTGACATACCTAAGGAATGAAGTAAAAGAAGACTGTGGCTTTCAAATCCCAGGATCACTGCACTGACTGCGTGCACATTGAAAGCTAATTATCCACTGAGGTAACTCCAGCGAGGTCGGGAGAGTGTAGTGTGTTCATTTACTTTTTATTTTTTTGAAAAAAGGTAATATTATGCCTAGTACACACGATCGGAATTTCCGTTGGGATAAACTCAGATGGATTTTTCTGACGGAATTCCGTTCAAGCTGTCTTGCATACACACTGTCACACCAAACTCCGACCGTCCAAATGCGCCGGTGACGTACAACACTACGATGAGCTGAGAAAATGAAGTTAAATGCTTCTCAGCATGTGTCGACTTGTTTCTGAGCATGCATGTTTTTTTCTCCGTCAGAGTTCTATACAGAAGAACGGAATTTCCTTTCATTGGAAAAAAAAGAGAACATGTTCTCTTTCTAAGTCTGTCGGTATTTCCGATGGAAAAACTCAGATGGGGCACACACACTGTTGGAATATCCGATGAAAAAATTCTGTCTGACTTTTTCCATCGAAAATTCCAATCATGTGTACAAGGCATTACACTTTAACCACTACCCGATGGCCGTACGACTATGTACGGCCGCAGGGTGGCTCTGAATCTCTGGGACGCCATCTTTTGACGTCCACCCCTTTCCTTGTTCCCCGCGCTCGCTCCCGCGGGGGAACTTCTGCATCATCGATATTTCCCTTTCATATGGATTAAATGCAGCTTTAGTTTGCTCATATAGATAATATCTATCTATCTATCTATCTATCTATCTATCTATCTATCTATCTATCTATCTATCTATCTATCTATCTATCTATCTATATATATATATATATATATATATATTGCACAGTTACAGATCTTTACTGCCTTTGGGCCAGATTCTCATAGAATTCCGGCGGCGTAGCGTAAGCCAGTTACACTACGCCGCCGCTGCTTGCTGGAGCAAGTGCTTGATTCTCTATGCACTTGCTCCCGAGGTTTCGCTTACGTCGCGTAAATCGCGCAGCGTAAACCCGCGCAATTCAAATGGGGCGGCTTGTATTTAAATTAAGCGCGCCCCCGCGTCGAACGAACTGCGCATGCGCCGGCCGGGGGAAAAGCCCAGTGCGCATGCTCCAAAGGACGTCACATTTTCTCAATGTAAACGATGTAATCGCAGCGTACGCCAGCCCCATTGAGAATCGACGTACGCAAACGACGTAAACGACGCACAACACGACGCGGTCCCGAGGCCATACTTAACATGGCATCCGACGGGACACGACGGCATCCGACGGGACCTCGTAAGGTTACTCCACATAGAAGCTGGGGTAGTGGAGCTGTGGTGGCTCAACGTGATTGGCACTGCGCTGACAAGCTGTTCACCTCTGCAGCCAAGGGTTCGGATCCCGGCCTCGGCTACATGTGAATTGAGTTTGGTGGTCTCAGCCCGGCTCCCGGTGGGTGTGCTATGCAAGGTACGCCTGTGCTTAGTACGCCCACCCCCCCCCCCACAAAAACCACCACACTTGCACGCACACAAAATTGGTTTAATACGCACGCACTTTGGCCATGCGGTCTCATAAAGAGAGGCGAAGGACCTACGGGGCTGGCTTGGTGGGTCAGGCCCCCTCACTCCCTCATAGGGGGGAGTCCCTCTGCCCCGATGGCGTCCTGTTGGGCCCCAGTTGGGCTCCCAAGTGGAGCAGGTAGGGCGGGGTGAGTGGGAGGCCCCCCCTCACACCCGCCATTGCCACCGGGGGCATGGAGAAGGATGGCGAATGCCTCCGGGGGGAGGGTCTGCCTACTCCCAGCTCCTGCAGTCCGGCTCCTCTCTCTCGAGTTCACGCACAAAATACACTTTAAAAAAAGAAAAAAAAAAAAAAAAAAAGAAGCTGGGGTAACCTTACGCGGACGAAAACGACGTAGGCGACGACGGGGCGGCGTAAAAGCGATAGAGAATCGGCGTACTACTTCATTTGCATATGCAAATGAAAAAACAACGTAAAGGCCACCTAGTGGCCGGAGTTGTCATTACATCTACGATCCGAAAGTGTAATTGTATTACGCTTGTCGGATGTAGAAGCGTATCTATGCAAAAGTGATGCTCAGCATCACACGCATAGATACGAGCCAAAAAAAAAGGCGATACGACGGGGTATCTGAGATACTCCGTCGTAACGCCTCTGAGAATCTGGCCCTTTATGTCTATCCGCGTTATGCTGAGATGGCAATGTACACTTTTAGTATCATTCCAATTTGAACATTTTTGTATTGCTTGCTGTAGAAGAGATTTAAAAAAAAAATCCACACTTTTCAATCCCTAACCCATGACTTTTTTTTTCCTGTGGTGTTATATGACCGTGTCATTGGTTATCTCACTTTCCAAATGGTATGATATTGCTTTTGTTACTTTTTCTTCTCAAACTTTAAAGATTAATTGTCGGTAGCTGGATTAGCAGCAAGAAGGGAAAACAAGCACACAGCAAAATGATTCAGTTTGCTCAAACTTTTTCCAGGTAAAGGTAATTGTTGCTTTTATCTATAGTATTCTTACAGTGACTGATAAAGTCTACAGCACACTAACCAATGGTCAGGTGTTATCTGGATGTGATTTAGCATGATTCCTCGGAGGGTTAGAATTAAAT
Source organism: Rana kukunoris (assembly GCA_029574335.1). Classification (NCBI taxonomy): domain Eukaryota; kingdom Metazoa; phylum Chordata; class Amphibia; order Anura; family Ranidae; genus Rana; species Rana kukunoris. The sequence continues at coordinate 379,779,892 of CM056050.1, read as the reverse complement.
CAGAAAGCCTATGGATGAATGACTTAGATATGTTTGTTTGTTTAAGATACATAATGCATTAAGGAAAGAACGCTTGACTGAAACCTGGACAGAAGGCACAGCAATTGGCAGAAACTCATTTTCTTTCCCCTTGACTTTGCAGCCTTCATAACGGAGTGTTTCACTGAACCTTAGACATCTACACAAGAGCAAGCTCAATCAACCAATGAAGAGAGAAAAGTGGATTTATGGACTTAGCTCTAATTATTGGTTACAGCTGTATCAAAATAAGTCACTGAACTAGACATGGACTGCCAGCTACAAATTTAAGTGAAATGCCAATATGCACTTAACAAACTATAATATGATTTTACCATTTATGAAATCACCGGGGTGAGTATTAAGCAATGCAAAAAGAATTGGCCGTGCATATAAGTTTATTAAAGGATCTTTTGGTAATCAATGAAATTATATATAGAAAAAATACCCATACATCTTAAGAGCAAACCATCTGGCTCGACACCAAACAAGCAAATGCAGTAATTCTATCAACATATTTGACATCTCCCTAATTTTTGTTACATAATCCAGAGGGCCCCCTTATTCTAAAGGGAGCATCCAGATCCCGATAAGTGCCCAACCCCAAAAGAATCTCACATCCCCTTTGGGGGATGGAATGTGAAGTTTAGGCCCTTGTTCCCATCAACACAGAGAGAATGTGCATTGCAGGAGAGCGAGGATATGGATGCTTGAATAAGGGTTTTTTTATGATTTTTTTGGGGGGGACCCTAATTAGTTTTTTTTAATAAGGTATAGTCCAATTTTTAAATACAAATGTATGCTTTACCTTGAAGCAAAAAAGTGTCAAGAGATTTGCCTTATATTTCAAAGCAGAACCCTATCTAGGCATGCAGCCTGGGTGGTCAAATAGAGGGGCAGCAAGTGTGCAGCCCCTCTTCCTGAACCATACCAGACCACAAACCCACAACGTTGGGAGAGTACCTTGTGGTGGGTGCAGCAATTTAGGGTTTCCCTCAATATAATTTAACGTCAACTAGGTGGTCAAGTGATCCATATCAAATCCCGATGAGCGACACTCTACAATGTTGACCTGCAGAAAACGACAGGAAGAGGGTGGATACAAGACCTGCCACCATGCACAAGGAGAGACAGTAAAGCTAATCCTTATTTCCAACAACCCAGTAGGTCCACCCAAAACAGGCTACCTGCAGAAAACTACAGGAAGAGGATGGATACAAGACCTGCCACCATGCACAAGGAGAGACAGTAACAGTGACCGGTCTTTATTATAGGAAGCTCAGGCACAGAGACAATGGTTTAAACTGGATAACTGCACAGATCTGCAGGAAAAACACAAAGAACAACAAGATTCAAGTAAAAACACACATACCTTTTGCATTATCTTACCTTTTGCATTATCTTAGCTTTAAGAGTAAACAACTTAAAAAGGAAATCTTGCTACTCTTTAGAAAATTGCTTTATATGTCCTGAAATCCGAAATCATAAAGCTAGGGACTTTGCTGACTATATCATATTCATTTCCACAAAGGCTTGTTATTATACTGCATAATTTGCATACTATTTTCTAAACTATCTTTTATATGTAGAATTAGTAATTGTTTAATTTATTCACAAAAGCTAAAAGTTTGCCACATTTTCCTGTTAATTATAATGCCTTTAACTGAACCAAGAAATAATTTGTTAATGTTTTTTAGTCAGGAACTAAAACTTTTCTCATGTAAAGTAAAACCTAACCGAATGACATTTAGTTTGCTAAACAAGTGTCATATTTTGCAATAGAGTCTTCTTTTTCACCTATTCTCATTTTTGGTTGAATCTCACTAGTGTTAATCTCCTAGTGTTAATCTCCTGCAGTCTTTTTGCAGTCATTTAATGTACTCCAGCAATTGCTGCATGCCATTTCTCAGGTCAGGTTTCCTGACTGCGACAACAGTGGACCATGACGGCACAATTTGTCTTTAAATGGCTTCTTGTAGTTACCATTGGAAGCATGAGTGACAAGGTGACAATGAAGGAGCACAATTGGAAGACAGTGACAGATTGTTATCACCCTATTAAATACATCAGCATGTGATCATGTAAGATTTTTGTAATTGGGTTTACATCTACTTTCATTAAGAATGTTGTAAATGTATGATATCTTTCAAATCTAGCTATTTATACAGTAGAATAGGCTCCATTCACAAAGTGGTATCCAGGATTACCACTCAGCGTTTTTCAAAAAATGTTTTGGCATTCACAAAAGAACGCTACTGAAATACAGCATGTGCTATCTTATCAAGTAATGCATTATTTTAGAAGTGAAAGCTTGCGGTTGGCGTCCTTAAAAGCCATTAGTAAATATCTTGTTGTTAACAAACAGCCTTAACTGATTAGTCATTAGCTGTCAGCAGGGTTCCCGGCTGACAGCTGAATGTAAAGAAAGGGTTTGCTGGCATTACAAAAAAACACGGAAAGAAACAGCATGGGGGTCCTTCCAATTCATACTAAGCCTTTTGGGTCTATTATAGATTTTGAGGGAAAGCCCCACGCCAAAATGATAAAGAAAAAGACATGGGGTCACCCCAAAATATATACTAGACTGTTTTTTGAGCATGCAACCCGAATGGCAAAAAAAATGGGGAAGAAGAGGACGAGCACCCCCCTCCTGAACCAAACCAGGCCACATGCCCTCAACATGGGGTGTGCTTTTGGAGCATGGGACTCCCCCCAAAAGCACCTTGTCCCTTGATGGGGAGAAGGGCATATTCCCTACAACCCTGGCCGGTGTTTGTGGGGGTCTGCCTTACCAGAATCTGGAAGCCCCCTTTTACAACCCATGTAAATGAGTATGGGGTACATTCTACACCTACTCATTCACCAAAGTGTTCAAAACGTAAATAAAAAGGCAGACAATTTTTGACACATCACCCAGTGTAGATCCATTATCAATAATGCTCACCGCCACCACTGCTGACCCGTTAAAAAAAAAGGAGACCCGCACCCGACACTGGCTCCTGCTGTTTGACAGCTCTGCCGCTTCCCGGTGCAAAATAAACGAAGGGACTAGGTGGCCATGCCACTTATGACATTACCACCTGGGGCATGCCTGGTGGATGACATCACAAGAGGGTAGGGGGAAGACTTTATCCTATATTGTAATGTGCTATGCGCTGTATTCATTATACTCCTTACTGCTGAACGGCATTCACTATGTTGTACAATATATTCCTGCTGTCCTTTGCAATATATATGCTCTGTTTTACATTATTCTCCTGACCCCTGCAAAACATCCACTATGTTGTACATTATGCTGCTGACCCATGCACTGTATGCAATGTTTTATACATTATACTCCTGAGTCCTGACATGTGCACAGCATTCACTATGTTATAGATTATGCTCCTGTCCCTTGTTCTGTATACACTATGATGTACATTACATTATAGTCTTGACCCCTGTACTGTATTTGCTGATTTCTATGCTAGCCTCCTGACCCCTGCACTGTATAGGCTATGTTATATATTATATTCTTGACCCCTGCACTGTATTGACTATATTGAACACTGTAGTTGCTATGTTGTACATATACTCCTGACTCCTGCCCTGTATATGCTACGTTGTACAATATATTAGGCTGGTCGACAGGATCTGTACTAGTTTTATTACTCTGGATTTTTACCACCTATAAAAACCTTTATGCCATCAGCAGCCACAACAAGTGCTTCAGGGCTTAGTAGAAAGGGCATTGTCAAATATGTTTGGTGTGTAAATGTTGTTTATCCCTGTATTCTCTGCAAGAGATGTTGAGCTGCTACGCTTTAAATAACCTTTATGAACTAAAAGTTGTAGGTAGCTAAACAAATATTAAAATGTCCCATTCCTATTTAAAGTGCATTCTTCACCCATAATGGCTTGCTAGAAGCACACAACAAAAGTGTCCCTAAAAACATAAAGAATGTAAAATAGGATTATTCATTAGGATATTCATAGTCCCTCATTGGACTGACAATCCTTCTGATAAATTTAGAAGTGTTTTGATTTTTTTTGACTCATGTTGTTTTGTGTACTATTTGGTGTAGCACCCTCTGACCCCTGGAGGCAAGATGGGCTGACATTTTACCTCAGGGTGTAGCTTACTAAGGCAATAGTGACACATGAAAAGATGGGCCCCTGTCACTTTAACCACTTAAGCCCAGGACCATTTTGTATCTAAAGGACCAGGCCACTTTTTGCTATTCGCTACTGCGTCACTTTAACTGTCAATTGCGTGGTCCTTCGACGTGGCTCCCAAACAAAATTGACGTCCTTTTTTTCCCACAAATAGAGCTTTCTTTTGGTGGTATTTGATTACCTCTGGGGTTTTTATTTTTTGTGCTATAAAACAAAAATAGAGCGACAATTTGGAAAAAAATGCAATATTTTTTACTTTTTGCTATAACAAATATCCCCCAAAAATATATAAAAAAAATACATTTTTTTTCCTCAGCTTAGGCTGATACATATTCTTCTACATAATTTTGGTAAAAAGTTGCAATAAGCGTTTATTGATTGGTTTGAGCAAAAATTATAGCGTCTACAAAATAGGGGAACGTTTTATGGCATTTTTATTAATATTTTTATTTTTACTAGTAATGGCGGCGATCAGCGATTTTTATCATGACTGTGACATTATGGCGGACACATCGGACACTTTTGACACCATTTTGGGACCATTGTCATTTTTACAGCGATCAGTGCTATAAAAATGCACTGTTAATGTGAAAATGACACTGGCAGTGAAGGGGTATAACCTGTAGGGGGCGCTGAAGGGGTTAAGTGTGACCTAAGGGAGTGATTCTTACTGTGTGGGGGCGTGGCTTGGCGTGTGACGTCACTGACGGTCGTTCTCTATGACAGGGAACAGACGATCAGTGACAGTCTGACTATGAAGCACAGGGAGAGATTTATTTACACTTACCTCTCCCCATTCTTCAGCTCTGCGCGCCCAGTCACAAAGTACCCGACCGGGTCGCAAGCGCGTCGGAGGCAGCTCACGCGCGACCCACGGCTGTGCATATTAAAGAGCAAGTACCTGTACCCCAATATGCTCAGCCGTGCCATTTTGCCAACGTACATCGGTGTGCGGCGGTCGGCAAGCGGTTAAAGTGATTGTAAAGGCAGATTTATTTTTATTTGAATGCATTCTATGCATTAAGATAAAAAGCCTTCTGTGGCAGCAGCCCCCCTTAGCCCCTCTAATAGTTACTGGAGCCCCCTCTCTATCCAGCGATGTTGTAGGATTGTCTTGGCTGCCCGGCACTCCCCTCCTCATTGGCTGAGACAGCAGCATGGTGCAATTGGCTCCTGCTGCTGTCAATCAAAGTATGTCAGCCAATGAGTAGAGAAAGGGGACAGGGCCAGGCCGCAGCTCCATGTCTGAATGGATACAGGGAGCAATGGCTCTGCTCGGGTGCCCCCTAGGCAAGCTGCTTGCTGTGTGGGCACTCATCAGGAGGGAGGGGCCAGAAGAACCAAAGAGGGACCCGAGAAGGGGAGGATCTGGGCTGCTCTGTGCAAAACCACTGCACAGTGCAGGTAAGTATAATATGTTTGTTATTAAAAAAAAATGACTTTACAATCACTTAAAGGGGTGTTCCAGCCCTTTTTAATGTTTATTAAAAGTCAGCAGCTACAAAAAGTGTAGCTGCTGGCTTTTAATAAACAGACACTTACCTTGTCCATGGTTCCAGCGGCTTCATTACAACTGTGGGCACCCGGCCGTGACAGCCTTCGGCTTCATGGCCGGGCACCTACTGCGCATGCGCGATCGGCACTGCGCATGCGCGGACGGCGCTGCGCTGTCCCATTGGACAGGAGATCTCCTGGGACCTGTCAGTGTCCCAAGTGATCGCCTACAGGGAGGGGCTGAAGTTAGGTGATTAAGCTTAATCGCCTAACCAGCCCCTCGGCGGTAAAAGGAAGTGGGACAGGAAGTCCCACTCCTCCTGAAGCCCCCACTCTCCCCCCCCCAAAAAAATTACATGCCAAATGTGGCATGTAAGGGGGTGAGGAGTGGGTTAAGCGGAAGTTCCATTTTTGGGTAAATAGGTTGTCTAGCAATTGATGTTAAAATCTGTTATTTCTAACCGTGATCAGGAATTCACTTTGACCAGATGGAAATCTTTTTGTGTAGACCCGTCTTTTAAAATGGTCCAACAGACCAAAAGAGAATAGCCAATTGTAATCTATATAATTTTCTTTCAATAGCTTTGCAAGTAGTTGTAACCAATGCCTTTTTTCAAGTGTAAAATAAAAAGGGTCTTGGAGGATTTGGACCACATGATTTTCATATTGCTGGCATGACCTAGTTTTGAACAGAATTTCTGTTTTCACAGGGGCCTCTGTATAATTAGGCCTCTATCAGTTTTATGCTGCATGCTCTTGTTATCGGTATGAATTTCAGTTTTCAAATTGGCTATTCTCTTAGAGAAGTTGGATGTAAGGTTTTGGTAAAATTGTTGAACAATTGAAAGAGATCAGCTGCCCAAGCCTCTTTCTTCAGCTTCACGGTCACTTCCTGAAGCTTCTTTAGAATCTGATTGTTGGTTTATCTCATGGAAAGAGGTCTCACGCCTTCATGCTACAGACCATTTTTCCTATGTGATTCACTAGATAGCCTGCCCTTAATTATTTAATTTATTTTCTTTGTTTGAACAATTTCCAAATCTATATGGACTGTAATACCATTATGCCACAAATATATTGAGGCATTTTTTTCTTATTACATAAAATACAATTTTAAAATATTATTATAATAATTATATTATAATAAGTAAAGCAACCTCTATTACACCCCTTTTCTTTTGTTACCTTTGCTATTTTATACTTTTTTACTTTCATTAAGTTATCGTCTTATGCCGTGTACACGCGACCGTTATTCATGTCATGAAAAAACGTGATTTGTCATGATTCCTTTCAAGCCTGCCTTGCATACAGAGGTTTGTGAAAAAAATGTTCGAGCAAAGCGCAGTGACGTACAACACGTACGACGGCACTATAAAGGGGAAGTTCCATTCGAATGGCGCCACACTTTGGGCTACTTTTGCTAATATCCCCGTCTCATAACTTGCTCTGAGCATGCACGTTTTTTTCCCCCTCGTTAAAGCGTACACACGACCGTTTTTTACAACGTGAAAAACAAAGACGTGAAAAACAACGAGAAAAAATAGAGCAGATTCTAAAAAAAAATTCAGGCATTTTTCTCGTAGAGAAAAATGCTCTGGAGCATACACACAACCGCTTTTCACAACCAATTGAAAAAAATGCATTTTCTCTTTATGAAAAACAGTCGTGTGTAAGCGGCATTATACTTTTAACATGAAATCGTATTATTAACCGTGTAGGTTTAGGAGATGTTTCTTGCACCTACAGGTAAGCCTTAATCTAGGCTTACCTGTAGGTAAAAGTGAACTGTAGAGGCCCCGTACACACGAGTAAATCTATCTGTTCAAATCGGTCGGACAGACCGATTTGAACAGATCTGTCTGCTGGGACGTATTGGTTTGATCGTGTACACACGATCAAACCAAAATCCCCGCCGGCAGACAGCGCACTGACATGGCGGTGACGTGGCGGTGACGTTGACGCCGCCACGTCACCGCACCAGGAAGTAAAAGACTTCCGCGCATGCGTTGAAACCATTCGACGTGTGTGCAAGCAGATATGTCTGCTGGTTAGCATACTAACCAGCAGACATGTCGGGTGGACGGGTTCCCAGCCGACAGATTTGAAAACATGCTTTCAAATCTGTCGGCTGGCCATTTCCGTCTGTTTGCCCGTACACACAATCGAATCTGTCTGCTGAAACGGTCTGGCAGACCGTTTCCAGCAGACAGATTTGATTGTGTGTACGCGGCCTAAGGGTTAATAACCACTTTAAATTTGCCTGCATTAATACAAGTAGCACATTAGAGAGTGGTACACTGTCAATACCAGTTTCCTGGCTATCATGCTCACAGTCAATACTCTGAGGCGCTAACTGATAAAAGGATGCAGTTAAGGACCTTTAACTTTTTTAATATGGGTAAATGGGTTATTGTAAATAGTAAATAATTTAGAAAGTATTCAAGACAGAGGGCCAGCAAAAAAGTAAACCATCTAGCAATTTTTAAATAAAATTACTAGTATATTCAGTAGGAAAGACATGGAAGCTTCTATATTTCTATTATGGAATATTTACTTTAACCTGATTACAGTTCCATAAGTGCCTCCTAACTTAAGAAACACAGCTTTCTTCATCAGCCTTTATAAGCACAATAGACAGTCCAATTTGCATAGTGATGCAAAGTGTGAGAACAGATTTCTGCATGGCTAGTAAATGCCTTCACCCACATTTTACAGCCACGATTTCAACTGCATAATTGTGAAAAGGAAGGTAGAGGTGGAAGAGATGCTAAAGATCAGCATGTGTACTATGTGTCTGATCTGGATTGAATGTCCCTATTGTCAATTTCCTGCTGACTTAAGGAAACTAATAGGGCTTTTTGTGTCCCTCTACTCGCTGAATATATGTGAAAAGAAAGGTACAGGTGAAAGAGATTCTAAAGACCGGGTCAGCGCGTGTAAAGTATTATATGTCTGATGTGGATTGAATGCCCTTATGTCAGCTTCCTACTGACACAGGGAAACTAATAAGGCTTTCTGTGTAAGTTCTCTCCACTGGTTAGACAATATGCATGTGTTGGAGGTCAAAGACTCAAGAACTCAAGAACTCCCAATTGGAAATGTTGTCAAAAGTTTAAAAACCCAAAACACAAGGCACTTTTTTAATAAGCCCAAATTCATAGAAAATTTATAGAAACACAGTTATTACGCATTTTTTTTTCCACCAACATACAACTTTCTCTTTTTCTTGTATGATAATTTAATATTATAATGTATATTATGAAGTAATATTTTTTATAACTAAACACATTTATTTATTCTATCCAAATGTATTCAATTCCCAAAGTTAAACACAATTATAGGGTGTTTAAATATAAACTCACAGGCCCGGATTCACAAAGCACTTGCGCCAACGTATCTCCAAATACGCCGCGTAAGTACAAATATGGGCCGTCGTATCTGTGCGCAGGACCCACAAACTAAGATACGCCTAAAAACAGACTTCATCCCACCGACGTAACAGAAACAAGCTTACCTCCCACCCTCCCTGTTTGTTTCTTTGTCAAATATATCTTTTTTTTCCCACTGATCGGTGTGTCCTCAGAATATCGTGGCAGTTGGAGGGTGTTAATGTGTAAAAGAAAGGAAAAGAGGGGGGATGGGGGGAATTTGCACTTAGTGAAAAAGATAATGTTAATAAAACAATTAAGAAAGGTCCTTGGAAGGACGTCCTGCTGCTAAACACTACAACTTAGATATAAAGTGTGGAGAAAAATGTGCAAAAACAGTGTAGCGCTAGGGTTGCCACCTTATCCCTTTAAAACCAAACACACATTAATTACACAGGTTCTGTGGCTGATTAAGGTGGTAAATACACTCACTTGGTACCTTTATCTGCATTAAAGTATCCTCAGAACCTGTGTAATTCATATGTGTTCGGGTTTAAAGGGATGAGGTGGCAACCCTATGTAGCGCTGGACAAAATATACCCTATAAATTAATACATAAGGCAATAGGTATAAACAATGTTAAAACTATGAGTGATATTGAGTTTGGTGGTCTCAGCCTGGCTCCCGGTGGGTGTGCTATGCAAGGTACGCCTGTGCTTAGTACGCCCACCCCCCCCCCCCACAAAAACCACCACACTTGCACGCACACGAAATTGGTTTAAAACACACGCACTTTGGCCATGCGGTCTCCTAAAATAAAGAGAGGTGAATGACCTACGGGGCTGGCTTTGTGGGCTAGGCCCTCTCACTCCCTCATAGGGGGAGTCCCTCTGCCCCATTGGGGTCCCGTTGGGCCCCAGTTGGGCTCCCAGGAGGAGCAGGTAGGGCGGGGTGAGTGGGAGGCCCCCCCTCACACCCGCCATTGCCACCAGGGGCATGGAGAAGGATGGCGATTGCCTCCGGGGGAGGATCTGCCTACTCCCAAGTCCGGCTCCTCTCTCTCGAGTTCAAGCACAAAAATACACTTTAAAAATAAATACAACTATGAGTGATATACAGTAAATCATTGAAAAATTGCTATGTGCAAAAAGCAGTGAATACAAAAATTATTATAGCATTGTGCAAAACAATATATACTGAACAACAGGTATCCAATACCTATATATATCAACAAATATTGTGAATAAACTAAGTAGACAATATAAGTGACTAATTCAGCACATGAAGTGCAAAACAAAAAGTCCACAGAAAAAACAGGGAATTTCCAGCCCCTTTCAATACAGATGGTGCAAGCAGAAAAAAGTCCAATTGGGAGATCCACAGGTGAGGAAGAAGGGAAAAACAGACATCAGTGGCCCAACACCAGTAAAAATAAAGGCTTACCAGAAAGCCTGTGACTATCCCTTTTCAGGAGTAGTCTAAACAGTTTGTAATCCTCAGAGACAAAACGGTATCTTCTCCATAAATTAAATGGTGGAATCCACAGCTCCTCTTGGGGTTAAGCAGTACTTCCAAATGGAACTCGCATAGATGTATGTAAGCATGTGTTATCAAACACCATGCAGGGAGAAAAAAAAAGGGACAATCCCATAGTGTAAACGTATAAAAACGAAGGGATTTATTTTAAAGATAAAAAGTTGAACAACATAAGAATACTCTCATTCATAGAGAGTGATACAAAGTCCTTGCAAGGTTAAAAAAAGCTCAGTGTAGGTATCAGACCGCCTGAGGCCATTAGTGCATACGCAATGCGTGTGTATCTGCCCGACGATCGTTTTGTCGTAATGACATCATCAGGGGCACACTTACGACACTGCGCACATGCTATTTATGCAGCCCACAGAGTGAGCAAGGCAAGGTCATTGGATGAAGGCGGGTCTAGAACGGCGCAATACAATAGGTTGATATTACCACTCAAATAGAAGTGGAAATCACCATGCCATCTTGTGGTTAAAAAAGCGTATATATTGTTTTGCACAAAAGCTATAATAATTTTTGTATTCACTGCTTTTTGCACATAGCAATTTTTCAATGATTTATATCACTCATAGTGTTAACATTGTTTATACCTATTGCCTTATGTATTAATTTATAGGGTATATGTTGTCCAGCGCTACACTGTTTTTGCACAGTTGGAGGGTGTTGGTCTTTGTGGGTGAAGGAAGAAAACCTTGGATAAGGAGAGTTCGGAACCCATAGGTGGTATGGGTCCAGATGGTGGTATTCCAGTTAACAGTGGTTTAGCTTGAATTTGGTTAATGGGTGCACTGCGGTCAGTGTGTTGTCCCCAAGCCAGTATGTCATCTAGAGGCCTATTATCATATATAAAAAGGTACTGCAGGGCATTATTAAACAGATTGTATGTGGAGTGCCTGCATAGACCAACGCGAATATCAGATGATTTTTATGTTAATTTTAATTTATTGGTTAATAAAAAGGCTGCTACGGCCAAATTTACTCCAACTTGGTGTGGTCTCTATTAATTGGAAATGGTATGGGGGTTGGAGTAAGGGTTGGTCAGGCAGTATGGGAAGTATAGTACATCTTTTTATACAATGGTCATGCACAGGATCACATGTGTACTCATGCAATCTAATGTGAACCAGCCCCAAAGGATGAATTTGCTGGTGTCACTGCATTTTTAACCACTTCCCAACGGCCGTACGACTTTATACGGCCGAAGGGACGTCCTGAATCTCTGACAGGTCGTGTTTTTACGGCCTGTTCTTAGCCAGGCCACTGGGGGGCGCGCGCGCCCGGCGTCGGCGCACGTGTGCCTGCCGCATCGCTGACATACCAATGCGCGTGCCTGATGGCTGCAGGGACAAGACATGGATCTCTGTGTAAACACAGAGATCCATGTCATGTCAGGGGAGAGAGGAGACCGATCTGTGTCTCTTGTAGATAGGGACACAGCATCGGTCACCTCCCCCAGTCACCCCCCCTCCCCCCACAGTTAGAACACAATTTAAGATACACATTAACCCCTTCCTCACCCCCTAGTGTTAACCCCTTCAATGCCAGTCACATTTATACAGTAATTAGTGCATATTTCTAGCACTGATCGCTGTATAAATGTGAATGGTGCCAAAAATGTGTCAAAAGTGTCCGATGTCTCCGCCATAATGTCGCAGTCACGAAAAAAATGCTGATCGCCGCCATTAGTAGTAAAAAAAATAATAATAAAAAATTATAAATCTGTCCCCTATTTTGTAAGCGCAATAACTTTTGCGCAAACCAGACGCTTATTGCGATTTTGATTTTTTTTTTTACCAAAAATATGTAGAAGAATATGTATCGCCTAGACTGAGATTTTTTTTTTTTTTTTTTTAATTGGGCTATTTATTACAGCAACAAGTAAAAAATAATTTTTTTTTTCAAAATTGTCGCTCTATTTTTGTTTATAGCGAAAAAAAAAAAAAAAAACGCAGAGGCCAATTTTGTTTGGGAGCCACGTCGCACGACCGCGCTATTGTCAGTTAAAGTGATGCAGTGCCACAAGCTGAAATTTCACCTGGTCAGGAAGGGGTATATGTGCCCAGTAAGGAAGTGGTTAAGATGTAGCTTCTCCTTGCATAATGTCAAGGCAGCCTATTCACCACAACACAAAACAACGGATCTGTATTACTTCTGGGCACTACACCAATCATTCATATCTGTAAAAAACAGTCAGATGTAAAGCTGCCTGGGTTTCAGGTGATTTTGCAAAGGATTGCTGCAGTTTTACCTAGACCTACCTTTGTCTTGAGTCTTGCCCACTTTATGAGCACATGGGCCCAGATTCACAGAGCGATTACGCCTGCGCAACTGCTGTTGCGCGTGCGTAAGTCTAAATGTGCGCGTGCGTATAGTTGGACGCGATTCACAAAACAATATACGCCAGAAATCTACGTTTTTTGGTCCGGCGTAATTGAGTTAGACCTTCGCTTCCCTTCGCGCAAAACTGCGCTAGACACACCATTGATTTGCTAGTCAAATATGCTAATGAGGGAGTTACGGGGATTCACAAAAAAACGCAGTTGCTGCGCAGGCTACGCGATGTGCGCAACTGCAAAATGTTCTGTCTAAAGTTAGAGGACCTAAAAGCTGGTCTAAATTTTGAAAAAAAGTCTAATTGTCAGATAAAGCAACACTGTTAGTGAGGAGTTCAGCAGTCACACGTGTTGCCCAACAATCTGTATGCCAACATGCCAGGGGCATCGTCGCGCATAGCTATACTACTGACTTTAGATGAACAAAGAAGGATGAGGGCACGGAGGATGGCACTAAGGAGGGCACGGGAGATGTTTTATTTTTTTATTTTTTGGCTTATATAAAATTTACAATTTAATCTAATCTAATACAATATTCTTATCTGATACAAGCCCCTCACTCTTCACTTGATATATCACACACGCATAGACATCTTTGGCATGAGAGATTCTGAGGTGTCTCGCATCTTCAGATTCACCCCTCATGCCATCGTGGAATTACCACAACCTTGCAGGAGGACATCAGCAGCCCAACACATGGCACCACCCATGACACCCATGACAGCTACATATACAATCAGAGCCCCATCCCCACAGATTTCAAACAGAACATGTATGGGGACAGCTGGCTGGTTGGTGAGTGACATGGGAGTCAGGCATGACTATCCCCTCCCGTGATGCACACCTCACAAGTGGCACATGCATGACTAACATCCTCCTGTCTTTTCCCTTCAAGGTGACTCTGCATATGAACTGGAACCCCATCTCATGACCCCATCTCATGCCAGCTCACATTATGCATCTTTGCACGTTAAACACACACATTAATCATGGCACAATGAGAATGCATGCATGCACACCACTATGGTCCTAGCACACACACCCCACATCCTCATCAAATTGGATTGGCACCAGTCCACCATGCAAGACTGGTGAGCAGTAACGCCACGTCAAGGCTCCAATTATGTCACTGTACATTCATACACCATTCACACGGACCTGGGAATCACTTCTCCCTGGTCCTGGGGAACCCTTCTCCACCCAAATTGAGGATGACACCCCTTTTCCAGCAGGAATGTCACCCCCACATTCAAACATCATTCACAACCCAAAAAATGCCAAAAATGTCAGCAAAAAAAAAAAAAAAATGCATAGAAAAAAAAAATGCAGAGAACAAAAATAAACATGCTTTCAAACCAAAAAAAGGGGGGAAAAAAAATTAATGCCCTCTGCCTGAGCCACGCCTGGGGCGCCCCCGGCCACGGCCCCGGACCCTCAGGGGAGACGCATGGGGAGGGGAAAAGCCGGGGAAGGAGGAGCAGCCCCTGAGATCTGCCCACCTGGCGGCCTGCCCTCCAAGGCCACGGCTATTCTGTCCAGGGCAGCACCAAGTGTTGCCGTGTTGCCCTGGATAGCCTGGGTAAGGGCCCTCACATCCTGCCCAACGCCTGCTGCTGTAGTTTGCAGGTCATTTAGGCAGGTTGTGGAGGCCCGGGAGTGGGAGTCCAGGTTACCCAGCCTATCGTTGATGGAGGACAGGCTCTGATCCACCCGCCCCATAGTCTGGCAGAGCTGTCTCAGAAGGCGGGTCTGGGTGGCCAGGTTCCTTCTCAGACTGGCGGGCAGGAGATTGGGCGCCCCCCTGGTGCTCTGAGATGACCTCCTGGCTCTTGCTGATGGTTGTGGCCGGGGAGAAGGGGAGGCCCTTGTGAGGGGAGCCATGTTGGGGGAGGAGGGGGGGGGCTCACCCTTAGGGAGGGCAGGCTTCTTGCAGCCAGAGGGGAAGAGTCCGCAGAAACCAAACGGCCAGTGCCTGCCATGGACTCCTCCTCCTCATGATTCTCCTCCTCCTCATGATCGTCCTCCGCATGATCCTCCTCCTCCTCTTGTTCCTCCTCCGCGGACTCTGACCTTGTTGGGGGGGCCTCATTAGGCTGCTGTCCTGGCGTTGGAGCGGTCAGGCCAGATGGCCCTGCACCCTCCTGCACATCTGTGGATGACACAAACCATTCACAGGTTGGAGGATCCACACACTTGCCACATATTCCCTTTCACCCCCTCCCCCACACATGCTACACACCTGAGAGAAATAAAAACCTTACCTGGCACCGCGGGGACCGGACTTGTGTCAAAGCCTGGCAGGCCCTCCACTTCATGCCGGTGAAAGGTCAGGGCCACCACACGCTCCGTCGCTGTAAATCTAACCCGGCATGGTGGGCCCCCTCCTGTGCCCCTGGCATGGGCATTTATTGCGGCCAGTTTTTTTTTTCACCTCACGCCGGAGGTCATTTATTTTCTTTTTAATCCCAGACCGGGTCCGTGTCTCCCCCTCCCCCGATGAATTGACCTGCTCCGTGATCATATCCAATATCTCCCTCCTCCTGGCCGGGGTGGTGGTGGCACTCTGCGGGCCGTGGAGAAAACGCCCATAGTCGGTAATGGCCCGGGCAAGAATTCTTTTTTCCCCCACTGTAAAATTAAGCTTTCTTTTTCTCTCAGTCATACTTCCAAACAAACTCACTAGCAGTCACCAAAAATCTGTCACAAATACAAGCACAACCAATCAGACAAGAACACACACAAAGAGAAAAAGAACACCCAAAATCACACTAGCACTCAGCAAGAAACAGACACAAAAAAATCAGATGAAAAAATAAAGCAAGAAAACAAAACGCTCAGAAATCTATCAATCAAACAAACAGTCAAAAAACACTTATCAAAACACACTTTCACAAAACTACCAACAAGCACTAGATCACACAGAACACTAATCTGACAACTACAAAACACACTCTAACGAACAACAGAGCAAAAGCACTTGATTCAATGGGAAGGGACACAAAGGGATGTACTTTTGCAATGGAAGTGCGTTTGTGTGTGTCTATTTATGCTGTCTGCGTAGTTCACAACGTTGCCCTAGTCCATGTCCAATTTCACTGATTGCGCCACTCCCGAGTTGTGAGCATGCGCACAACGGAGCTGACATGGTTTCCTTCACGCGCGCATGCGCGAGTCGGCCGGCCCTTCATTTGCATGGGGTCACGGCTCATTTCAATGTAACACGCCCACGTCCCTCCCAATTTGTATTACTCCTCCTTACGCCTCCGGAAAAAACCTTACGCTTGCGCAATCTCTTGCGCAAAAGCTTCGTGAATCGCGGGATTACGCGGCTAGATTACGCAAGTCTAACGGAAAAGTGGTGCGCTACGCCGGTCCAATAATGCGCCGATGTACGTGAATCTGGGCCATGGACTTTAATGTTTACACCTAGCTTTGCCATTTTTATTAAGAACTTTTGCAAGTCTTTTTTCCAGCATGCCTGTCATTGTGAGAAACATACTTTTGACATAGTTGCTTTAACCAAAATGAAAAATGGCATATAATGCAATCTATCAATAACCTTAGCACAGCACACCTTTTTTTTCTTTTTGGTTGTTTGGTTCAAACATGTTTTATTGAAGATATATATCATATACAATTTAAAGAAATGTCAATTGCATAATAATATAATGAATTTCTCAAATCAGAAATATAACAAACAATTATGGGAAATAACAGGTAATATGCATTGCATATCTGATGGGGGGATAAGAAGAACAGTAAAAAGAAAAAAAAGAAATAAACACTCATTATATTTCAATGTATTTCAACGGTTGTGGAGCGTTTGGTTTTCTGGTTCTCTCCTTTAACATAATTGCATTACCTGCTGATCTTGCCAGTAAGCCTGTTATTATTTTCTAACAAACCAAACGCTCCAGCAAAAGTAGCAATAGATGCTGTAGATCAAAATTTGACCAATTCATTAAAGAGGTTGTAAAGGTTCGTCTTTTATTTTCTAAATTGGTTCCTTTAAGCTAGTGCATTGTTGGTTCACTTACCTTTTCCTTCGATTTTCCTTCTAAATTTTGTTTTTCTTTTTTTGAATTTTCCACTTCCTGTTTCTCCTCAGTAAGCGGAAGGAACAGGAAGTGAGAAATTCAGACAAAGAAAACATAGAAAAAAAACATTTAGAAGGGAAATAAAAGGAAAAGGTAAGTGAACCAACAATGCATGAGCTTAAAATAACCTAATGCAACTATGTTAAAATAACCTATTTAGAAAATAAAAAACAAACCTTTATAACCCCTTTAAGGACTGGCTGAATTTTGATCAAGTGTAAGGCTGTCCCCATTCAGCAGAAGTCAATCATTAGAATGACTTCTGTCAAACAGGAATGTTGGAAATGTTTTATTAATCCGCGGAGGGATCCCACTGTCCCAGGGTCCCAGTAGAGAGGATTCCTCTAGCCACCTGATGTGGATGTAGGAGTCCTTTCTCAGGCTGGATAGTCATCAATGGCTACCTTTGGAGCATTGAAACAAACCATTTAGCACTGATAGGGGTGCTTACATTGATCAGTTTATATTCATAACGTTAAAAACTTTATTGCAAAAAGGAAACAAATAAACGGCTGCTGTAACTGCTAAAAAAGTGTGTGTGAGACTAGACGTGACGTTACCACGCGCCTACGGTCACTCGTTATACTAGTTCCTGCCAATTGCTGCAGCATTACATGACTACACGCTTGTTTTAAATGATGACCATGTGAGTGTACTCCATATTACTTATGTAAACTTGTAGGCAGGTGCTTACAAGGGGTTTATTTATTTTACTTTGTTGTACTGTGTAAGCACCTGTTTACAATTGCTGTGCTAATTTCCTGATGTTAACAGAGTAAGCCAGGTGCCAAATGTTACAATATCTTCATGTATTCCTCTGTCCTCAGGTTGACCTGAGAGTTAGGGGTAACCAGGCTGTAAGGGTTAATGTTTTCCCCACCATTTTTGTCAAGGTTACCACCCCCTACAGGTCAACTAATATAAAGGTCACTTGGGGGGGGGGGGGGTGAAAGCAGACTACTTGGTGCTCCTGGAGGGGCCTCAAGTCTCATGTAAAATATCTTGTGGTTTTCTTGCTTTGTCTGACCTGAAGTTTCTTAAAGCAGAATTCCACACATATTTTAAACTTTATTTGAATGAGTCCCTTGTTGCAAGTCTAACAGCATTTGACTTACTTTTTTTACTTACTGTGTGTGTCTTGTTGCTATGCTGTCCCTTGTAATCTGCCTCTTCTTGGCCGCGGCGCCGTATGTCATATCCTGCCGCACCTTGGCTTCTGGGAGATGTTTGTCATTGTTCCCAGGAGTCAGTGGGCATCGCCGCAGGATTGCATCGCCCTGTGTATACTGCGTACGTGCATGTGCAAGATTGGGAGGTGCAGGCTGGGTAGCCAGCATCACCTTATCCCAGAAGATGCCTAGTGGGCTTTGCATGCCAACAGTGAAGTTGAAAGCACTATGAAAGAAAACAAATGTGAGTAAATTTTAAATCAGCTAATTGAATGGTGATTTTATTAATCACAAGCAGTATTTATTGCAGTGTAGCAGAACGGATTACCAAAAAACAAAATCTGGATGGAACTCCGCTTTAAAGGGGTGTATGCACAGCATATCAAAACCGGGCTTGCAACACAACAAGGGGACTGAGCTAGAAGAAGATGCAATACATGGGTTTAACACAGAGCACCACAGAGTACTCTCCAGAGGAAGTTAATTTGTTGTTTCTGATGCCGCGTACACACGGTCGTTTTTTGCGATGAAAAAAAACGACATTTTCTGTGAAGTAAAAAACGACGTTTTTGAAACGTCACTTTCAAAGACAATTTTGCATACACACCATCGTTTTTTTCACAAAAAGCGAGGTTACGTTCACCACTCTTTTCCATTGAAGCTCGCTTCATAACTAGCTTCTGGGCATGCGCGGGTTGAAAAACGTCGTTTTAAAAGACGTTTTTTGCTACACACGGTGACTTTTTGTGAAACAAAAAACGACGTTTTGAAAAACGACACAAAAAATTCAAGCATGTTGGAATTTTTTTTTGGTCGTTTTTTTTAAGACAAAAAACGACGTTTTGCCCACACACGATCAATTTAAATGACGTTTTAAAAAACGTCGTTTTTTTTCATCGCAAAAAACGACCGTGTGTACGCGGCATAAGGATTACAGTATCTATGTCACATGCAAGACAGCCAATCAGCTAGGAAATGAGCAACTGGCAGAGGTGATGTTTACTTTGGTAGTGGAGTGGGTTGAGCGCTTGGCACCTCCACCAACGGCTAATACCCCTCTTTTTGGGACCAGACCCATGGCACAGATTATGCAGTACCTCAGGGTAGTGAGCAAATGTAGAGCGTGAGTGGAAGTGTTTCCCTTATCCCATAGCAGTGGGATGGTCATTGGGAGAGAAGTGACAGTAATTGATGTTTTGGTGGAGCCTGGTACAGGCTCAGCGGTACCGCCCACTAAATGCTGCCCACCTGCAACGTGGTGTCCTCTATGCATAAAAGTTTTCAAGTGCCATCAGTGTCATGAAGTCAATCACAGAGTACAAGAAGTTACATTTTCATTGCAGGCCACTTCTAAGTTTGGCACATCTGCCTTAATGTTGACTATCACTAGGGATGATCCGAACACCCCCGAGTTCGGTTCGCACCAGAACCGTCGAACGGTCCGATCGTTCGCACGAACATTTAGAACCCCATTGATGTCTATGGGACTCGAACGTTCGAATTTAAAAACGATCATTTTAAAGACCAATTTTCAAGTTATTGTTGGAAAACGTCTTTCAGAACCGGGTCTTGCCCCAGGGAACATGTATCATTGGAAAAAAGTCTTAAAAACGGTTGTTTTTTCAGGAGCAGGACTCCTGAAAAAACGACCGTTTTTAAAACTTTTTTTTCCATTGATAGTAGTATCAATGGAAATAAGTTTTAAAAACGGTTGTTTCGTTTCACTCGAATTTGCCGCGAACAATCGCTTTTGTTCGAAATTCGACGAACGATCGAACGGACGATGTTCGAGTCGAACATACGTTCGTTTCGAACGCGAAGCTCATCCCTAACTGTCACACGACAGCAGCTTCCTGCTTTGGTTTTAGGCATTAGTGAGTGCAGTTGCAGTCGTCCCCACACAGGTGCCTAAGCCCCGCCACAAACTCCATCTAAACTAATACAGTCATCACATATAAGGATTATTAACTGCAATCAATGCTTTAGGGTCTGTCAATCACCAGACAAACACCAGCATGTTTGGTGGTATTGCCCAAGATTAAAAGGTTTTGGACAAATATTTATCAACTAATATATACAGTACTTGGCAAGGGCATTCAGACATGTCCACTTCAAAACTCAATCCAGACTCAACATGCCTCTTAAAAAAATACTGTGGGGTGTTTACTTTTGGAAATGTGGTCATTTTTGTCAGGAACCATGAAACAGAAGTTCAGTAAAAATTTAATAAAGTAAAATGGTAAAAAAAGAGCAAACGTAGTAAAAACATAGCCAGAGTTTGGTAACCAGGATGGATAGTCAGAACAAGCCAGAGAAACAGGAGTCCAGAAATGAGATAAGTCGGGTGCAGCTAACAGGATCAGGAACCAGAAGGGAAGTCAGCCAAGCAAAAGTCTTTGACGGGAAAACATGGCAGAGAGAGTCCGGATATGTTGACCAAGGCAAAGGCACAGAAGATCTGATCCAAGGAGCTTATATAACCAGCAGCTCTAGCTTATGAGCAGGAAATTAAGACCAGGTGAGTAACTGTGGAAGAAAGAGTCTTTGACAATTAACTGTCAGCTGAGCACAGAGCTCTGAGAAGGAAGGGTTGAGCCCAGCCCTGACAATTTTGAGGGTGTTTTATTGTCCTGGTGCATGATATAGGTATTCAAGAAATCAGATGTTTAATTTATGCCCCTGAAATGCATGAAGATTCTCCTTGGATTTTGGGCCTTTCTATGTGGTTGGACTAAAAAATGCCCACACATGTGGTATCACCACACTCCGAAGGAATAGCAGAATGTGTTTTTGCAATGTAATTCTAAGTGAGTCTATACTGTGTGTAAGAAATATTGACAACAATGTGTAGACAAATACATTTTCAATTTAATTTCTGCATTTTCCAAAAACTTAAGGCAAAAAATGTCACACTCAAAAGATACACTATGGGCCAGATTCATGAAAGGTTACGCTGGCGGATCGAGTGATCCGCCAGCGTAACAGTGGCTTTGAGCCGGCGTTTCTGTTTTCTGTAACCAGAAAACAAGAAACGCCGGGTTGAAGTTCCGATGCGATGAGCGTAACTGAGTTTCGCCATCGCATCGTTACTTCAACTTAAAAATGGCGCCGGGGGCGTTCCCGCCGATTTACGCTCAAAAAATATGTTAATGAGCGGAAATCGGCAATTCACGATCGAAATCCGGCGCGACGCAGTGACGTTACGACGTTTCCGGACGGGATACGCGGCGCATAGTTATACCTACATGGGGTTGGAGTATCCTATGTTAGGTATAGGCGTCGTCATCGCGTCGGGGAAAAAAAAAAAACGTCGCTTGCGTAAAAACGGTCATGAATGGGAATGTGACGTCATTGACGTTCATTCACAGATTTTGGAGCATGCGCACGGGGATGTTTTGACACTCGACGCATGCGCAGTACGTCGGCGGCGGGATCGCGCGTAGTTAGCATACTACACGCCCCGTACCCGCGACATTTGAATTCCGCCGGCTCATTTGCGATGCGCTGCCGCAACTTTAGGAGCAAGTGCTTCGTGAATGACAGCACTTGCGCCTAAAAATTCGGCAGCGCAACGCAAATCAGAAGCGTTACTCCAGAGCAAAGATGCTCTGGAATACGTGAATCTGGCCCATTGTCTTTCAGAAAATAACTTTGGGTGTTTGCTTTCCAAAATAGAGTAATTTTGTGGGTGCTTCTCCAGTCCTGGCACTTCAGGGATAGGTACTGAGGAATGTAGATGCATCATTTATGCTCTTGTGCCAACAATACAGCCAACACAATGCAGCCTCACTGTGTCCATCTGCAGCCTCGCCAGTGTCTTGATTACACAGAGCGTGTATCACTTCCCTCTATCATGGAGCTCAGAGCTGGGGTCTTAACTGTTCGGCGGCCGTCCACTGTAACAAAGACCCGCCTCCTAGATGTCATCATGCAGCCTCACTGTGCCAACACAATGCAGCCTCACTGTACCCATCTGCAGCCTCACTGTGCCAACAATGCAGCTTCACTGTGCCCATCTGCAGCCTCACTGTGCCAACAATGCAGCCTCACTGTGCCAACAAAATGCAGCATCACTGTGCCCATCTGCAGCCTCACTGTGCCAACAATGCAGCCTCACTGTGCCCATTTGCACCCTTACTGTGTCAACAATGCAGCCTCACTGTGCCCATTTGCGGCCTCGCAAGTGTCTTGACTACACAGAGCGGATATCTCCTCCAGCTGTATCATAGAGCTCAGAGCTGGGGTCTGAACTGTTTGGCGGCCATCCACTGCAACAAAGCCTAGCTGTATATCATGGTGTAGGAGGCTGGACTTTGTTGCAGTGGGATTGAAAATGTTCAGCCAGCTTCATGACACAGCGGGAGGAGATACCCGCTCTCTGTGTGATTACACAAAGCGGAGGGAGGGATCGGCCCTGGCCCCCGTTTGCCTTCGCAGATCAAAGCGTCCCCAGGGCAGACAAATACATTTTCAATTTAATTTCTGCATTTTCCAAAAACTTATGGCAAAAAATGTCACACTCAAAAGATACACTATGTCTTTCAGAAAATAACTTTGGGTGTTTGCTTTCCAAAATAGAGTAATTTTGTGGGTGCTTCTCCAGTCCTGGCACTTCAGGGATAGGTACTGAGGAATGTAGATGCATCATTTATGCTCTTGTGCCAACAATACAGTCAACACAATGCAGCCTCACTGTTTCCATCTGCAGCCTCGCCAGTGTCTTGATTACACAGAGCGTGTATCACCTCCCTCTATCATGGAGCTCAAAGCTGGGGTCTTACCTGTTCGGCGGCCGTCCACTGTAACAAAGACCCGCCTCCTAGATGTCATCATGCAGCCTTACTGTGCCAACACAATGCAGCCTCACTGTACCCATCTGCAGCCTCACTGTGCCAACAATGCTGCTTCACTGTGCCCATCTGCAGCCTCACTGTGCCAACAATGCAGCCTCACTGTGCCAACAGAATGCAGCATCACTGTGCCCATCTGCAGCCTCACTGTGCCAACAATTCAGCCTCACTGTGCCCATCTGCACCCTCACTGTGTCAACAATGCAGCCTCACTGTGCCAACATAATGCCGCCTCACTGTGCCCATTTGCAGCCTCGCAAGTGTCTTGACTACACAGAGCAGATATCTCCTCCTGCTGTATCATAGAGCTCAGAGCTGGGGTCTGAACTGTTCGGCGGCCATCCACTGCAACAAAGCCTAGCTGTATATCATGGTTTAGGAGGCTGGACTTTGTTGCAGTGGGATTGGAAATGTTCAGCCAGCTTCATGACACAGCGGGAGGAGATACCCGCTCTCTGTGTGAATACACAAAACGGAGGGAGGGATCGGCCCTGGCCCCCGTTTGTCTTCGCAAATCAAAGCGTCCCCAGGGCAGGCAGCCTACAGGGAAATTTTCTCGGTATCCCGGTAAGCCAGTCCGGCCCTGCTTCCCTCCCAAGTAGGGTAGCAAGCTGTCTAGCTAACAGTAAGCAACCTGCCTGAAGTCCTGGTCTGGAGAAGGATCTTGTTATCTCCCTCACTGAGGATCTGCCTGTATATGCTGGGTGGAAAACAGCTCCTGGGACACTGTGAGCAAAGACCTTGCAGTTGAATAAGTGTCAGAAGGGAACTAAGTGCCCAGAGATGGCTATAAGGACCGATGCTCTAGGGTCCTAGATAAAGTGGCCATTCTCTATTAACCCCAGAATAGTTGTTATTGGAAGATGAGAGGTAATATTTCTCCTATCATTGCTACTGATTGTTTTTGGAATATGTATATATATATATATATATATATATATATATATATATATATATATATATATATATATATATATATATATATATATACCAGTATATTGTAAGAGTGGGACTCTGTGATATGTGAAAGTCTGCTGGGTTACGCCAGATTTTGGAGAGAAAGACACACTAATTGCACAGCTGAGTCCTGGGTTTTTTAGTTCAGACCTGACATGGCTTGGAGCCCCACCCAACAGACAGGAAGTCTGTCCTGGGAGTTTGGTGAACTCCCAAACCTCTGAGAGGACTCAAAGACGCTGCATAGGTGCAGCTAGTGCATGCATGTCTGCGGGAGGCAGATGGCGTTTGATTGAGCAGCAAGACGCTTATCAGGAGAAAAGTGAGGCTTGAGTTTATCTCTAGGAAACTCTGTTTGTTCTGAGGAACAGAGCTTGGGCCTAGGCTGGAGGCCTGAAACAGCCATATGGCAAGAATGAAAGCCAGGAAGCTAATCTGTTGACTTTGAAAGATAAAGGAATGGTGGAACCCCCTGCGAGGGCTGCTATTGTATTTGTAAACTTTTGTGCTTTTAAATAAAAGTGGGCTACCAGGCCCTTAAAAACTCAGTTCTGGATTGGCGTACTCACTGGTAAACACATCTATCGCTGGAGTCGGATCCCCCAATCCTACAATATATATATATACAGGTGGTTCTCAAAAAATTAGCATATTGTGATAAAGTTCATTATTTTCTGTAATGTACTGATAAACATTAGACTTTCATATATTTTAGATTCATTACACACAACTGAAGTAGTTCAAGCCTTTTATTGTTTTAATATTGATGATTTTGGCATAGAGCTCATGAAAACCCAACATTCCTATCTCAAAACAATAGCATATTTCATCCGACCAATAAAAGAAAAGTGTTTTTGATAAAAAAAAGTCAACCTTCAAATAATTATGTTCAGTTATGCACTCAATACTTGGTCTGGAATCCTTTTGCAGAAATGACTGCTTCAATGTGGCGTGGCATGGAGGCCTGTGGCACTGCTGAGGTGTTATGGAGGCCCAGGATGCTTTGGTAGCAGCCTTAAGCTCATCCAGAGTGTTGGGTCTTGCGTCTCTCAACTTTCTCTTCCCAATATCCCACAGATTCTCTATGGGGTTCAGGTCAGAGAGTTGGCAGGCCAATTGAGCACAGCAATACCATGGTCAGTAAACCATTTACCAGTGGTTTTGGCACTGTGAGAAGGTGCCAGGTCGTGCTAAAAAATGAAATCTTCATCTCCATAAAGCTTTTTAGCAGATGGAAGCATGAAGTGCTCCAAAATCTCCTGATAGCTAGCTGCATTCACGCTGCCCTTGATAAAACACAGTGGACCAACACCAGCAGCTGACATGGCACCCCAGACCATCACTGACTGTGGGTACTTGACACTGGACTTCAGGCATTTTGGCATTTCCCTCTCCCCAGTCTTCCTCCAGACTCTGGCACCTTGATTACCGAATGACATGCAAAATTAGCTTTCATCCGAAAAAAGTACTTTGGACCACTGAGCAACAGTCCAGTGTTGCTTCTCTGTAGCCCAGGTCAGGGCCCGGTCACCTCTTCTCGTTGTGCAGCATTTTCTGACACACTTTTTCCTTCCCACAGACTTCCCACTGAGGTGCCTTGATACAGCACTCTGGGAACAGCCTATTCGTTCAGAAATTTCTTTCTGTGTCTTACCCTTTTGCTTGAGGGTGTCAATGATGGCCTTCTGGACAGCAGTCAGGTCGGCAGTTTTACCCATGATTGCGGTTTGGAGTAATGAACCAGGCTGGGAGTTTTTAAAAGCCTCAGGAATCTTTTGCAGGTGTTAAGAGTTAATTAGTTGATTCAGGTGATTAGGTTAAGAGCTTGTTTAGAGAACCTTTTCATGTTATGCAAATTTTTTGAGATAGAAATTTGGGGTTTTCATGAGCTGTATGCCAAAATCATCAATATTAAAACAAGAAAAGGCTTGAACTACTTCAGTTGTGTGTAATGAATCTAAAATATATGAAAGTCTAATGTTTATCAGTACATTACAGAAAATAATGAACTTTATCACAATATGCTAATTTTTTGAGAACCACCTGTATATATATATATATATATATATATATATATATATATATATATATATATATATATATATATATTGTAGGAAAGTCACTGGTCTTTAAACAGAAACGGCGAATAAATGCAGCATTATTGCATCCAATGAAAAAGTAACACAAATAAAAAAGCCTACTTCACCTTAGGAGGCTAACTAAACAGGAGTGTCCCTCACTACGCTTTACTAGAGCGGCTATTCCAGCTTCCACTATAAACAAACAAAAAAAAACATAGTCTGATATAAGCAATTGTTCTGACAGACCTTTTTCCCCGTTTATGCAGACACTCTCCAGTCTGTGTCCATCCAGTGCAGCCTGGATCTCGCTCTGAGCTCTCACTCCCTCCCGTCACTATCAGGTGCAGGCTAATTAATAGAGAGAGAGAGGAGGTTTACCTGTTGGGCCAGGCTTAACCCTTTCCAAGACAGAGAAAGCTGCCATTTCCAACCTCTCACTGACATACACAGAGTTGTGTACCCTGTCAAAATATATATATATATATATATATATATATGACCCTAATTACCTCTCCTGTTAGGCCTCGTACACACGATCAAATCTGTCCGCTGGAAACGGTCTGCTGGACCGTTTCAGCAGACAGATTCGATCGTGTGTACGGCCGAGCCGACGGATTTGGCCACCCGACAGATTTCAAAGCATGCTTTGAAATCTATCGGGTGGGAATCCGTCCGCCCGACATGTCTGCTGGTTAGTACACTTACCAGCAGACATGTCGTCCCGCACTTCCTGGTGCGGTGACGTGGCGGCGTCAACGTCACCGCCACGTCACCGACACGTCAGCGCGCCGTCTGCTGGCAGGGATTTTGGTTTGCTCGTGTGTACACGCGAGCAAACCAAAATCCCAGCAGACAGATTTGTTCAAATCTGTCGGACAGACAGATTTGAACAAATCTGTCTGCTCGTGTGTACGAGGCCTTAAAGTTCTTCAGTAATAAATACAAAAATGACATCCATTAGACTGAGCCTAAATGATTGGTGTACGTGGTACTGTGCTTGTGTGACTAGTAGCCTCTGTCCTACTTTAGGAGAACCTTTCTATATCCAAAAGCCTTTCTGGGCTTTGCGTTACATGTGCATGCCTCCCAACTTTTTGAGCTGTGAATGACGGACACTTATTAGCAAAAGTATGTAGGTATAGGACACACCCCTGCCACGCCCCCCCCCCCCCCCCCCTAAAGGAAAATTTTACCAAAAAAAGATTAGTTAAACCCACAAGTGCTTTTTTTATCACTACTGACATCTACAAATGCATCAATTTAGATATTGGATGAAAGGTTTAGCACTGGATAAATACGACATTTTATATACAATTATATAGATCAGAACAAAATGAGGGACTAATGAGAAGGAAAGAGGGACAGAGGGACTTTTTTCCAAATCAGGGACAGTCCCTCAAAATCAGGGACAGTTGGGAGCTATGCATGGGCTTAGTATTTTTCACTACTGTGGCTTTAGTAATTGTACAAAGGTGGATTGTTTGAAGGCTGAGGAAGTAAGTTCAATTGATACATTCCCAGAAATAACACTGGTTGTTGCATCAATATTTTCAAAATCAAGGTTATGAAGCAAAGTGTCCACATAAGAAGTGTATGTGTGTGCCTGGGATATAGTAGTTAAATAGGAAGACAAAAAAATAATGCATATTTTCTGTTGCAATGCATTTTTAAATCTTATAAAACAATTACTTCTTACTCATTGTGGACCAAGGACAGAATGGCAGAAAGGAAGCGTGACTGAGTCTGCCAGACAATTATCACAATATTGCAATCTCCAAATTATTTAGCCCAATCTAATTGGAATCTTAAAATTGTCAGATGGACTTGCTTGTGTCTAGTAGGTAGCTAAATTAGTTACTGTTTTAAATTGTAGAAATTCAAATTGAACTTTTTTATAAAACAGTTGCTGCCTTGTGCTTCCCACCAAGGCCTTGGATACAGCAGTTCACAGGTGACTCACCAATTATATTTAAATGCTGCTCTCCCCTTTCTTCTGGACTCCTTGCGAAAATACAGTCTTTTACTGTTAGTTGTTGCTAATCAATAAATCCCATTTGTAGTTTAAATTTTCCAAATTGAAACTAAATCTCATGTACTTAATATAGGTGTAAACAAAGAAGTGAAACTGGCCCTGCAGAGTAAATTCCCATATGTGTGGAGAGAAGAGGGTATAGCTTATCTGGGGATTATGTTAAACCCGACCACAGAAAATCTAGTGACTGCGAACTACACTTCTTTTCTGCATTCACTCAAACTTAAACTTCAAAAATTAGCGGTGTCAGAACTCTCATGGCTAGGGAGACTGGCGGCCTTCAAAATGTTAATCTTGCCACAATTATTGTATATATTTAGAACCCTACCAATACCCCTACCTAATATCTATTTCAAATCTTTACAAGCTGTTGTAAACAACTTTCTTTAGCAGGATTATCAAGAGTAGAACAGCGGGAGGAGTGGGCCATGTCCATCTGCAGGACTATTATTTTGCATCTATTCTCTCCCAACTAACCCACTGGTTCAACCAGGACTCCGATGTCTCTTGGAAGGACCTTGAACAAAGACAGATCCCTAGAGGAACTCTTAGGCCTCGTACACACGAGGGGATATGTCCGCTGAAAACGGACCGTTTCAGCAGACATCTCCGCTCGTGTGTATGGGCTAGCGGACAGATTTCTCCACCCGACAGATTTCAAAGCATGCTTTGAAATCTATCCGGTGGAATCTGTCCGCCCGACATGTCTGCTGGTTAGTACACTTACCAGCAGACATGTCGTCAACCACCACCGCCGCGCCGCCGCCGAATGGATTCGGCGCATGCGCGGAAGTGTTTAACTTCCTGGTGCGGTGACATGGCGGTGACGTGGCGGCGTCAACGTCACCGCCGCGTCACCGCCACGTCACCGCGCCGTCCGGCGGCGGGGAATTTGATCCGATGGTGTGTACACGCCATCGGATCAAACTCCTGATCGGACATATCCGATGGAAATGGTCCGCGGACCGTTTTCATCGGATATTTCCGATGGTGTGTACGAGGCCTTAAGGATTTCCTACTGTCAGCTTCCTTCAATAAGGCCCTGAACAAAAATTATGCCCCCCCCCCCATATTAGCATCCCTGAGGGCTTGGATCCACTTGTGCACAGCTCACAGCTGGACAGGATCCACCGAAGCGCTCAAATTCCCTATAACCATAATCCACAATCTAATCCCTGATATCAATCTTAAATCCTGGAGGGAGAGGGTTATAACAAACTTAGAGGACATATTGGTGAACACCAATATCATGCCGTTTAAGACTCTGAAACAGAAATTTGGACTCCAGACCGGCGACCAGTTCAAATATACTCAGGTGTCCCAACTAATCAAAAACAACCCCCCGATTTCTACTCACCTTCCGGCTAGGATCACCAGATTCTTTCAACAGCCGTCTGCCAAACCTAAGGGTATAACTATTCTATACAAGGGATTGCAGGAGAAAGATGTAATGCTCAAAACCCAGAACATTGTAGCATGGGAGCGGGACTTCAGAGAGGAATACTTAATCCACTCTTGGGAAAAATCAATAAAACTGCAAGTAAAATGCACCAAAAGTACTAATCTCCTGGAAATGCATCAAAAACTACTCATCCGCTGGTACCTCACCCCCCATAGGCTGGCTAAGATGTTCCCAAACACTTCGGCAGATTGCTGGAGGCTATGTGGGGAGAGGGGCACACTTTTTCACATTATGTGGGAATGCCCAAATATCAGACATTTGTGGTCCAAGTGGAAGGGATATTGTCTAAAATCTCAGATGTGGAGGACCCAGCTATGGCTATATTGTCCATTGGTATGGAACGGGTACCCCCTTCCCAAGCCACAGTGGTTTTACATATTCTCTTGGCTGCGCGCCTAGTAATCCTTAGGCCTCGTACACACGAGCGGATATGTCCGCTGAAAACAGTCCGATGGACCGTTTCAGCAGACATCTCCGATCGTGTGTATGGGCTAGCGGACAGATTTGTCCATCGGACAAATTTCAAAGCATGCTTTGAAATTTGTCCGCTACAAACCTGTCCGTCGGATATGTCCGCTGGTTAGTACGGGAAACCAGCGGACATATCCTCCCACACATGCGTCGTATCCTGTGAATGGATCCGACGCATGCGCGCGGAAGTGTTTACTTCCTGGTGCGTGACGTAGCGGTGACGTGGCGGCGTCAACGTCACCGCCGCGTCACCGACACGTCACCGCGCCGTCCGCCGGCGGGGAATTTGATCCGATGGTGTGTACACGCCATCGGATCAAACTCCAGATCGGACATATCCGATGGAAATGGTCCGCGGACTGTTTTCATCGGATATGTCCGATCGTGTGTACGAGGCCTGAAATCTATCGGGTGGGAATGTGTCCGCCCGACATGTCTGCTGGTTGGTACACTTACCAGCAGACATGTCGTCCTGCACCGCCGCCGCGCCGCCGCCGAATGGATTCGGCGCATGCGCGGAAGTGTTTTACTTCCTGGTGCGGTGACGTAGCGGTGACGTGGCTGCGTCAATGTCACCGCCACGTCACCGCGCCGTCCGCCGGTGGGGAATTTGATCCGATGGTGTGTACACGCCATCGGACCAAACTCCAGATTGGACATATCCGATGGAAACGGTCCGCGGACCATTTTCATCGGATATGTCCGATCGTGTGTACAAGGCCTTAGACATTAGAAAAATATTGCTCCTCCATCATTAGCGGAAATAATAAACACAGTACAAACGCACAGCACATATGAAATCCTACATGCTTCAGCATTAGGGAAATATGAAACAGTGTCCAAACTTTGGGCTCCATGGAGAGACTGGAAAATGTAACAATTGAATACAATGGATGTCTAATCAGCAAACTATAGGGTGATCTTGACCAAATAGGGTAATTAGGGCAGTTAACATTGTTATAGTTGTGAAATGTATTGTTGTGGGGCAGGGGTTAATTTGCACTGCCTACTTTGTTCTATTATATTTAGTTTACACATGGAAACTATTATAACATACTCAACTTTCTCAACATTCCGTGACTAGTAGTGGACTGTGTAATGTGGTCAGAGTCCAAGGTTACTACTTAATGGCGATAAGTTAGCTACCGCGACCAATGAGAGGGATCGCAAGGGGCTGACAATGGCTACTGCTTTGACACAAATATGCAGGTCTCCATGTTCAGGCATGTGCCGCTCTCCGCGAAGTAGGGCTATGTGAAGTTGAAGAATGACCCCTTGTATATGTAAAATCAGCCCTGTTTTATTATTTTTATTGTTGCTGGAATGTTTTATTCCCAGTCTAACCTGTGCAAACAATTTGTATGTTATGTAGTGTATCTGTCTCCTACTTTCTGTTCCTATAAACTTAATAAAAAATATTGAATTAAATTTTCCAAATTGGTAAACAAGGACAAGAGCAAAGTGCAATAACGTATAACAGCCTAGCATAATTTATCTTAAACTAAGAGTAAGTTCAGAACTGGAAACCCGATTGGCCAGGCTTTTACAGAAAATTAGATGTGTAATTGATGCCCCTAGAATGCCTGAAGATACTTCCTGGATTTTGAGCCCCTCTATGTGGCTAGTCTGTAAAAAAGTCTCACACATGTGGCATCGCACAGTTTTCCGTGGACAGAGCGTAGGACTTTTGGCCAGGAACTTGTATTGCATACAAACAGCAAAGAATTGTTGGCCAAACACGAAACTATATGTTGTTTCAGCTCTTTAGCGCCACCCTTTGGGCAACTTCTGCTAATGTTGTGTTATGGTTAGCATTGCTTCTGAGCATGCGTGTTTGTACTTTGTATTTTTTTTCCGTCTGACTTGTGTACACATGATCGGAAGATCCAACAAGACACATTTGTTGTCGGAAAATTTTAAAACACACAATCCCACATTTGTTGTGGAAAATCCGACAACAATTGTCCGATGGAGCATACAAAAGGTCAGATTTTCCGACAACAGCCTGTCATCACACACTTCCCGTCGAAAAATCCGATCATGTGTATGGGCCTTTAGTTGTCTATGATGTGTGTTAGAAATATCTTATGGACTTTTTGCATCGGAAATTCCGATCATGTGTGGGCCCCATCTGACTTTTTTCCATCGGTGTTTAGAAATAGAACATGTTTTATTTTTTTCCGATGGCAAAAAAACGATAGGAAATTCCTATCGTCTGTGTGCAACTACGACAGAGAAAAAACCCATGCATGCTCAGAATTAAGTCGACACATGCTCGGAAGCATTGAACTCAATTTATCTCGGCTCGTCGTAGTGTTTTACATCACCGCTTTTTGGATGGTTGGAATTTGGTCTGACAGTGTGTATGCAAGACAGCTTGAATGGAATTCCGACGAAAAATTCCATCGGATTTTAGGCCATCGTAAATTCTGATCGTGTGTACGGGGCATTATTTATTGACAACTTTGTGTAAAATCTCCAGAAATGTGATAGGTGGTCAGATAATGTATGTGTAATTTATGTTGCGTGATAGCCCAAAGGACCTTTTTGGATTTTGGCTGCCTCTATGCATTTAGGCTGAGAAAAAGTCTCATACATGGGGTATATACACGGAAGGCATAGCAGAAAGTATCTTGGGGTGTAATTATAAGTTTGCCTATGCTGTGTGTGAGCAATTACTTGTTAAACAATACAAATTAAAAAAACTCACAATGCCACTTACTAAATATCTTGGACTGTCTAATTTCCAAAAGGGGTCACTTGGGGGTATTTGTAATGTCCTTGCATTTTAGGGCCCCAGTAACTGAGATTCGGTCATTACTAGTGTTGCTCACGAATATTCGCATTGCGAATATTCGCTACGAATATTGCATATTCGAGTATTCGCGAATAACTCGAATATTGCGGCGAATATTCGCTATGGCGAATATTCGTATTTTTTCAAATTTATTTTTAAAACAGATCACATCCTAGTGATCTCCATCGACGTCTAAAAGCATTGCTGGTATGATTAGAGAGAGACCCTGGGCCGAGTAGCTGATGCGATTCTTTTATTTTGCCGAAAATTCGCATTGCGAATTTTCGGCAACATAAAAGAATCGCATCAGCTACTCGGCCCTTCTTTTGCATCAGAGCCAATCAGAATAACTCGAATATTCGACAAACGGAATATTGCGCAATTATCTTCTCCACCCTTCTTTTGTATCAGAGCCAATCAGAATAACTCGAATATTCAGCAAAAGGAATATTGCGCGATATTCCTTTTGCCGAATATTCGAGTTATTCTGATTGGCTCTGATGCAAAAGAAGGGCGGAGAAGATAATCGCGCAATATTCCTTTTGCTGAATATTCGAGTCATTCTGATTGGCTCTGATGCAAAAGAAGGGCGCATCAGAGCCAATCAGAATAACTCGAATATTCGGCAAAAGGAATATTGCGCGATTATTTTCTCCGCTCTTCTTTTGCATCAGAGCCAATCAGAATAACTCGAATATTCGGCAAAAGGAATATTGCGCGATATTCCTTTTGCCGAATATTCGAGTTATTCTGATTGGCTCTGATGCAAAAGAAGGGCGGAGAAGATAATCGCGCAATATTCCTTTTGCCGAATATTCGAGTTATTCTGATTGGCTCTGATGCGCCCTTCTTTTGCATCAGAGCCAATCAGAATAACTCGAATATTCGGCAAAAGGAATATTGCGCGATTATCTTCTCCGCCCTTCTTTTGCATCAGAGCCAATCAGAATAACTCGAATATTCAGCAAAAGGAATATTGCGCGATATTCCTTTTGCCGAATATTCGAGTTATTCTGATTGGCTCTGATGCAAAAGAAGGGCGGAGAAGATAATCGCGCAATAGGAATATTGCGCGATTATCTTCTCCGCCCTTCTTTTGCCCCCTTATTCTCCTTTCTTTTAAGTAGAGTTAGTGTAGAGTTAGTGTTTAGTGCATATTAGTTTAGTAATACAGGAAATGATCTCCGTTTATGAGAATTTCGCAATCATTTTCGCATTAGCGAAATTTTGCATTAGCGAAATTTCGCATTAGCGGAACTTTGCAAAAACATTTTTGGATTAAATATCACGAATATTCGATATTAGCGAATATTCGCTAATATTCTTCTATATATTCGCGCAATATCACGAAATCGAATATGGCGTATTCCGCTCAACACTAGTCATTACATCACGATTAATACATTTTCAAAATTTCATTTTCACACAGACTAAATAATATACACTGATTTGGGTTGTTTTTACCAAATAAATGTAGCTTAATACATTTTGGCCTATATTTATGAAAAAAGATTTGTATTTGCAAAATTTCGTAACAGAAGCTAAACCTGTTTATTTTCAAAATGTTTATATAGCAAAAAATAAAATACCCAGTGGTGATTAAATACCACCAAAGAAAGCTATATGTGTCTCAAAAAAAAAAAAGAAAATAAAAATCGGGAGAAAGTGAAAGTGTAATGCCGCGTACACACGATTATTTTTCAGGTTGTAAAAAATAAAGTTTTTCAGGCTCTAGAAAAAACAAAGTTTTTTTCATCCCGATCAATAAAACGTCCTTGCCTACACATGATCGTGCAAAAAAAGCACGGTGACGTACAACACGTACGAAGGCACTATAAAGGGGAAGTTCCATGCGGATGACGCCACCCTTTAGGCTGCATTAGCTGACTTTGTGTTAGTAAAAGACAATTTCCGCTTTTCTGTCTGTTACAGCGTGATGAATGTGCTTACTCCATTACGAACGGTAGTTTTACCAGAACGAGCGCTCCCGTCTCTTAACTGAAGTCGTTAAAGCCCACACACGACCATTTTTTACAACCCGAAAAACGACAACGTTAAAAACGTTGTGAAAAAATAAAACACGTTCAAATTATTTTTTTGCCTGTTTTTCAGAACCAGAAACACTCTCTGAAGCCCACACACGATTGTTTTTAATGAAATAAAAAAACACGTAATTTTTTACAACCCGAAAAAATTATCGTGTTTACGCGGCATTAGGACTTGAAGTGGTTAAATGATTAGAAGTTAATTGAAATTGTGAAAAATGAATTCTGTGCATTTGTCAGTCTATATAATACAAACAGAGCAGATTTTTTTGTTTATACATTGTAGCAAATAAAAGCCTTAGATGTTCTTAAATATTATATTTCCTGACGCCAGACATGACAGCATTACATATGATATAGCCCCGCCCCTATATCCACCCACAGGACACTTTTAACTCTCTATAAAAGTCTGACTGAGAGCAACCTCCCCCATTCTACTTTTGGTCCTTAAAGAACAACCTACCGACCGTTACATTCAGGATAAGCCCTTATCTACCGACTATGTCGAAGTCCCGGCTGGGTTCAGCCTCTCCCAGTGCGAGGTCCCACATCTTAGGCACGCTAAATGCACCAACAAGGTGGGGAACCCTTTCTGGTGGTCTTCTGGGGTTGAGGTGTTCTCTAATCAGAGACGACAGTCCTCCTTTGCATTGGAGTCTGATTTAAGCAAGCCGGGACTGCATGATGCCTTCTCTCCTATGGAACCCTTTCCAGGTCTGTCAATTTCTATAAAACTTTTTTCTTTCTCTTGCTCTCATGTCTTTAAAGTCCCCATACACACTGCAACTTTTGTTGTCTGATTTCCTTTAGATTTGCCGGGAGCATGTGGTGCCTGCCTGATTGCATACAGGTTGGGGCTTTAAGGTTTGGCCTCATGTTGTGTGGTTTTGATAAATCTGAGGGAAGAAATCTGCAGAAGATTGTATGGTGTGTAGCCAACTTAAAAGTGTCCTTTTGTGTGGATGGGCGTTGGCCCTCCTAATTGTATTAGCCATTTTTTTTTAGAGCTGAGGTGAGAGAGGGCTGAGTCTCAGGTGATCTAATTGCAGGGAACAAATGGACAGGTAATGGATGCCTTTTTGCTATTCAAGCATTCAGAGAGACAGCATCTCCTTCTGAGGAACAGTAAGTCTTGCTATCCTAGTAATGGGGATAGATAGGGGGGAGGAGTAAGGCGCAATGTTTTCCTAGGGGATGGGGGGTTTTCCCAGATTTATTTTGTTTAAATTTGTTACTATTTGCCCACAAAAAAAAGAGATATATGTATATATTTTTCTTTCTTTCACTTCCCTTATTTCCCTGTTGCCATGCAGTCCTCCTTGCGTCTTTCAGTAACTTTCATCAGCATGAGCCTACTGCCACATAATAAAGACCACCGCGCCATCAGGTAAAGGGACAACTTTTGGTAAGTAAGAAGACACGGGAGAAAAGAGTGCATCGAGCTCTGACGAGCGTGCCTTCTTATCTATTGCAACCCCCGGCCGCTCACACCCCCTCAAGGAGGTTCAGAGACCCTCTGGATCATCAGGATTTTTCCGGGGCGGAAAGTGTCTCCTCCAGTCCTGGCAGACCCCAGTACAAAGGGCGCAAATGTACGCTTAAGAGAACGCACACAGCTTGTCCTCTGAGGGCTCAGCGCCCAAAAGGCAAATGTCCGTCATGTGGAAACGACCCTATGCATGGAAAGCTACTTTGCAGCAACTGCTTCAGGCAGCTTGCCAGAAACCAGGAGTTTGCGAGTCAGCAGGTGTCAACCTTGCTCAGCAAAATAGTCCCCAACCCCCTGGCTGAATTTTCCTGTCATCTCGGGCAGCCAGGGACAGAGGTGGATGGACAGTATGGGCACTACATGACGTCTAAACTAAGCCATTCAATCCTCTCTAACTGGAGGAGTACCAGGCACTTCAGGGGTGACTCCAGCCCAGCAGATTAGGCAGGCTGGTTCCCCAGACCCAGTATTGCAGCAAACCTTTCAGGCAGAGGGTGATGATATTGCCACCTCCTCAACAGAGGATCATGAAGGTTGAGGCTTTGTTTTTACGCTAATATCACCATTCGTTATGGCAGTAAAGCTGCACTGGAATGGAAGGATCCGGAGCCTCCTCCAAAGAAGAAAACCTGTTATCACACACCATACAATCTGATTTTAAAAGTGTGTGACATTCGTTTTACAATATGCATTAGGTGCCATTATCCTTTCAGGGCACCCCAAATGCCATGAGATTCTGCTGTTATAGGTCACGTTGGATAACGCACCTTTTAAAACATTGTGCAAAACTGGTCGCCCTTAAAAATAAGCAGGGGCATCTTTTTGCACGCATAGGGCAACCAAGTGAATGGGCCGGGCCCATGCGAGTTGCAACACATTCTTTTTTGTTTTTAATCATTACCAATGGCAAGGCCATTATTGGTTGTTCAAACAGCAGCCTCCAGAACTACCTCAAGAGGTTAAATCAATTTATAGGTATAGACTCAAGATGGAGTCTATCCATACCATAAATCCAGGTCATTCAACCAGATTACTGGAGGATTTCAGTGGACTTGCATTTTACCTATCAGCATGTCCCGATCCTTCAGTCATACCAGCAGTTTCGAGTTGAGGGGCAGGCATTACCAAAACCAGCTGGAGCCTACGAGGAATATTCTCTACCTAAGGGCCCAATTCAATACTCAGACGGCCTCAGTTTCTTTGCCACCTCAAATTCCCTAAAGCCAGGGAGAGGTTTCAACAGGCGTTGGCTGCACCAGAACTACCTCAATAGGTTAAATCAATTTATAGGTATAGACTCAAGATGGAGTCTCTCCATACCATAAATCCAGGTCATTCAACCAGATTACTGGAGGATTTCAGTGGACTTGCATTTTACCTATCAGCATGTCCCGATCCTTCAGTCATACCAGCAGTTTCGAGTTGAGGGGCAGGCATTACCAAAACCAGCTGGAGCCTACGAGGAATATTCTCTACCTAGGGGCCCAATTCAATACTCAGACGGCCTCAGTTTCTTTGACACCTCAAATTCCCTAAAGCCGGGGAGACGTTTCAACAGGCGTTGGCTGCACCATTGATGGTTGAGGGTTATTTTGTATGGATCTAGTTGTCCAGCAGTCCGGACCTATTTACTAAGCTTCTACCTGAAGCTCCCCTGTTTTTTCTACGTTTTATACCTACTATTGGAATACATTGCTATGTAAGTATTCTTCCATCTTCTACCTTTTTATAAAATATTGTTCTATCTTATAGCCCCCATCCCCTTACCACTTTCTTTACATGTATGATCATATATCCTCATCCCCATTATGCACTTTGATTGGAATATACTTGAGTCGCTTTCATGCAGAGTTCTATATCTGGGTCCTTGCACTAGGACTATCTATCCATTCATTCTGGTTTCTTCTCTCTCCCTTCCCTGTTCCTTCCCCCTTGATTTTACCTTGTCCGTGAAGGTGAGTAGCCTTTTTCAGACGTCCATCAATTTTACCCAGTAAATCATTTGTTACTTTGTTTTATTTTTATTTCCTATGTGTTTCCACTGTTTTTCCTTGTCTTGCAGCAAACTATACCTAAGACTCTATGAAGAAGCGCTGAAAGACGCGCGAAACCGGTCGAGTCGATCCATTGCAAGTTCCATCCTTCAGACATTTCATGTCTGACCCTCCATTGTCAATACAGGACATTCTAATTATTCTTATTAATCTATAAAGTTTTGTTTTGCTTTTTTTTCTGTACCATTAAGTTTGACCACTAGTCTGTAATTCCCTGTTTTGCTCTGGAGGCATTGTGCAAAGTCTATTAGGGCTGCAGCCATGGATCATTGTTGCCACAGATGCCAGCACAGCAGGGTGGGGCACCACCTGCGTGTATCTCAAGATCCAGGGCAGGTGGGAATTTCCCACTCAGGGCCTAGTTTCCAATATTCTGGAACTTCTACCAGCATTCGTGACATTGAACACTTTACTACCACACATACAGGGTCTTCCAGCCCTACTCCATCTGGACCACACGGCAGCAGTGTCCTATATACAGCAAAAAGGTGGCACACACAGCCAATCCCTCTTTGGAGAGGTGGAATTTAGAAACAGATTGTCTATCCAGACAATTCAAGGATCCCAACGAAGGGTCCCTTCACCCTGAAGTGTTCCAAAGGATTATCCATGTGTAGGGGTTCCTGCATCTGGATCTGTTTTGCCTCATCAGCCTATTACAAGGTGAACCGATTCCTCTCACGCTACCCTCATCCATTAGTGGAGGAGACAGATGCCTTTACCAATCCTTGGATTGGGCAACTGGCCTATACCTTCCCTCTAATTTCTTTAATCCCGACATTCATGATGAGATTTTTGACAGTCATCACAGGTTTTCCTTACTGGTCTCACAGACCATGGGTCTCTCTGGAAATGGGTGTCAGCGTGTGCACGCCGATCACTCTGCCGGTGACTCCTCATCTTCTATTGTCTGTGGGAGATACACTACATCTGCAACCATCACAACTAACCTTAGCCACCTGGAAATTGTAAGGCAAAGGTTACAAGAGTTAGGATGTTTTCCAGAAGGGATTAGAACTTTACGGAGTTCTATGAAAGGGTCAATCAATGCTATCTACTCCAGAATATGGATTAGGTTCATAAGCTTTGCAGCTGGACATCAGTTTGACCCTAGTGATCCAAATTTATCTCAAATCCTGTTTTTTCTACAATCTGAATTGGATTTGGGGTTCAGTTTGCTTAAGGTGCAAATTTCAGCCATCTTGGCTTTTACCCAAATAAAATGGGCAGCAAACCTGCTGATAGATCACTTCATGAGAGAGGTACGCCCTCCCAAGAGAAATAGGTTCCCTCAATGGGACCTGGCAGTAGTCATTTAACTTTCTAGCAAACCCTCATCGTATTCTGGCAGAAGACTGTTCTTTATGGGAGATCTCCTTAAAATCGGCTTTCTATTAGCCATGATTTTAGGGGAAAGTGTCGACTCCAAAATTTGGGGCGGCAGAACCTTATTCCATGCTCTTCCCAGACAGGGTTGTGCTGAGACCATTGGATAATTTTGTTCCAAAGAGTGACATCCATTTTTAATCATTCCAGTGAATGGGTGCTTCCAGCCTTCCTAGCGGAATCAGATGCTGATCTGCACAAGTTAGACATTCCAAAAGTCCTCAAAGCCTATCTTGGGCTACTTCTACAGTACATTCAGAATCATGAAGATTTAAAAAGTAAGGGGCTTCGGCCAGAACCATTTTGACCCGAATAGTGAAAATTTTCACTGGGCATGTAGAGCCGGGAAGGATCCTCCAGGGGTAGTTAGAGCTCATCACTCAACCAGGGTGATGTCATCTTATTGGCAGAGGCAGGGTTGTCTCTGGAGACAGTCTGCAAAGAGGCTAGCCGGTCATCACATTATATGTTCTTAAAACACTACAGGGTGGATCCAGCAGCTCTTACTACAGTAGAGTTTGGGAGGAAGTCTATCCAAGATTCTATGTCTTTTTGTTGAATAAATATTAAGTTTTTAAGTTTACAGCATTAAACCCTCCCTCTCAAAAGCTCATCATTTATCATATGTAATGCTGCCATGTCTGGCGTCAGGAAAATGGAAAATTGTATCAAATACTTACCGTAATTTTCCTTTCCTAATGCCAAGACATGGCACCCTCCCTCTGATCTTTGTTCTTTATATGGAGAATGGGGGAGGTTGCTCTCAGTCAGACTTTTATAGAGAGTTAAACGAGTCCTGTGGGTGGATATAGGGGCGGGGCTATATCATATGTAATGCTGCCAAGTCTTGGCATCAGGAAAGGAAAATTACGGTAAGTATTTGATACAATTTTCCATTTTTATAATATTTAGCTATAAAAAATTGTTACAGAGTTTTTTTGAAGTTAACAAACACATGCTGATGCTACTAAATTTGCCCTGGGCATCAATGACATTTGGTCATGAACAGCATAACGAAGAAGCGTATTTGCACAAATATAAACTAAATAATACACAATTTATAGATAATCTTATTTAAACAGCACAATTTAGCTGATTTAATTAGCTAATTGTTGAATCTTAGTACATTATTAGAAGTGCCTTAAATATTATAATTACACCAAGCAATGTTATTTTGTTGGCATCGAAGATTTGATATTTCTTCACCACTTTCATTCCAGTATATTTTCTATTTCTTCACTGCACCATTTGTAGCAATTCTCAGCAAAGCTGCACATTGTAGTATAATCCCCGTCAACTGGGGAAAGCTGGAGTCGCTTACAGAGAAATAAGGTATCAATCTAGAGCACATGTTTCCAGCTGCTTTGAGTTTAGTTCCTCTCACTTTCTTTGCATCTTTTTAGGTGTTCTTAACGGCCAAACTGTTTAAGTGGATAGCAAAAATTACCTTTATCATCATCACACAAAATGTGTGGACATCAAGATGTTTTGGCGGAATTCCCAGTCTTGGAGAAACACTGTTGCTATGGTGATGTATATCAAAGCTCAGCAAGAGAGTTTTTTTCTTTTTTCCATTTTGTTTCTTTTCCATACTCCCATTTTACCAATACGGACATTTAATAAACGTGTACATGGTCTTGCATATGCCACTGCTGGTGAAAATGATTCCTTATTATAAAACAAAACAGGTGGTTACTGCAGACATACAGTTCTGAGACAAGCACATGAATGCCTTTGTTAACTCTTGAGGTGCATTTATTAATTTTTAAGACAGAAATTAAATAAGTTATGTGTTTTTTATCACTATAATTACACAATCTTTTCAGAAATAAAGAATTATGTTGTTTGTTTGTCCTTTGTTTAACACCTACTTTATCTGGGTACTTCTTTAGATGGTGGAGCCCTGGCAACAAAAGAATATTATACGTTAGTGACAGCTGGTGTTTTTTTTTGGGGGGGGGGCGGCAAACAACCCCCCAGAGGGGGTCGGTGGGGTCACCACCCCCCGGGGGGGTCTCGCAGTCAGTCATCCAGCTCCGCACTTACCTCATCTAGGTTGTGGGCAGGCAGCGCTCCTATGGGTGAAGGTTGGTGTCTCCTCCTCCTCTGCATCACGGCAGCTTCTCCCTCCTCCTCCTAGGTATCCAATAGGATCCCTTGCCCTTTCAGCCAATTGGGTGACGGGTCCAAGGAGCCGCTTTCTGATTGGTCAGGAGGAGGATCAGTGTGAAAATAGCGAATATTTGTTCGCTATTGTCACACAACTGGGTGGACTCGGAGCGCAGTGCTCTGCGCCCCAAGCTTACCCTTTTTTGAAGCCTATTAAAGCCTCTGGCTCTAATCTTGTGCTTCAAAAGAAACCACCCCCTCCATCATAATCCATGTGCCCGGCGCCCTGCATGTAGATTAAGGGGTCGGACACATTGACACACCCCTAATGGATGGGCCGCCACTGTTATAGGTTGGTACTCAAGTAGTTCAGGAGGAACTTCACCCTTACTTTAAAAATTGCAAAAAACATTAGAAATGTTTAGTAATTCCAAGCTACAAACAGATACTTATAGGTAATTGCAAGCTTTGTTTGCAGACTTTTTTTTCCATTCATATTTTTTCCCATCCATTCCTATGGCACACATTTTTCATTTGATGTAGCACCCTCTACCATAGGTAGGTGTTAGAGGTGAGGTTTTCATATGATTTAGGCAGGCCTATGCTTCATGCTAGGCTTGCTTGTTTTTATCTGGTGGGCAGGGAGTGGTTAGTGTAGCAGTGGGTGTGACCACCTGTGCTTCAGTTCTTGGGCGCCTACCCTGCTTCCAGGGAGAATGTTCTGGAAGAGGGGCAGGGCTGGGAACTGGAGTGACAGGGAGCTCATGTGAGGAGCCCTGACCAATGCCCAATTGGAATTGGCAGGGGGGAGGCCTCCTACATAAGCTCAGGCCCAGCCCACTGGAGGGGAGATGTCGGCTGGGTGAAGTGGAGAATGGAGTGTTAGACTGCAGAAGGAGGGATTATTCAGAGTGATCCCAAGTGCAGTGTAAAGATGATGGAGCGGAGATACTAACAGGTTACAGTCAAGTTTGTGCAGGAGGAGTAGAGTCCTGGGAGTAACAGTCTGCAGGAGTTGGTGCAGAGGAGAGACTGTAAATGTTAGCGTTCATCATTTATTCACAGTGGTATTGATTCAACTATTCTTTAACAATGATGGCAAAGTGATATGTTCTGTGGGCATCCCATACCCCTTTCCCCAATCAAGTTATATCCCCCAAATAAACAAAAACAAAAGCAAATGACTGTTCATTGTCTCTGAGAGTGATATATGGAGGTCTGGCAGTAGGGTGACATGGTGGAGTATAGTAACTACTAGCAACCATCTGCTACATTATAACATCAGCATTGTGCGTTGTAAGAGTAGGGATGGGCCGAACACTCCCCTGTTTGGTCTGCAACAGAACTCCCGAACAGGGGAAATGTTGTATCCCGAATGGGGAACCCCATTGAAGTCTATGGGAGCCGAACAGGAAAAATGACCATTTTAAAGGATTATTTGCAAGTACTGGCCATAAAAGGGAAATGGGGGTCTGGGTACTGCAGTGATTTTAACTATGCTTAAAGTTGTTGCAATGAAAATGAAAAATTCCTTTAAATATAGTGCCTGGGGGTTCACCTTAATATGCCTGTAAAGCAGTGCATAAAACATGCTACAGCAAAAAGTAAAATCATATTTAAAATGACTCGTCGTTACAATTTGGAGCACCTGGCTATTGAAAAAAGAAATAAAAAAAAACAGTGTGGGGTCCCCTTAGGGTCTGATATGGATTTTAAGGGCTACCCTACGCCAAAATTAAAAAAAAATGGCGTGGGATCCTCCCTAAAATCTATACCAGACCCTTATCCAGGCATGCATCCTGGCAGGTCAGGAAAGCTTGTCACCCCTCTGTCTCCTCCTTCCTGACCATACCTGGTCACACTGTGGTTAGTTCTCTAGCTGTGCTGGGAACTCAGTGT
The DNA here is from genome assembly GCA_029574335.1 of Rana kukunoris. Lineage (NCBI taxonomy): Eukaryota > Metazoa > Chordata > Amphibia > Anura > Ranidae > Rana > Rana kukunoris. Next base: position 379,736,087 of record CM056050.1, on the reverse strand, counting down.
GCCCTTTCACAATGATCAGACTTGTCCTGACACTCCCCCCACACTGCGTATCACTGAGAAACTCAATGTAATGAGGGAACAGAGGAATGTGATCACTTATAAAAAAGAGGAAAAAAAAGGTATTTATTATGTTTTTTTTAGATCTATACACATGTTTTGCTTTTCATTTAAACTTTAAACTGAATGGGTTGTTTTACAAGGTGATCATTTACAATCACTTTAAATTCGAACCCCACTTAAGTCTGGGAGAGCAAATCGGGTTGTAAAAAATTACGTTTTTTTATTGTCATTAAAAATTTCGAACATGCTCTAATTTTTCACGTCGTTTTTAACGTTGTAAAAAATGGCCGTGTGTGGGCTTTAACAACGTGAAAAAAATGCGCATGCTCAGAAGCAAGTTATGAGACGAGAGCGCTTGTTTTGGTAAAACTAGCGTTTGTAATTAGTGATGAGCGGAATACGCCATATTCGATTTTGCGATATTTCGTGAATATTTCAAAGAATATTCGCGAATATTCGTTAATATCGAATATTCGTGATATTTAAAAAAAAAAAAAAAAAATTGCGAAATTTCGCCAATGCGAAATTTCGCTATTTTTTTTGTGTGACTTTCAATATCGAAAATTCGTGATATTTTATAAAAAATAAAAATAAAAAAAATTGCGAAATTTCCCGATTTTTTTTTTTGGATAAAATATCACGAATATTCGATATTTACGAATATTCGCTATATTTTATAAAAAAAAAATTGCGAAATTTCGGAAATGCGAAATTTCGCTAATGCGAAATTTTGCTAGTGCGAATGCGAAAATGATTGCGAATTTGATTGCGAAATTTGAAAAAATACGAATATTCGAAATAGCGAATATTCGCCGCGATATTCGAGTTATTCGCAAATACTCGAATATGCAATATTCGTAGCGAATATTCGCAATGCGAATATTCATGAGCAACACTATTTGTAATGGAGTAAGCACATTAATCACGCTGTAACAGACTCAAAAGCATGAATTGTCTTTTAATAACACAAAATCAGCAAAAGCAGCCCCAAGGGTGGCGCCATCCGAATGGAACTTCCCCTTTATAGTGCTTTTGTACGTGTTGTACGTCACTGCACTCGTGTGTAGGCAAGGCCGGTTTAACGATCGGGTTGAAAAAAAAATAATTTTTTCTAGACCATTAAAAATTTCATTTTTTACAACTTTTGTGTGTACGTGGCATAATAGGTAAGGAATTGACAAAAAAAGACAACTGTCGCTGGGCACTTGCCGAGGGGACTTGTATCAAGGCAAAAACAATACATTTAGCGAGGAGAAGGTCCCTTTTTTTATGCAACATTGGGGATGACATTGGAAAAACATCAATTCTTTTAGGTACATGCTTAGGGGATGACTTTAGGCTGTATGTGGTGTTACAGAACAGTATGATTCTTATGGACAGAGTCAGTAAAACAACATGCTGACATCATATACTGTATTTTATATTGTGTATTACATTTGTTTATTTTTACAATATTGCTTGGATTCAATATAGTAGAAGAGCCTCAATCTGATTCATCATTATAAATATCAAATAACATCATAGGGCCAGATTCAGGAACACTTGCGCTGGAGTATTTCGATATGCGCCGCGTAACTGTGATGATGCGCCGTCGTTTCTATGTGCCCGTACCCACCAAACTAGATGCGCCCAATAACGGGTCATTTGCGACTGGCGGAACGTTCCGACGCCAGAGTATCGTCAGCGCTTAATTTCGCTTGGCGCATCAGTCGCGCCTATTGATTTCCCCTGCAAATATGCAAATGAGGGATTTTTCACAATTCACGAACGGATTAGCACCATACGCTGGCTACATGCGCCGCGCGTATCTCGTCCGTCCGGCGCAAAGTTATTTCTACAAAAGGCTGCTTTATCTTTACTCCAGATGGCCACAGGTCAGCAGGAGAGCAGCTACAGCAGCGTTACCGACGATAAGAGCTAGCTGAGCACCCCCACTTGCAGGACAACACCTCTGTCCATGCTTGTCTGTCAAATTTTACAGCCATGGAGGAAGACATCATAGGTCTCCATAGCCGAGATGACGGCTGACAGCTCCTGGCCATTAAAGTTCAGCTTTCTCCTGTGTGTTTGCGGGGAACGGGAGCAGCCATCTCAAAACAAAAGTAACATCACTGCGGGGAGGGGGAGCAGGATATACTTTAGTGCCGAAATGGCGCTTCTACGGGCGCATTTAAACGCCCAACGGAAGGCATTGCGCTGACGTTTCCCGTGAAGTGGTGCCGACGGAAGTTGTGAGCATGCGCACAAAGGGGGCGAGTGGAGCCGCACTCACTGCGCATGCTCCGTGGTTGATGCGCTGAACGTAAGCCTCTGCGCTGGGCTCCGCCCATCATTTACATATGATCACACCCACTTCCACTTGCGTCGGGTTACGCCAGCGCATTATCGTTACTCTGGCGCAAGTTTACGCGCAACTGCTATGTGAATTACAGGACTTGCGCTGAAAGGGTCTTCAGAGTAACGTAAATGAGAAGCGTTACTCTGGAGCAAAGATGCTCTCATCTACCTGAATCTGGCCCATAGTGAATAATATCATAATATCAAAGTGAATTCCACACTCTGCCTCCCTATAGCCATTCAGTAGTAGCTGTTGTATCAATATCACTAAAGATATTGTCAGTTTTATATTCTTTACCTATTAATTCTATATTCATTTCCTTCTTATTTATTAAAGTTCAAATGTTTGGGATAAGTGGTGAGTGCTGTAGTTTATATATAAGCTTATATAATTAAAATTAAATTTTATAGGAAGTTGTGGACGTGAAACCTGATTTGTTTAACCACTTGCTTACTGGGCACTTACACCCCCCTCCTGCCCAGGTGAAATTTCAGCTTCCGGCACTGCGTCGCTTTAACTGACAATTGCGCGGTCGTGCGACGTGGCTCCCAAACAAAATTTACGTCCTTTTTTCCCCACAAGTAGAGCTTTCTTTTGGTGGTATTTGATCGCCTGTGCGATTTTTATTTTTTGCGCTATAAACAAAAAAGAGCGACAATTTTGAAGAAAAATACAATATTTTTTACTTGTTGCTATAATAAATATCCCAATTAAAAAAAAAAACACATTTTTTTTTCTCAGTTTAGGGCGATACGTATTCTTCTACATATTTTTGGTAAAAAAAAAAAAAAAAAAAATCGCAATAAGCGACTGGTTTGCGCAAAAGTTATAGCGCTTACAAAATAGGGGAGAGAAATTATTATTTTTTATTATTTTTTTTTTACTAGAAATGGCGGCGATCTGCGATTTTTATTGTTACTGCGACGTTATGGCGGACACATCGGACACTTTTGACACATTTTTGGCGCCATTCACATTTATACTGCGATCAGTGCTATAAATATGCACTAATTACAGTATAAATGTGACTGGCATTGAAGGGGTTAACACTAGGGGGTGAGGAAGGGGTTAAATGTGTATGCTAGGTGTGTTCTAACTGTAGGGGGAGGGGGGGTGACTGGGGGGGGTGACCGATCTGTGTCCCTATGTAGGAAGGAACACAGATCGGGCTCCTCCCTTCCAGAGACAGGACATTGTCTCTGTGTCAGCCGGCAATGAGAGATGATCTATGAGAGATCATCTCTCATTCGCCCACAGATCGCATTGCAAACGGCCGCTCTGATTGGCCGTTTGCCGCGATCTGTGATTGGCCGTGTCCAAGGGACACGGACAACACAGGGCTTCCCCGCAGCGCGCTGTACAGCGCGCGCTGGGAACGCCAGAAAGACATGCCGTCAAATGACGGCATGTTGGATATTGAGGTCCGCGCTGTTGCCGTCATCCGACGGTAGCGCGGGCCTCAAGTGGTTAAAGAAGGGGTGTCCAAACTTTTTTCAAAGAGGGCCAGATTTGATGAAGTGAACATGCGTGAGGGCCGACCATTTGGCCTGACATTCTGTGAACCATTAAAATTCGGTCGAAGTGTGTGGCTGTGTGTGGTGAAGAGATATACCGTATTTATTGGCGTATACACACACCTTCACTTTAAAAAATCTTAAATTTTAAATAAATAGCTGTGAATCAAAATAAGGGTCACTGCCCATCAATACAGCCTCACAAGTGCCATGAATGCAGCACCCCCCTTGTCCTAAATGCAGCACCCCCGTTGTCTTGAATGCAGCACCCCCGTTTTCCTGAATGCAGCACCCCCATTTTCCTGAATGCTGCACCCCCGTTGTCATGAATGCTGCACCCCCGTTCTCATGAATGCTGCACCCCCGTTCTCTTGAATGCAGCAGCCCCATTGTCATGAATGCAGCATCCTCGTTGTCATGAATGCAGCACCCTCGTTGTCATGAATGCAGCACCCCCATTGTCCTGAATGCTGCACCCCCGTTGTCATGAATGCAGCACCCCTGTTGTACTCCTGTATACACGGTGCTCGTCGCCGTGCTTGGGGATTCGTTGGGGACCACAAAAGACATACAGTACATGTCAAAATAACCAGGTGGGCTGTCCGAAACCGGAACTTGGGCCACGATTGGCCCGCAGGCCGGACATTGGACATGCCTGATTTAAAGTATAAGTTCACTTAAAAAAAAAAAAAATTATAAATGCACATTAGTTTTGCAGGTAAAAAACATTGCATTTATTATTATTATTATTTTTGAGCCTGTAAAACATTGCGTCAGCGATCAGCAGGCCATGACATGCAGGTCTACAGCAGATCTGCAAGTGTATCTGTGTGCTCGTACATCCTGTAACGGCAAGCAGATACAATCTGACAGGAATAGAGAATGAACTACCATGGTGCTCCATGTCGCTGTGGTAGTTCATTAAAAACTACAAGCCGCAAAGGATGCCAGACCTTGTAGTTTTCCATTCACGGATACTCTGAATGAGTGATGGGGCCAGGTGGGCGAAGTCCTGCTCAGCTTTGTTTTTTAAAATTGTGACAGCTAGTGGGGGGGATCCCCGCTAGATATAAGTTTGGGGAATCAGGGAGATGCAAGGGCAGTTCTGTTCATAACATGTTACACCCCGAATATTTATGAAAGGCGAACTTATCCTTTAACTAGCAAAAAGTAAAGCTTCAGCCCCCAACTTTATACAAATTGGCCAGTGGCACAACAATTTGACAGTATAGTTTGGTTAATTTTTTTTTTTTTTCATATCATCATACTGCATTGCCTTAAATGTTAAATTAAAATAATCAAAATAAGGTGAAACAAACCAATCTATTCCCTATCATTCCTCAAATATTACAAATAAAGACTTATGGTATGTGTTTTGTAGAATTGTCTATCTTTAGGACATGACCCAAGCTCCTGAATAGGCATCAAATTAAAACAGCTCTGTACATGGATCTTTGGTTCCAACAGGATTGCTATGATTTGCAGCATCTACCTGCGGTGTATAAACCATTTGGGTATCACATGCAAGAGGAAACACATGACAATGCACCAAAAAGCTTGTTGAGAGCAGCACCTCAATAATATCAAATGGCAGCAAAAGGCCCTTTCACTCAGTGTTGGAACAAGGTAAAGCAGCAAAGTTAAAAAGGACAAAGTGCGCCCCTCCCATAAACGACTTCAGAAACATAGATAGCATGTCTTGCCCTTCTGCTACACCCCCTTCCCGTTGAAGAGTACAAGATGTCCACCTCTTCTGCTAACCCCTTTTCCTAGCCCTGCACTCCTCCACCTCTGTGTTTCATTCTTTAAATCCATCCCCCACATGATCACCACAAGGGATTGAGAGGCTTACCTTATGGCACATCAAGCAGGGAAAAGGGTCAGCATGGGACGATGCTTAGTAGCCACCACCATAGTTTGTGTCTCAATGCAAGCCTGTGCTAGGTACGGATGAGCTCTATATTTGACATGAGTTCGACTCGAACATTAGCTGTTCGCCCGTTTGCCGAATAGCGAACAATTTGTGGTATTCGCGGCAAATTCGAAAGCCGTGGAACACCCCTTGAAAGTTTATGGGAGAAATCAAAAGTGCTAATTTTAAAGGTTAATATGCAAGTTATTGTCATAAAAAGTGTTTGGGGACCTGGGTCCTGCCCCAGGGGACATTTATCAATGCAAAACAAAGTTTTAAGAATGGAAATTTATTTCGTGAGCAGTGATTTTAATAATGCTTAAAGTGAAAAAATAAAAGTGAAATATTCCTTTAAATTTTGTACCTGGGGGTATCTATAGTATGCCTGTAAAGTAGCGCATGTTTCCTATGTTTATAACAATCCCTGCACAAAATGACATTTCTAAAGGAAAACTACTCGAGGCTATAATGAATTGTCGGGTCCCGCCAATACAGATAAAAGTCATTGAAAAAAATTACATGGGTTCCCCCAGTCCATTAACAGGCCATTTGGATCTGGTATAGGTTTTAAGGGAAACCCCACACCAAAAAAAAAAAAAAGATGTGGGATTACCCCCAACAATCCATACCAGACCCTTATCCGAGCATGCAACCTGGCAGACCGCAGGAAAAGAGGGGGGAAGAGAGAGCACCCCCCTCCTGAAACATACCAGGTCACATGCCCTCAACAAGGGCCTCATCCCCACAACCCTTGCCCAGTGGTTGTGGGGGTCTGTGGGAGGGGGGTTTATCGGAATCTGGAAGCCCCCTTTAACGAAGGGGACCCCCAGACGTCGGCCCCCCTATGTGAATTAGTAATGGGGTACATTGTACCTTTACCATTTCACCCAAAAAAATTACAAAAAAGGTAAAAAAAAACACACACACACACAGCTTGGGACAAGTCCTTTAATAAAAAAAAAAAAAAAAAAATTAGTGCTGTAATCCTTCTACGACCCGGACCCACCGCCACAAACTATACAGCCTCCATATGAGGTGCCTGGCCGAATGACACGTGACCCGTCTTACAGCTGTTAAATAATGGGGGAGGGGCCACCCGTGACGTGGATGGTGACCCCGCCCCACTCTGATGCAACAAGGGTTTTCCGGCAGTTTCCCCATGGTGTCACAGGGGACCCTGTCCCCCTTTGACGCATCACGGGAATGACTTTGTTTCCTTTAGAAATTGTCATTTTGTGCAGGGACTTTTCTAAGCACGGGAAACATGTGCTACTTTACAGGCATACTATACACACCCCCCAGGTACAAAATTTTAAGGAATATTTCACTTTTATTGTTTCACTTTAAGCATTATTAAAATCACTGCGCCCGAAAAAACGTTTTAAAACTTTTTTTGCATTGATACATGTCCCCTGGGGCAGGACCCAGGTCCCCAAACACTTTTATGACAATAACTTGCAAATTAACCTTTAAAATTAGCACTTTGATTTTTCATGTTCGTGCCCCATAGACTTTAATGGTGTTCGCGTGTTCGAACACATTTTTTGCCTGTTCGCATGTTCTGCTGCAAACCGAACCGGGGTGGTGTTCGGCTCATCCCTAGTGCTAGGTAAAAATATATTTTGGTTTTATGTGACTACTATTCTAGGTACCCAGAAGTGAGTCTTCCGTGCAGTATCACTGCAAGAAGAGTGACAGAAGAAGTAATAAAAATATTTAATAGAGTGGTCTTTGCTAATATTGTGTTGTCCGATCAAGGTGCATCACATCTGCATTTCTAAAAGAGTTGTACAATCTTTTAGGAGTTTAAACCATTAGAACTAGCCCATATCATCCTTGGACATATGGACTTGACGAAATGATTGTTGCAGATGAGCCAAAACACTGGGACAAACACTGGGACAAATGGCTGCCATTTCTAATAATTGCCTACATAGAAGTTCCACAGATGTCAACAGGTTTTTCACCTTTTGAAATGATATGCTATCGTAGGCAACCACAAGGTATTCTGAATATAATCAAAGAAAATTGAATTGATGGTAATTCAGAACCACAAAATGTGCTAACTTACCTTACTAATATGCGTGAGAAATGGTCAGGAATAAGTGCATTAGCACAGGAAAATGTACAGAAAGCAGAATGTAAATAGAAATGATTGCATAACCAACCAAAAACGTTATGACTATAAGTATAAACTAAAACAATTGTTCTTAAATTATCAAAAAGAAAGATGACTGATGTAAATAGTCAATAATGTCAGTCCTACAAGCCGTAATGAAAGTAGAAAGACTCCTAGGATGTAACACCATCCACTCTCTTACAAGGCTTACCAGAGTGCCTGTGACCCCCAATAAGAGTGGTCAGTGAACGCTCATTAACCACTTAAGAACCGGACCAATACGCTGGCAAATGACCCAAGGGGTTTTTGCGATTCGGCACTGCGTCGCTTTAACAGACAATTGCGCGGTCGTGCGACGTGGCTCCCAAACAAAATTTGCGTCCTTTTTTCCCCACAAATAGAGCTTTCTTTTGGTGGTATTTGATCGCCTCTGCGATTTTTATTTTTTGCGCTATATACAAAAATAGAGCGACATTTTTGAAAAAAAATCAATATTTTTTACTTTTTGTTATAATAAAAAACCAATAAACTAAATTTTAGTCAAACATTTAGGCCAAAATTTATTTAGCCACATGTCTTTAGTAAAAAAAAAATTGCATTAAAAAAAAATTAGCTACCTAGTGGGAACAGCGACACTAATACAGCGATCAGAAAAATGATCGCTTAGTGATGCTGGCAATAGGGAGTGAAAGGGTTAACTAGGGCAGTGATCAAGGGGTTAAAACTTTATTGGGGGGGTGGGGGGGCTACCCTGACACTAACACTAACTGACTGTCACACTGTCTGTCACACTGACACTAAATACAGTAATCATACATGTATGATTACTGCATTCAGTGACACTGTGACAGGGGGGAGGGGGGGGGGGCGATCGCGGGGGTTAAATGTGTTTTTGTGTGTGTGTAAGTGTGCTGTTGGTGCAGACTTACTTGCTGTGTTGTGATCTCTCCTCAGCGGCGCTTGAAACAAACGCCGAGGGAGAGATCAGATAGCTTCCTCCTTCCTGTGTTTACACAGGAGGAGGAAGTGACAGGGCGGGCGGGTGCGCGCATTGGCTGGGAGCGATCCGGAGGGGGCGGGTGAAAACGGATAGCCGCCCCCTCTTGTCGGATCGCTCCTGCAGCCGCGCGGACCGCCACATGTACGGGGGGGGATTCTGATCGGACCCCCGATCCCCCCCAAGGCACCAACGTATATATACGTTGATGTGCCTGTCGGTGCCATTCTGCCCGACGTAAATGTACATGCGGCGGTCCTTAAGTGGTTAAATTGGGAAATCCGGCATCATGGATGAGAACAATCTTCATATAAAGCCCAGAAGTATAACAAACGGTTACAACTTACCTTTTTTGGTTGTTAACAGAGACTCCTCAGTAATCCAACTCAACCAAATTAGGTCAGGATAAGTAGTAGCGTACATTAAATAAAATAATACTCCACATAGCGTAACTGCAAATCCGAAAAGGTTTAATAAATAAAAAAGCACTTACATCACATCAAAATTCAAAACTATGTATCGGGAACGCCAAAGAGAGTTTTTTTTCCCAATAGCAAAGATGGCCAACGACCTGTTATATTCTTATGGTTTCTTGAAATCTTCAAACTCAATATAGTCCTTTATCACCTTTATTCCTGGATTTTTTGACCCCTCATACAGTGAGTTGTTTTACAATAGACCCAGACCAAGGTAAACTCTGTAAGGATTTGTCTCCCTAAATGTATTCAACCTTCTCCGTCTCTGCTAAATCACAGTATATTGTATGACGGGAGAAATCTCATGGTGTAGTAACTCAAATTTTTTTTTTTTTTTTTTTTTAAAGTGTATTTTTGTGCGTGAACTCGAGAGAGAGGAGCCGGACTGCAGGAGTTGGGAGTAGGCAGACCCTCCCCCCGGAGGCAATCGCCATCCTTCTCCATGCCCCTGGTGGCAATGGCGGGTGTGAAGGGGGGCCTCCCACTCACCCCGCCCTACCTGCTCCTCTTGGGAGCCCAACTGGGGCCCAACGGGACCCCAATGGGGCAGAGGGACTCCCCCTATGAGGGAGTGAGGGGGCCTAGCCCACCCAGCCAGCCCCGTAGGTCCTTCGCCTCTCTTTATTTTAAGAGACCGCATGGCCAAAGTGCATGTGTTTTTTTAAACCAATTTCGTGTGCGTGCAAGTGTGGTGGTTTTTGTGGGGGGGGGGTGGGCGTACTAAGCACAGGAGTACCTTGCATAGCACACCCACCGGGAGCCGGGCTGAGACCACCAAACTCAATTCACATGTAGCCGAGACCGGGATCCGAACCCTTGGCTGCAGAGGTGAATGGCTTGTCAGCGCAGTGCCAATCACGTTGAGCCACCACAGCTCTCGGTAACTCAAATTTTAATAAAAAAAAAATAAATAAATGTATTAACTATTAACACAAATCAATCATACTGTACATAACTCTCAACTCATGTACAGGTAGAATGCTCAGTAAAAAAAATTGACCCACTAGCCATGCATAGGTCAATAACGCATTACATATAAGTGTCACAAACTTGCTTCCAATTCTTAGAAATCTGCAGATGGTATTCTCACCAGATCACTATGACCCACTATCAGATGCAGGTCAGAATTGCATTTTTACACAAACTTTATTTGATCCTTAATTTTCCTATGTGTCATATCATCCATGATATATCCTCCCCAGAATCAGTAATAAAAAGAAAAACAGAAACAAATTATGGTGTAGTGTGTTTATTTCCCTAAGGCCTGCACTGTATTCACCTACTTACCACGTGTTTCAAACTTCCTCCAAATTTCCATGTACTATCTCTTTAAAGGGGTTGTAAAGGAAATTCTTTTTTTTCATTATAAGCATCCTTTACCTGCAGACATTCCTCTTTTCACCTCATTGTTCGTTTTTGCTCAGAAGTTGCTCTATTTCTTCTCTGTTCTGTTCACTTCCTGCTTGTCTGATTTTTACTCGCCACAGTGAAGGGAGGCTTTACTGAGGTGGTCAGTGACGTGCTTGCCCCCTCCTGGGAACTACATCGTAGAGAGAGGCAGGACGCTCTCTACGTGTTAGAGACTTCAAGGAGGTGTGAATTAGTGGGCGTGCCGCAATTCATGCTGGGAAATGTAGTTCTTACATGAACGAGCACTGCAAACCAGGAAGTGAATGAGAGAACAGAAACTAGAACGCCGGAGGTGATATAGATGAAGAAATTTAATAGATATTTACTCGTTTTTTAACAGAATCATTACACTATTCTGTCTGTCTACCTTGCAGATATTAATTTTAGCCAAAGACATGTTTTCCTTTACAACTCCTTTAAGTAAGGCATCTGAACACTTGTACTCAAATAAGACAGAGGCTTAGCAGAGATACCAACCAAGTGATTAACCAATCGGAATCCTTCCTCCAAATTTCTGTGCAATGTCCCTAGAAGACACCCAAACATCTGTGCTCAAATTGGACAAAGGCTTACTAAAAATTTTGATCAAATAGTGTCCAAATTAGGATGCTTCTCCTCATGCCCCACTTGTTGTTAACCACTTAAGACCCGTACCAAAATGCTGCCAAAGGACCAGGCCCCTTTTTGCGATTCGGCACTCCGTCGTTTTAACTGACAATTGCGCGGTCGTGCGACGTGGCTCCCAAACAAAATTGGCGTCCTTTTTTCCCCACAAATAGAGCTTTCTTTTGGTGGTATTTGATCACCTCTGCGGTTTTTATTTTTTGCGCTATAAACAAAAATAGAGCGACAATTTTGAAAAAAATGCAATATTTCTTACTTTTTGTTATAATAAATATCCCCCAAAAATATATAAAAAAACTTTTTTTTCCTCAGTTTATGCCGATACGTATTCTTCTACCTATTTTTGGTAAAAAAAAATCGCAATAAGCGTTTATCGGTTGGTTTTTGCAAAATTTAGAGCGCTTACAAAATAAGAGATAGTTTTATTGCATTTTCATTAATTTTTTTTTTTTTACTACTAATAGCGGCGATCAGCGATTTTTTTCGTGACTGCGACATTATGGCGGACACTTCGGACAATTTTGACACATTTTTGTGACAATTGTTATTTTCACAGCAAAAAATGCATTTAAATTGCATTGTTTACTGTGAAAATGACAGTTGCAGTTTGGGAGTTAACCACAAGGGGCGCTGTAGGGGATGTGTGACCTATGTGTGTGTTTACAACTGTAGGGGGTGTGGCTGTAGGTGTGACATCATCGATCACATCCCCCTATAACAGGGATGACGTGATCGATGCTGCGGCCACAGTGAAGCTCAGGGAAGCTGTGTGTACACACGGCTCTCCCCGTTCTTCAGCTCCGGGGACCGATCGCCGCACTCCAGCAAGATCGGGTCCGCGAGTCCCGCGGTCCCGGAGCTTCGGACCGGGTCGCGGGCCACGGCTGGGTAAAAAAATCAACGTATATATACGTTGATGTGCCCAGCCGTGCCATTCTGCCGACGTAAATGTGCAGAAGGCGGTCCTTAAGTGGTTAATGAGTCATCTAACCACTGCTTCACCATGTCCCAGATTAAAATCTTCACATTTGCCCCTGTGGCAATAATAGCAGATATCAGTTAGTCTTCAAGAAGCTGTATAGGCATTCTCCTGTAGGCCGAATAAACCACCAATACATTTTTTTTCCCTCAAAAGAACAGAAATCTGATGCAGAGTGTGAATGCAGTGGAATGCAATGGTTAATTGTTCTGGCTCACTACAGAAACTGTACCAAGAATTTGGAGAATCAGTCTGCTTCGAAGTACCACTATATCTCCGCTCTCTCCTGTGAAAAACAAAACAATTGGATTAGTGGTTTATTCGGCCCACAGGATGCCCTGCATCTGATAGTTGGTCATAGTCATCTAGTATGAAATCCCATCTGCATACATTATTTCTAAGACTTGGAAGCGAGTTTGTGATACTTATATGTTATGCTCTAGTGACCTATGCATGGCTAGTGGGTCATTGTTTTTTGGGAAGCATTCTACCTACCTCAGTACATGAGTTGAGGGCTATGTATGTTTGATGTTTGTGAACCGTTTATACATTAATTTATTTTCCTCCATTCAAATTTGAGTGACTGAACGGATGATGTCTGTGTGAAAAGGCCTTAGAGAAATAATTTCAGGCTATAAACTGGGCCTTGGAATCTCTGAGGACGCGGACATGTCCGATCGTGTGTACGACCTAGCGGACAGGTTTCCAGCGGACAAAAGTTTCTAAGCATGCTTAGAATCTTGTCCGCTGGAAACCTGTCCGTCGGACATGTCCGATGGTTAGTACGCCTAACCATCGGACTGAAATCCCACGCATGTGTCAAATTGATTCGACGCATACGTGGAATCATTGAACTTCCTGGTTTGAGGACGTCGGTGTCGTCTACGTCACTGCGTTCTCTGTCCGCGGGGGTGTACACACCATCAGACCAAAATCAGACCAAAATATCCCTGGAGACATGTCCGATGAAAATGGTCCGCGGACCGGTTTCATCGGACATGTCTCCTCGTGTGTACAGGGCCTTAGATGCTACATATTAAGGTAAGATCTTTCTTACTGGTAAACGTTTTTTTTTTTTTTTTTATCACCATTCACTTTTTGTAGCTTCAAGTGGAGCAGACCCAGGTATTAAAGTTTTTTTTTTTTTTTTTTAAAAGAAGACATGTTATATTTGCATTCTCTGTGTAGTGGTTTTTGTTTCTACACAGAGCAGCCCAGATCCTCCTCTTTTTGGGTTCAATGCCAGTGCTCCTGACTCCTCCCTCATGCTGGGCACACAAGCAGGCATGAATGAATGAATGAATAATGAATGAATGAATGAAAACTTATATAGCGCGGCACATGCAAACCAAATCGCCTCTGGGCGCTTGTTGTTCCTGTCTCTTTTGATATCAAAAGAGGTGAGTTTTAATCTTTCTCCTGAATGCCAAGCGGTTCTCCTCCAACCGAATGCTGGTTGGCAAAGCGTTCCATAGTCTGGGACCTTGGACCGCAAATCTTCTATCTCCTTTGGACTTGTAGTTTGTTTCCGGTATCTGGAGTAGATTTTGATTGGTGGATCGCAAAACTCGATTGGGATTATGAGCTTTTATTTTTTCGCATAGATAATGGGGAGCATTCCCATGGATACATCTATGCGTTAGACAGAGTGCTTTAAAAGTTATTCTGTCTTTTACTGGTAACCAGTGAAGGGTTCTGTCATGATCGGTGTCATGACTTGGGTCGCCTGCTGGTGGCACTGTTCCCTCTGGTAACAGGGGTGCAGTTTTGGTGGCCACCAGCAGGTGTCTCCCAAGTTGCAGCTGCACTGGTATATAAGCCCCGCCCTGCACTTCAGTCCAGTGCTGCAGTATTTTGTCTGTTAAGCCCTGTTCCTGTCTGACCTGATACCAGTCTGTTTCTTGATCTGCTTTCTTTGACATTGGCTTGTACTTTTGGACTTCGCTGCCGTCTCCGATCCTTGACCCCGGCTTTGCCCCTGGACTTGCTTGTTTCTTATCCCTGCTGGTTACGTTCTGATTTATTGTACATATTTATGTTCACTAGTTTTGGTGGTTTGACGTTTATTGTATGTGTAGTTGGCGTGCTTGTTTGTGGGTGTCCTGTTTTTTTCACGTGTGCCTTGTCCTCAATAAATTCATATTGTTCACTTACCTTCTCCCTATTTCCTTAGTGCAGCCCACTGACCTGTCTTCTAGTATTGGGTGTCTGAGTAGACATTCCCCTGACATAATACTGCAGCCATATAAACAGGTCGGCTGCACTTGGGAAATTGGTTCTGGGGCACTTGCGATTTTAAAATGCTTCTGGAAGATATTTTGTACCTGTCACTCCTGGCAACAGATGACAGAGATTTCTGCTATCAGGAATTAAATGATTACACTAGAGAGCAGTTATTGGAATGTATCTGTATGGCTCATGTTTTTGTTGATCGTGGCAGTTTTTTGTTTGAGGATGTGCAGCCATTGATTCAGATCTTCACAAAGTTGGCTCTGTCTGATGCTAATGGTGGACGTGATGATTATACACCGCCTTTTAGTGCAGCTCAGATAGAGTCTTTGGTGTGGCTGTTGGAAGATGACTCAGCCTTCTTTCATGAGCAGTGTTGCTCACGAATATTCGCATTGCATATTCGAGTATTCTCTGTGTTTTGTGTATAAAAAAAATAAAAATAAAATTAGCTTTAGTTTAGTCATATAAGTTTGTGTAAGTAGAGTTAGTGTTTAGAAAAAAAAAAAAAAAAAAAAAAAAAGAATGGAGGGCGCACCGACCTAGTGTGATACTGTTACACAATTTTTATTAAAATGCTAAAATCAATGGTTATACTCACAAAATGAGTTAGAAACAAGCTTTAAAAGACAATCCAACAGCGCCAGCAGAACAGGACGGTTGCTTCAGTCTAAAAAGGTATCTGACCGATAATCAGGCTAGGCTTACGTTTCGGGGGCGTACCCCTTTCCTCAGAGCCCCGGTGGTCTGTACTGCTCCCTCACTATGCAGCTTGTCAGAATATATACACACACACATATACACAGAGAGGTGAAAAGAGCATGTGCTAGAGGGTCACAGGTCACTCCGCCCACAGGAGGCAAAGCTCCCCCCATTTCAAAATTAACCCTTGGATGTACGATCCCTATATATTACAGACTTGGCATGGTCTTACCGATGGATATCCCATAATCCAAAGATTTGCCAATTTTGAAGGGAAGGGGGATGAGGGTGTATGGAGAAATACGTCTTCTTTTTTTTGGGAAAGGAGCTGCGGGAGAAATAGACTCGCAGCTCAGAAGAATCCATCAACCAGGTCCATCTGTTCCCCCCCGAACACTCGGAGACTGAGAAATCCACGAGAAGAGGCCAGAGGGGAGGGAAGAAATCTAAGAAGAGAACAGAAGAGGTAGAAAATCACTCCACCATTAGAATATTCAATTTATCAAAATGTATCCTTAAAGAGGAGGAACTCAAATTGCTGAGAAGAGGCTAAACTTTGCTCCAGAAAGTCCTCCCAACCTCTTTGAACTATTCATATGACCTAAATAAGTTCATACGCAACCTTACAGTGAAACGGTTTTTTAGGCTAAAAGAAATAAATGGAGCGCTAAGCGAGGACCAAGACGAACCACTACACTATGTGATGAAGAGCCAATGGATAAAGATATGTTAGAAATATTGGAGGAACTATATGGTGAAGGAGAGATAGAAACAACAAACGAACCTCCAGTTCCAGCAGTTGAGGAGCCAATAATTGGCACCAATTTTAGGGCCAAATCAAGTTTCTACCCTCATTGGAACAAGGGCAACTTCATATCTACATTTTATGAGGTTGTCTTGAGAGAATTTAGAAAGATCTGTGGGAAAAGGAGTCTAAAAAGAGCAAAAAGAGCTCGAACATAGACCTCGAGGCACCCTTGAACAGCTTGAAGAATAACTCAGAAATTATAATAAGAAAAGCTGATAAAGGTGGGAGGCCTAGTAGTACAGGACAAAGAACAGTACCTGGAAGAAGCCCATAGTTGATTGAGATACCACCACGTACGAAAGACTCTTCTGGGATCCAACGATGCCTATAATAAGAACTTAAGAACCTATTGGAAAAAGCGGTGGCGGATAAGATCTTGACAAAAAGTGAATTCCAATTCCTGTATTCCAAACACCCGGTAGTCCCACATTTCTATCATATTCCCAAAATACACAAAAACCTAGAGAGACCACCAGGTCGCCCGATTATTGCAGGGATCGACAGTCTGTCCAGTAATTTGGGCAGCTATATAGACTACTTCCTGCAACCCCTAGTGACGAGTCTTCCATCTTACATCAAGGACTCGAGCCATGCCCTGGAAATACTGAACCCCTACAAGTGGGAAAAAGGATACAGATGGCTATCACTTGATGTGGCATCGTTGTATACATGTATACAACATGAATTTGGACTCAGAGCCATTGAATACTACTTGGCGGAGGCTCATCAATTTAGCCCGCGGCAAGCACAATTTATCCAAAATTGTATAGAGTATACTTTGACCCACAACTATTTCTCCTTCTTGGATTGCTTCTACCGACAGATAAGAGGTACCGCTATGGGGGGCCAGGTTTGCTCCCAGCTATGCAAACCTTTTTATGGGTTACTGGGAGTATAAATCCATTTGGCACAACAACCCTTTTGGAAAACACCTGGTCCTGTATGCACGATACATCGATGATATCCTTATCATATGGAATGGCAGTGATGAAGATCTAGAGGGTTTCCTGACACACTGCGAGAATAATCCGTTTGGCATTTCATTTACACATGTGGTCGATAAAGAATCATTAGTGTTTCTAGATTTGGAATTGAGGGCTGATGACAGTGGTAAGATCACCTCAAGAACCCATTTCAAACCCAGTGCAGGGAATTCATACCTGCATGCATCGAGCCAGCACCACCCAAGATGGATTAAAAATGTTCCATTTGGCCAGTTCTGTCGTTTGAAGCGAACCTGCACCCAGAAGAAAGATTACGAAGAACAAAGTCAGATCCTGAGAGAGAAATTCAAAGAAAAGGGATATGGGCAGGCACATATAGAGGAAGCCTTCCAAAAATATCTCCAGCTTTATAAAGAGGATGCACCAAAAAGCGACAAAATCAAGAACTATGCAGAAAAAGAAATCTCTACAGTACGGTTCTGCACTAGGTATAACAATAGGGCCCCGACCATACATAAAATCTTCCAGAAGAACTGGAAGATTCTGGCTGCCGATCCATTTCTAGAGACATGCATCTCGTCTCGTCCTAATTTGGTCTTTAGAAGGCCCAAAGACTTGAGAAGTATGATTGCTCCTAGTAGAGTAAAGAAAATGAACAAAGGAGAAAGATCGAAAGGGCCCTGGACCACAATTTTCGATCAAAAGGAAGTTATAGATGTGGCGTAAGCAGTTGTGGCAACTGTACACATATGCACCATAGAAAAGAGATATTACTGGTACAGATGGAAGATGTCACACGATCAAACCAATTCATTAATTGTGGAACTTCATACGTTATATATGGCATCCTATGTCCATGTGGTCTACTGTATGTAGGACGAACATCACGCCAATTAAGAACTAGGATGAACGAGCATAGGAGCAGCATTGCAACAAAAAAGGAAAAGGGGTCAATACCAAGACACTTTAAGGAAGTTCATGATGGTGGAGTGGAAGGCCTTAGAGTGTTTGGTATAGAGGCCATTCAAAACAATCTGGATAGCGGCAAAAAATACCAAATTCTTTGTAAAAGAGAGGCCTTTTGGATTTTCACCCTTGGAACTATGGTTCCGAAAGGGTTAAATGAAGAGATAGAATTACACACCATCACATAAGTAAAAAGCAAAAAACAAAATAGAAATAAATAATTAAATTTGAATATCTCGTAGATAACCGTACTATATGGTTGGGGAGGCTTCAAAGAAGCCATAGAGGGAGGAAGTAACAATCTAAATCACCCATTGTATTGTACTATATGTAGATATTAGGTGGTAGTTCCCTCACAGAATAAGTTTCAGCCTGTCTGCCGCCACCTAGGATAACATGAGGTAGTGGGCTGCAAGCTAGTATACACCAGCCATGGTGCCAGGGCTGGGATAGCTAGGCGGGCAGGGTTGGCATTTAACTTATGCATTTGTTTGTATACACATTTAGTCCATTTGGACGTCAGCATATGCATGGGCATTCTACACTGTCTATGTTTGGATAGATATGAGAGCGAGCAAATGAATATATAGTCTGCCGGCTGTGCCGCTAACATGTCTCTCATACATTGTATATGTATGTATGTGTGGGTGGGTGTTTATATTTTGGGTATTGTTTTAAAGGGAGTGTCTTTTAATCCAATTTTACTCATTTTTTGCGGTCTATGTGCGTGTGTATCTATGGATATGCATGTGCACGTTACCTCTATGTGCAGTGTGTATATATGGGTATATGCGTACGTTGTGCTGTAACATACACTGGACCTATGGACTATCGCTTCAAGTAGTTTCTATTTTTAATCAAATTTTAATTAACTAACTCTTTTATTTTATCATGTATTTGAGCGAGCTCATGTTTGATATTCACCTATAACTATAGATGACATTAACAAAATGGCATCTGGTCCAGCCCATCCATTCCATGTAGGAGCAGGTGTGTGTCTACCCATGCAGACGCTGACACTATTTCCACGGACGATGAGAATAATGATGATATCTATATTTATGATTACATTTATGTTTATATTTTATTATGTATATAATTTTTTCTCATGACTATTTGGGAGCAAGGGCATGTGCTGAGAAGCCTTTGGTCTCTCACTTAGAAGCCCCATTCTGGCCTCCTGCCACTAGAGGGAGTACCGCTTTGCAACTCTATCCCCCGCAAAAACAGGAAAAATGTCACAGGGGCGGATGTGACGCTTTCCACCCTATGGTGATGCTGGAACGCATTCACCTGCATCCTGTTTGCGATGCTGGAGCGCACTCGCTTCCTACGAGTCGGCGCCGTGGGCGGCGTGACGCACGTCGCGATGCGCCGTGCGTCGCGCGCGGTCGTGTGGTACACGCATGCGCAGAGAAGATGACGATGCCCGAGGCAGTGTAGTGCTGGAACGCAGCCACTTCAGAATAGGTGGCGTGCAATCCAGCCCATGTGGATGACTTTGGGATAAAGAAATGTGAAGGGAAGGAGGGCACTGCCTCAGGATATGTAAGGTATGTGCACCTTCAAGGATAACACCTCTGACACCTGACAATGGATGTATTTCTCCATACACCCTCATCCCCCTTCCCTTCAAAATTGGCAAATCTTTGGATTATGGGATACCCATCGGTAAGACCATGCCAAGTCTGTAATATATAGGGATCGTACATCCAAGGGTTAATTTTGAAATGGGGGGAGCTTTGCCTCCCTGTGGGCGGAGTGACCTGTGACCCTCTAGCACATGCTCTTTTCACCTCTCTGTGTATATGTGTGTGTGTATATATTCTGACAAGCTGCATAGTGAGGGAGCAGTACAGACCACCGGGGCTCTGAGGAAAGGGGTACGCCCCCGAAACGTAAGCCTAGCCTGATTATCGGTCAGATACCTTTTTAGACTGAAGCAACCGTCCTGTTCTGCTGGCGCTGTTGGATTGTCTTTTAAAGCTTGTTTCTAACTCATTTTGTGAGTATAACCATTGATTTTAGCATTTTAATAAAAATTGTGTAACAGTATCACACTAGGTCGGTGCGCCCTCCATTCTTTTTTTCTTTTTTAGTTCCTTTGAATTCCCACGATTCTAAGGAGGCTGCAAGACTCTGGAAAGACACTGTACAATTGAATTGTATGTCCCCATAAGCAAGAAATACCGGAGCGCAGGAGATTTATATCGTTTTGCCTTTTTCAGGCTTCTCATTTCAGTGATGGAGGCCGATGGAAGTCGGCCTCTGAACTGGCGGACCCCGGTGGAGCATATAGACTTGACTTCTTGAGGGCGAATCAGTTGACTCACTTTCTACATGACCTCCCGCCCCCTACGGGTCCACAGACTCCTCTCACGACTCTAGAGACCCTGTGTGTCGAATCCGGGGCTCTGCCTCATGCACTGTCACTAATGTACACCATGCTAAGCCACCCACCAGACGACTATCTCATTCCAGCCCTCACTAAGTGGGAACGGGAACTAAACACTCAATTCTCCACTACCAAGAAACTGAACATACTTAGGTTTACCCACAAGTCCTCTCTCTGCTCTAAGACACAAGAGACGAATTACAAGATTCTCGTGCGGTGGTACAGAACGCCAGACCTCCTGAATAAAATCTTCCCCACCTCCTCAGCCGACTGTTGGAGATGCCAACAGGCTAGAGGTACACTCTTGCATGTTTTTTGGTCATGTCCTCGGATCAGGGGCTTCTGGGAAGAGGTGCGCCGAATTACACAGAAATTTACGGAAAGTGTGGTGCCGGACGACCCAGCGTACTTTCTGCTCCACGCGACAGAGATGTCCACAGGGGCCTACAAAAAGTCCCTGATACGTCATCTCTTGGACGCAGCTAGGGCCTGCGTACCTCTTCACTGGAAGTCCCCTCAGCCGCCGACAATTGCGCTCTGGCTTAGAAAAGTCGACGAGATTGGCCGCATGGAGGACCTGGTCCTCTCTAACCAGCAGAGACAGGAGGAATATACCAACACCTGGCAGCTATGGGACATCTTCAGGTACTCGGAGGAGGGACAGTCGAAGAGAGAGGCTGAGTGACCCCTGGATGTACCTCTATAGTAGCCGCCGACACACGATTACACCTTGAGACACTCATCACAGTAGAATGTGCCCCTTTGGAGCATCTGGGTATACCTATGCTCGTGCAAACCCCCCCCCTCTCCCCCCTCTCTTCTTCTATTCTCCCTCTTCACTTGCTCTCTCATCTCTTTCCCCTTACTCTAATTTACTTGCTCTGGCTACTAGCCACTTGGAAAAAACGGAAAATAAGGGAGAGGTTAAGTCTTCCGAGCCCAGAAGGTGGAATATCCACCAGTACCCCTAAGGCCATATTTAACGGGTTGGTGAGATGGAAACGGTTTTATGGGAGACATGCGGAATGTCACCGACTGGCCTGACATAGCTCCCACTGCCTAGTCTTTCGGGCCATATCTGATAAGCTCATGCCCTCCAGGGATACGGCACTTCTGGGGGCCAAGGGTTCCATCTTGTACATATTGGATGTTACTGTTCAAATCTTTCAGTTGGTTCACTCTTTTCCTTGTTTTTTTGTTGTTTTTGTTTTTTTTGTTTTTCTAAGAATGACCGTAATGTTTACTCTTGACCATATCTCTGCTTTGTAAAATGTATGTGTACTTGTCCGGACGGACTGACCTCTCTGCTTCTCTATAAATAAAGAAATTTGAAAAAAAAAAAAAAACAAAGGCAGAAAAATTGGGCCTTAGCCATTAGTGGTGGTGCCCAGAACCAAAAATGTTTTACAAGCTATCAGCATGATCATTGAGGAGGAAAAGGATAGTAACTCAGCATCAGCATAGGCAGTCTTGAGGGATCTGACATTTCAAAAAAAAATATTCAGTTACATCAGCATCAGGTGCTTGGTAGCTGGTGGTGATCCAAGCCTGATTCATTTTTATGAAGGTCAGTCGATCAACCGAGTCGGTGGAGAAGCGCACCCTGTGATCGATTACAAAGCCTCCAGCAGCACTTAATGTGCATTCTGAAAGAAAGCTGGATGCAGGACAAGCCAGTAGCTCAATTGCGTACTGTGCAAGCTCTGGCCAGTGATTCATCCTCGAGACCCAGTAAGCCAGAGGATTTTTAGTGGGAAAGGTGCCCAAGTCTGATCTTGCCCCTAGGTATTCCTGCACCATGTAAAACAGACGCTGGCGATGGTTGCTGGAACCGGTCATACCTTGGGGCTGCAGACTGAAAAATTGTCTGAACGCATCGATCAGACGGCTACCTTATCCACCGCTCCTTCTGTGACTGACCGAAGCCTCAGAAACACGTTGTCCAGGACCAGGTTTTTGTAACCTCCCAGTATCTGGGAACGCTTGCACAGACCTTTCTGCAAGGCCTCCCGAAGATGTTTCATCTTCTGCTCCTTCTGTGCCGGCAAATTAAGGTCCGCAACCTTACTCTTGTAACATGGTTTAAGGAGGGTTGCCAGCCAGTAATGATCTCTCTCCTTGATAGCACGAATACAAGGATCCTTCCGCAGGCTGCAGGATCAAGGAGGTCATACAACGTAGGTTTGTTGAGGCATTTGGTGCAGAGTCCTCTGGGTCACTGAGGACAACATGATCCACAGCCACCTCGTCCCAGCCACGTACAAGTCTATGGGTTCCTTGGGACTGTAATTGATCCCTTGAAGACTGCTGCTGATGCTGAGTGCTAGGCTCCACCTCCATGCTGACACAATCCTCCTCCTCCTCATTCTCTTCCTGTGTTATAGGCAGGCAAGCAGGAACACTGTCTGGATAAAGGAGGCCTTGAGAGGTAAGGAAGTCCTCCTCTTCCTCCCTCTGTTCTGTCTCAAGGGCCCTGTCCATTATTCCACGCAGCATGTGCTCCAACAGGTGAATAAGAGGGACAGTCTCACTGATGCTCACGGAAGGAACTCACGGAAGGGGGCAGAATCTACCAACTGAAAAGACAGCAGTTGAAGTGCTAGCAATTTAGCTAAGCTAGCATTCAACCGCTGGGCATGTGGATGGCTGGCAGAGAACTTATTTTGGCGCTGCAGCAGCTGCGGCAGGGAAATTTGCCTGGTACAATCTGCCATTGGTGAACCGATAGTAGATTGCCCACAAGTACTTGGCTGTGATACACCTAATTCTACACCTTCAGTCCTATCAGTGCAGGCTTCAGAGAGGACTGAGGGTATAGTGGGGTTGGAGATCCCAGCTCATTAGCAAGGAGAGGTCCGCTTTGTTCTTTGGTGTGGGTCTTTGAGGTACGCTTGCCAACGAACTGCATGGCAGGTCCACGTATGTCTGGTCAAGCATGTGGTGCCCAAGCGGGTGATGTTTTGGCCACACGAGATACACTTGAGACATATGTTGCAAATAGCAGCTGTGTGATCTGATTCACTCATCTCAAAAAAGGCCCACACCAAAGAACTTTTGGAATAACGCTGAGAGACGGCAGCGCCCTGCACATGCGTAGCTCTGCGTTGTGATGCAGTCGGTGTGCTGCCCTTAAGCTGGCCCCTGGAGGGCATCCTGCCTCATTGGAGATGTGCCTGTGCCTCCTCCTCCTCCTCCTCTCTTCTATCAGGCAACCACGTAGCGTCAGTGACCTCATCATCCCCTCCCTCCTCATCACTGTAGAAAACCTGGCAGTATACTGCAGCTGGGGGAACATGACAGCCAGATTGCTGTCCTTCTTGGGCACCCCCTCTCTCTGGGCTCACATTACTGCCTTCCTCTAGATGTGTACCATCATCAGAGCCTTCGAAACGCTGTGCATCCTCATACAGCATGTACCCAACACTGTGGTCAAACAGTTTGGGGGACTCCTCAGGAGGACATGGTGGGGCTAGGGAAGGAGTGACTGATGCCATTGAGCAGAGGGAAGAGGCCGCCTTGGCAGCTGCTTTGCCAGACAAAGTACCCTGAACCTGGATGAGAGAAGATGAGGAGGATGAGAAGGATGAGGACGGCTTGGTCATCCACTCTACCAAGTTTTCGGCATGTTGCGGCTCAACACGGGCAGCTTCCGAAAAAAAAGTAGAGCGTGTCCCACGGCCACGTGCTGATGAGGATGCACCGTGTCCATGACCAGCACTGTTGCCTCTAGACGCAGAGCCTGCTTGCCCTCTTTTATCAGCTTGTGACTCTCTGCCTCTCCCTGTTGTCCTTCCAGACATACTAATGGCCTGCAGAGGACACAGACAGTACTTGCAGCAATATACCCTGCCTGTAGTATTAATATGAGCAGATCCCTGCTTCTAGGAGTAAATATCAGAAACACCAGCTTTACGTTAGGTGCACAATGTGCAGAGGATTTCCACTATGCACAGTGGGCAGAGCATTTGCCAGGAAATGTACTATTGCAGCGTTGTACAGTTTAGCTGTTTCTTCGATTCTTCTTAGACATTTCGACAGACACCATAAGCCTTTAATTGACAGATTCAACCTTAATTCAGATTAAATAAATAAAAAACAATTTCGGGAGTAATAAAATAAAAAAAATTGCTGCGGGAGAGGAGAGATTTACTACAGGCGTATTTAAAATCGAGTTCTGGTGAGTGCCCATTTTAGAAGTTGGTGACGATGGCACGTGTTGGTGGAAAAGTAGTCACTCATTTATTTGCACAACAAGGAGCACCTCAACGTTAGATTTTTTTGAAATATTGGATTTACTGTATAATAATTTAAATTTTATTTGGTTATTTCTCATTTATTTGTTATTCTTTATTTTAACGGGTATTGGATATATGGCATTATTGTAACGTTTTTGTAAATTTCATTGGATTCACTTTATTAACAATAAATTTGTAGGATTGGCGCAGTAACACATTTTTTAATATATACTTTTTACACTTTGAGTTGTACACAGTACTGCAGCAGATCTTTATCATACAAAAAATATAAATATCTTATTTGCGTCGGTGACACATTACACATTCATTCAGTGATAGAATTGATCTATATTGTTAAGGAGGGTGCACCAATGACTGACATGAAGTAAAGATGGCTAAAAATGGCAGTGTATCTTTTTCTAATAAAAAAAAATGAACTTTTCATGTAGATATCAAGTAGCTATTTTCACAACATACTGTATATGGTTAAATAATAAGTCACAATAAGAAATCAAAACGTCAATTCTCATATCTTGTGAGCATTTGTTTAGAAAAGCCAAGACACTACAGTTTGCCAAGAGGCTGGTAAAAAGTAAATCTCTATACAGAAAGCCCCATAGTTAGGGGAACCCAGGCGGAGGGGCCACATGACTGGGGGAACACTGTGCGGTGCACACACAGGATAGGGAAGTGAGGTCTTAGGGGTGGGGTTACCTAGCAAGAGGAGGGTTAGTTAAATGTAGTGGGTGGGCAGGGATGGTCATTCTGGGGTCTTTCCATGGAAGAGGTAACACTCCCTCCCTGTGGAAGTGTCTGGTATGGGTATTTGTTTTTCATGTTATTTTTGTGTTTCAGGTGGACGTTGGCATTGGTCTGGGGTTCCTGAGGGTTGGGTGGTGGTTGGTATATATATATATATGGGATGTATATACCTGAGATGGTTGGTAGGAGTTGGGGTCTGTCATGGGATGGGCACCTTCCCTATCTGGTTAGGTGGGGGCTATTGGTCAATCGTGCTGAAGAGTGAAATGAAGGAGGAAGTCATTGTCTCGTGAGCTGATTGGAGTACGGCTAGAGGCCAGGATGCTTCCTGATGGAGTACAGCCGATTACCTAGCACATTTTCTTTCCCTTGTCTCAGGAACCCCTCGTTTACAGCAGTTTTGTATAATAGTTGTGTTTGAGTTAATTTATTCTATTTTTGGTAAATATATATATGAAGTTTTATAAAGATATATATATTTATAAATTGTATTTTATTAAAGTTATTTTAATATTTACCTTTTGGTATTAAATAAAGGGGCCTTTAGTGGCCATTTAATCCAGAAGGTGTTGCGTGGTTTATATAGGGGGTTAAGAGGTTTCAGGGTTTGTTATTGGTTTAAGTAGCAAAGACACTAATAGTACACCAGTCATGTACTCATGGCTAGTAAGTCAAAAAGTAACCACCAAGTTGTACATGGAAAACCTCTTAGCTAATGAGGTTCCTATATTTCTCTTTATTTATTTGCCGTTACATGAATCAGCTGTCACAATTTGTGATAGGCTCAGCCTATACTTGGGGCTTATTCACATCTTTTTATTTGCCTGCACATTTTGCAATCAGATTTTTAGATTATTTTAGATTATTTTAGATCATTGAGTTGCAAAGTGAGGAAAAATAGGATTTCTTAATACAGCTTACCTGTAAAATCATTTTCTTGAGAATACATCACGGGACACAGAGTCTCAATTACTTAATGAGTTATGTAGTCACCACAGGTGATTGGACACTGGTTAACCCAATTAGAATTGAGTTCCTCCCCTATATAACCCCTCGCAAATGGAGAGTGCCTCAGTTTTGTAGCAAAACAATAAGTGTTCCACGTTTAACTCTGAAGAGGGGTGGGAGCTCTGTGTCCCGTGATGTATTCCCAAGAAAAAGATTTTACAGGTAAGCTGTATTAAAAAATCTTTTCTTGATCATACATCACGGGACACAGAGCCTTCATTACTTTAGGGGATGTCCCATAGCAATGCTAAAATTGAGGAGAGGGAGGCACAGATCAGAAATAAGACCACCATAGAGAATCTATACTGCTGCCTGCACCACCCTACGCCCCAAGGCAGCATCCTCATACCCTTTCACATCTACCTGGTAGAACTTAGTAAATGTATGGACCGAAGACCAAGTACCACCTTACAGATCTTATCCATTTAGGCCTGGTGATGCACTGCCCATGAAGCACCAACTGCTTTAGCCAAGTGCGCCTTCAACTGAAAAGGAGGAATCTTCTTTTCTAATCATAGGCCTGAATAATGACTTGTCAAATCCAATCTGCAATAGTAGATTTTAACGCTGCCTGGCCCTTTCCTGTGCCGTGGCAGAATAACAATCCGTCTTCCTTACCTGAGCCATAGATTGCAGATAAACTTTCACCGCTCTTACAACATCCATAGAGCATAGACCTTCTTCCTCCGCAGACTGCAGGACTATATCTTAATTCAGATGAAATCTTGAAACCACCTTAGGTAAAAAGTCGGCTGAGGATGCAGCACCACGAGCCGCTAATTCCGATACCCTCCTTGCGAAGGATATGGCTACAAGAAAAAAAACTGTTTCTTTGTCAAAAAGATTTAAGAAGCATGGTGTAATGGTTCAAAAGGTAGCTTCTGTAAAACAGATAATACAAATTCATATCCCATGGGCACACAATAGACTTAGCCGGCAGATTTAAGTGCAGTGCTCCCTGAACAAAGGCCCAGACTAGGGAATGAGAGGCAAGCGGTTTTTGAAAAATACAGACAAAACCAAAATTTGGCCCTTGATAGTGCTCAAGGCCAACTTCATATTTAAGCCCAACTGAGGAAGGGCAAAAATCCTATTAATGGCATACTTCCTAGGATGCCCCCTTCTGGGTTCATACCAGGAAACATATACCTTCCAGATTTTGTAGTAGATGAACCTGGAGGTCGGCTTCCTAGCATTAACCAGAGTGGATAGGACTGGACCTGAGAGCCCACGTTTCCTCAGAATGTGGGTCTTAACAGCCAAACCGTCAAAATTATACTTTGTAAGACAGGATGGAATATTGGACCCTGTCATAGTAGGTCCGAGTGTAGTGGGAGAACCCAAAGTCTACCTACTGCCATCCTTATGATTTGTTTCTACGTACCAGGGTCTCCTTCAGACTTTCTGAAGGAATCGTGGGAGAAGCAGAACTGGAGGGAACACTTAATCAGAGAATAACAATCCCATGAGATTGTCAGGGCATCTGACCCTCGTCCAGCTTTGCGTTGAACCGGGAAGCCAACAGGTCCATATCTGGGGTACCCCATTTCTGACATATGATTTGAAATGTGTTTGGGTGTAGAGACCATTCTCCTGGACTCAGCTGCTGGCGGGCTAAAAAATCCATCTAAAAATCTTTTACCCCTGGAATGAAGACTGCAGACAGGCGAGGATATGCCTTTCTGCCCAGGCTATATGAGGGGAACATCTTAGGTATATGATCTTAAATATGTTGCCACCACCCCTGGTAGACAAAGAAAGAGAATTCGAGGGATCCCCCGAAGTGGGGCTTTGAAGGCAACAAGAATTTATAGTGTTTTATACAAAATATATAATTTTATTTATAAATAACAAAGTATCAAAAAACACAAAAGTTAAAAGAAACAATGGATATGCAACTTATAAATGATCCACGTGGTAAGTACCAGGCCCTACGCGTTTCGGGTATTCCCTTCTTCAGTCTGTATGGGATCTAGTAAATTTATGCAGAAAAACATAATAAGAAAAGAAATATACATAGACAGGGGGCAAAATACATATACAGGTGCAATAAATCAAATCCATACCAATAAAAATGCTTTTAAAGTTGCAAATCATTGGAGGGGTGTATCAACCATGGCGTGGGGATTTCCAAGATGGAAGGGAAATAGGAAGGAAAAGGACAGTGTGTGTGTAAAAAACTTTTTATATATATAAGTATCTTGTAGTTGGCTAGAATAACAGGAAACACAAGAACAAAAAACAAAAAAATATCAAAAAGCACATACCGAGAATTAAGGAGTCAGATGGTAGTCAAGCCTTTAGAGTTGCGGGCGGGCATAGGCACTGAAAATCTGTATATAATAGCACAGAGAGTGATCAGAAGAGATAGCCATGATTAGGGCCAAGAAAGCACGCTAATTAGACCTGGGTCAAGTTACTCACATGAAGGTGTAAACAGGAGCAGCATAGCAGCCTTCTGCCATGTCAGGCTTGTCAGGGAGGGGGGACGTTTAAATATAGTAGGACGGTAGGCGGGTATAAGAGGTGGACATGATTTGGTGACGTGGCGTCACACAATAGGTCCACGAATCAAAAATACAATGATGCAAATCGCGTCATGTAAGGGCACAAAGTCAGGGCGGAAGTGAGATGTATGATCACCGCCGCCCGGACATCCGCAAATGAAGTTGTGATGACGCTGATCGCGTCGTAAGAAGGCAAGGAGTAAGGGCGGAAGTGAGAAATGTAAACACCGCCGCCCAAAAAGACCAGTGTCAAGGCGTAAGCCCCGTCAGCACACCACGCAGATCATCTGCATGGTGGGCGGGGCTGGTATAACGGCAGTCACCGCTGCTCAGGGACCCGGAGGGAAAGTTTCAATGACGCTGATCGCGTCATAGGAAAACAAAGTAAGGGCGGAAGCGAGAAGTGTGATCACCGCTGCCCAGCGTCGTGACATAACCCCCGACAACACACCACGCAGATCATCTGCGTGGTGGGCGGGGCCAACGCAGCCTCGGTCACAAGATCTTATAGGACTGTATTAGTGAGACAGAAGTACAGGGATAGCATAGTAACCAGAGTCACGCCATGACATGGCTGACTATAAATGACAAGGAGGGGGTAGGGTTCAACATCCTTATATTGGGCGCATGGCAGCGCTAATGAGCTGCATAGGAGGTCACCGCTGCCCAAATGCACAAACGGGAAGCGGGGCCAAGCAGATTTTTAGAAGGAAAATGGGAAGGAATTAGAGAGAGCTAAAGTAAATATAGTATGCCTATAAATAAACTCCCTTGGAAAGGCTACAAGGTAAAGGCTGATTAGACTACAATATGATAATTTTGTAAAAAAAGTAAGAGTATATAAGGGATATGTATTGGTATAAAAAGACCACACATATCTAATTAAAGATAGTGGGCCGGCAGTGAGGTCCAGGGAAGGGGTGGAAAGGACAAAAGTTATGTCATTTGCATCTCCTTCACGGCGCAACTATAGACCCAAAGGCTGTCTACACTATAGAAAATGTGTGACAGCCAGGTCAAAAATAAGCCGTCCCCTAGAGAAGGGGCGGCTTACGTGCACCGGGCCAAGTGAACACAGAAGCTCCAGTAATCAGATCCGCGCCAAGGATGAGAAACCAACAATGAAATGCACCGGCAAAAGGTAAATACAAGAGAATGAACAGAGACGGCACAGTGATAATTGTATACCAAGAACACATACAGTACAGTATACATATTTAATACATATTTAAAGTAGATGAGGACAAATATAAGGCGGTCATAATAGAAAGTAGATGGAAAATACACCTCAGTCCCCCCTCCCATCCACCAGAGGAGAAACCCTCCAAAAAGGGCCTGAAGCTTATCTGTTCATTGAGCCCCGGAGGAAGGCTGGCTTCAAGGTCAGCAATCCAACGGGTCTCATGCTGTAGTAGGGTTTTATTCCAGTCTCCACCTCTGGGGTTGGGATGAACCCTGTCCAGAATCAGGAATTTAACCCCAGGAAAATGACCATCATGTTGTAGCAAAATGTGGCGCCCCAGTGGTAGATCTGGATTGGCAGTGCGCATAGCATGTAGATGTCGGGAAGCCCGTTTAAAAAAGGGCAGTTTGGTTTTGCCAACGTAAAACATACCACAATTGCAAGTCAACAAATACACCACACCGAGAGTTTTGCAATTGGCAAAGTGTCTCGGTCTGTGTAGTCGTCCATTAGGTAGAATGGTTCTCTGATCGATATTAATATAGCGACAGATAGAACATCCTCCGCATGTGTTTGTGCCCTTCCTTTTACAGGGGTCCTTTCTAAAGATCCCTTTGAATTCGCTGTTAACTAGCTGGTCTCCAAGGGAGCAAGCCCGACGATATGTGATCTGCCCAGGCTAGGATGTGATTCACCTCTCTATGGGCATCCAGACTTCTGGTGCCTCCTTGGTGATTGATATAGGCCACGGCTGTAGCATTGTCAGACTGAATCCGAACAGGCCAACCCTGCAGTCTGTAAGATCAAACTCTGAGGGCCAACAGAATGTTGATGGGAAGGAGGTTTTCGGCTCCGGATCACTTCCCCTGGGCAGATGCTTCTTCTAGAACTGCCCCCGAGCCAAGAAGGCTGGTGTCTGTGGTCACCACTTTCCAGGTAACCAGCGATAAAATCACAGGCAGATCCAGGGCCTGAACATCTTTATTCCAAGCTGACAGAATTCTGCCCTGTAATGGCCTTGAGTGAAACTGGGCATAAGGAACAGCCTTGAATGAGGCTACCATCTTCCCCAATAACCTCATGCATAGAGGGGGAAGGCCTTCTCTTTGCCTTTATCACTCGGACCAAGACTCCTATGGCTTTTGCCTTTGGCTAGGGAAGTAATACCTGGCTTCAGGGCATGTCTATAATCATGCCTAAGTACTCCAGCCTTCTTTGAGGCTGCAAGGAGGATTATCCCAGATTGAGGACCCAGCCTAGGTACTCTAAATATTCCACTGTGCTGTACACATAGTAGCCCAAGCATACAGCGGACTGATCTATGATCAACAGATCGTCCAGATAGGCTGTTACTGCTATGCTTCGTGCCCTTAGCCTTGCCAGGGCCGGGGGCCAGTATTTTTGTGAACACTCGAGGTGCTGTAGCCAGTCCGAAAGGAAGGGCCACAAACTGAAAGTGGTACTGAACCATCGCAAACCTTAGAAAACTCCATGCAAAAGGAAGGAATGTTCAGAAATTATTTAGGCATTTCAGATCCAGGATAGGTCTGATCTCTAATCCTCTGGGCTAACTCCATGATTACCCCTTGGGACAACAGGTGTTCCAAGGCCAACAGTAAAGGCCTTTTTTTTCTGGATCTTTGACAACTCTTGATTTTAGAAAATGGGGGTGGCAGAAGTTCTCTGAATTCTAGATTGTAGCCTGAGGACACTGTGGACATGACCCACTTGTCCTAAACTTTGTTTCGCCAGGTGTGTGCAAATTACAACAGCCTTCCCCCTACCCCGGGGGCATCCCTCCATAGGGAAGTTTTGGGAGTCAGCTTAGACTTTGAACCCCAAGTCCTTTGAAGGACGTTTACTCTTATTATTAACCGGCAACAGAGTAGATTTGCCTCCGGTAAACTTTTGGATGTATTTATCCAGGTCATCCACAAACAGGCATCCTCCACCAAAGGGTAATGCTGCCAAATATCTTTTGCAAGAAAACTCGGCCTCCCAATGTTTTAACAAAAGGGACCTGCGCATGTGTACCTGCAGGAGATTCAAGCGGGATGCTTGCTGAACACAGTCCATAATCGCATTAACTTTAAAACACAAGGACTAAGAAGGTCCTCATAAACCTCAATCTCCTCTGTAGGGAGGAGGTTAATCATCTGCTTCATTTGTTCCTTGAGGAACTGACATACACCAATGGCTGCCACTGCAGGTTGTACTACAGCCCCAGCCACGGAAGAGGAGGCTTTCAATAAGGACTATACCTTTTTGCACAAGAAATAGCTGCAGTTATAGCAGGTACCCCCTATTTCTTGGTGAAACCTTCCTCCATAGGATAAAGGAGGGAAAACTGCTTAGGAGAAGAAAACAGTTTATCTGGGTGAACCCAGTCATCATACATCAGTTTATACAGCAAGGGATGAACTGGAAAGGAGCATGCAGCCTGCGGGGATTTCCGAGATCCCAAAGAGGAAACAGAGGACATAGAAGCTTCAACAGGAGGCAATTTGTAAGGGGCACGCACCATCTCTGCATAATATTGCACCTGTGTCTTTAGCGACTGAGAGGTAGCAGGAATCCTCTTATCCTCTGAGTCCTCAGACTGCACACGATCCTCATCTCCAGGGAGGGATTTTTCACCCTCAGAAGGTTCATCCGAAAAGAGAGCCAGAGCAGATGAAGGGGATCTACCCTGTTTTCTGCTATTATTTAAGAAGATTGCGATAATAGTAGCAATCCCTCCTTCTAGGCCATCCAAATCAACTTTTAAAGCATCCTCAGTGATGTATACAGGAGCTGCCATAGGAGAAGCTGCAGAACCAGACAGCGGCTTACCCTGTGAGGCTGCTATCAGGCTGACAGAGGGGTATGGTAAACTGCAGGCAAGCTCAGATTCCTTAGTCATAATGTGACTGAGGATAAACTGTCCCATATCTGATCACCGAATCTGCGGAGTGAAGAAATGGCAGATCAAAGGGACGACCTTCATCTACATATTACATCAGGAGCTGACTGGTTGGCGCAACGGGAATCATCTCCTATCTCATAGCCCGGGCCAAGAAAGGACCTATTGGGAGAGAGCAACGTACTATCGCTGGGATCTCTCATTACCCACCAGGGTGGATGTTGATGCCTGCATGACCTCGTCTAACAGGGGGTCCAACACTTCTGGTAAGGGTGTTTACTTACCACTTTTGGTGCGATCGTGAGGAACAGTTCGTCCATTCAACTCACAATTTAATCGGTGGTGGACTTTTCTTTTCACTTAATCATATGTTTCCTGTTGGTACCATGTGAATTGGACATTTCAACAACATCACGTTTGGACATTAATTTAATGAATTTATTATCACTTTGTGTGTGGCATTTGTCATTATCCCTTGAGAGGGATTAATTTCAATTATTTGCACCGATTCATGTTGTGTTTAACTTACATTTATCCTTACACGTATTTTCACACCTAACTTCAGTAGTGTGGATTTTTAGCGCTACCTACCCCCCTTTTTTCTACTGTTGTGCTATAGTCTTACAATACACATATATTATCTCACTGCACAACCTGATGCCGAGTAGGAGTCTTCGGTTCAATCCACAGGGGTCCTTACAGCCCAGGGAGACGAAGAGAGGGGGGAGAGATTACTGAGGCATCATTCGGGGGACCCCTGTATGCGTTTGTGGCAGAGCCTGCAGCGGAAGGAGGTGAGTGGCGTTTTTTTATTGACCAACTTTACTGAGCTTGTTCCTGAATGGCTATGTAAGAATACACCAGGTTTACACTTACTCCCTCCAGTGGTGAAAACCAGGAAGACATCCTACTCCAAATAAGATAATGCATAAATAAAATTATCCTCGCCGCAGGACAGGCTACAAAAAGTAGTTCCAGTTTTCACCCATCACGGTGGGCAAGTTGTGCCAACCTTCAGGTTTACAAAGGGTTTTATTAGAGAGAACCTCATACCTGGACCTGTAGAAGACTGCCAGAAACTTTTCGTGCCACAGATGTATTAGTACACCAAAGTCTGAATTCCAGGGCCCAGACCTGCACAGAGAGACATTACAGGTAATCCTTCTTTCTTCTTAGATGAGGCCCAGGTACCAACCATCTTAGGCCTTTGATATCAGCCTGAGGACAGGATACGGTTATAGCTCGTAGGTCTCTGCAGCCAGATCATCAAAAGAGCATTTTTCTTCTTCGCACATGTTGAACGTGACCAACCACCTTAACATTGGTGAAAAAACTGAGGCACTCCATTTGGGAGGGGTTATATAGGGGAGGAACTCAATTCTAATTGGGTTAACCAGTGTCCAGTCACCTGTGGTGACTACATAACCTATTAAATAATTAAAAGGCTGTGTGTCCCGTGATTTATGATCAAGAAAGCCTTCCTGCACCACTAGTGTGCAATAATGGAGTCCATAAAAAGAAACATTTCAGAATACAAACTTAGGTAGCATTCTGTTTACGATATCCATTCCATCGCCCCAACCATGACAGCTTATCCGACAAGCCTGACAAGCCAGCAGACCCGACCAATAAGAATTTCCTCAGATAGACGAGACATACGCTCTATGTTCTGAGTCAATGAATGAACTTTAATGGTACACTCTCAGCTTTTTATGCAGTTAGAGGCATTTTACAGTAATCAAAGGAACAAAGAAACTCTCCACCCCCCTCATCAAACAGTGGGGCTTCAATCACATTCTTTTAGGTAATGACATAGAGGAGGTTATTATCCCCCAGACGTCCTGTCTCTGCGACAAGTTCCCCTCACCTGTTACACAAACACATTCCTTTGTCAGACGTTCTGTCTCCGACAATAAGCTATTCACACCTGATCATCAATAGGCTTTAAACAGGTGTTAGACTGGAGTAATTTCAAATTATGCACGTTTTTTAGCTAGTCGGAAACCTCAAACCATGAATAGACGGCTGCAGGCTTCAATTTGACTGGATTACGTGTTCGTACGCCTTCGGATCTACGCTGCAATAAAATTGCGGCCACTGGGTGGACTTCCCGTCGTTTTCCGCGTCGGGGTATGCAAATGAGCTTTTGCCGGCGATCCCCGAAATTACGATCTTCATTCGCAATCTCTTACTGCACCTTTAGTCATCTTTTTTTTGCGTAACAGTATACCAGCTTTTTGCTGCTCTAATATTAGACAGCCCATGTTAAGTATGGCCGTCATCCCCGCGTCGAATTTCTACATTTTCCGACGTCTTTTATTATTTTTTACGTAAGTCGTCCGGGAATAGGAATGTTCGTAAACGACGCTACTCAAACAACGAATGACGTAGCGACGTGATTTCACACAATGCACGGCGGGAAATTTCTGAATGGAGCATGCGCAGTTCGATCGCCGCGGGGACGCACTTAATTTAAATGCTTCACGCCCCCAAATCGCGTATTTCGATTACGCGGCGAGAAATAGACTACGCCGCCGTAGCGTACGGGAAACAATCTACCAGAATTCGGTGTAGAGCCTGGTAAAATACGGCAGCATAGAGTATTTCGATTACGCAGCGCAATATTAAGTGTATCTGAATCTGGCCCAGTGTTTTTAGCATCTCACAATAGAATGTCTAGGAGCAGACGCAATTAACACCTCAAAAGCATGTGTTCCCACCTTGAATGAAACATTGACCTTTACAGCTTGTAATATGTCCAGATCTCCTGCAAAACATGAATCATTATTTATCAGTCACCCTATGCCCAAAAGTGGCACAGGGTGACCTTAGACCCAAGAGTCATTAGTGACGCTGGCACAGGAGTACCCCCCATCCCTCAAAAGTCTCTGGGCGTCATGGGTCATTCCGTTACACAATCTTTCTTGTAATGGTTAGAGGAGAGTTAAAGCCAAAGCATTCACTGGTTAAAGCCACATAATGCACTTTGATTTACATCAGCACTGTACAGTAGGTGACCGCGATATTGTGTTAATCTCGCTCCCTTTCTCAGCGAGATTGACCACCTACGAGCCCCATCGTGGGAGCCAGCGCCGAGCTGGCTTGCCGCGATGGGGACAATGCCATCATAGAAGCGACGGGGATCCGACTTGGATTCCCGCCAATTCTACACATGGCGTTTGGTATGAATCCTGAGGGGGAACTCCCCGCCGGATTTTTAAGGAGCATACTAGGCCCTTAGGTCTGGTATGGGTTGTAAAGAGACCCCCCTTACGCCGAAAAAACGGCGTTGGGGTCCCCCCACAATCCATACCAGACCCGTATTCAAAGCACGCCGCCTGGCCGGTCAGGGAAGGGGTGGAGACGAGTGAGCGCCCCCCCCTCCATGAGCTGTACCAGGCCGCATGCCCTCAACATGGGGGGGTCAGGTGCTCTGGGGCAGGGGGGTGCAAGGCGACAGAAGAAGACGGAAGAAGAAGACAGAAGCCTGGGCACACCACCCCCTGCCGAAGACGTCGGAGGAAGCCTGCAGGGGGGGGGCGCTTTTATAAAGGCGACCCCCCCCCGGTGGTGGAAGAGAACCAGATGGCTGCGAAGAAAAGCGGCACCCACCCGCCGCCGAAGACGTCGGAGGAAGCCCGCAGGGGGCACTTTTATAAAGGCGACCCCCCCGGCGGCGGAAGAGAACCAGATGGCGGGAAGAAGAGCGGCCCCCACCCGAAGACGTCAAAGAAGCAAGCCCACCCTCGTGAAAAAGCTAAAGAAGAGAGGGGGGCCCCAGAGCAGACTAATAAAATATTTTAATACCTGGTGTTGTGTTTTTTTTTTTTTAACACTTTGCTTGCAGGTGAATGGGTAGGGGTACGATGTACCCCATACTCATTCACTTAGGGTGGGGGGGCGGTATCTGGGGGCCCCCTTATTAAAGGGGGCTCCCAGATTCCGATAAGCCTCCCTCCCGCATACCCCGACAACCAACGGCCAGGGTTGTCGGGAAGAAGCCCTGTCCTCATCAACATGGGGACATGGTGCTCTGGGGTGGGGGGGCCGCAGTGCGCCCCCCTGCCCCAGGGCACCTGACCCCCCCCATGTTAAGGGCATGCGGCCTGGTACGGCTCAGGAGCTCGTCCCCACCCCTTTCCTGACCGGCCAGGCGGCGTGCTTTGGATACGGGTCTGGTATGGATTGTGCCGTTTTTCTGGCGTAGGGGGGGTCTCCTTACAACCCATACCAGACCTAAGGGCCTGGTATGCTCCTGGGGGGGGGGAACCCATGCCTGATTTTTATTTAAAAATCCGGCAGGGGAGTTCCCCCTCAGGATTCATACCAAACGCCGAGTGTAGAATTGGCGGAAATCCAAGTCGGATCCCCGTCGCTTCTATGACGCGCTCACTGGAATGTGGTTTTACTATTCCAGTGAGTGCAAGATGTCGGCGGCAGGTACTGTAATATCAATACAAACAAATGATATTTTTGACAATCCAATATAAGCGTACTTGAAAAAATTCTGTTTTATGTTCTCTTTTCCCTTCCTGGAATCCCTGCATGCTTTTCAGCTTCTTCTTTACTCATTCCTTTGGTTTATTTTCAAATTCTAAGGTCTATATAACCCATAGTACCTTTACAAAGATCAATATCAGATCAAAGTTTTACCCATCTGCAAGAATTTTTTTTTTTTTAAAGTTATAGCACATTATCATCATGCCCTAAAAACTTTAAAGGAAAACATACTATATAGCTGACAAATAGGGATGAGCCGAACACCCCCCTGTTCGGTTCACACCAGAAATGTTTGTGTGAACTTTAGAACCCTGTTAAAGTCTATGGGACTCGAATGTTTGAAATCTAAAGTGCTAATTTTAAAGGTAAATATGCAAGTTATTGTCCTAAAAAGTGTTTGGGGACCTGGGTCCTGCCCCAGGGGCCATGTATCAATGCAAAAAAAAAGTTTTAAAGACGGCTGTTTTTTTGGGAGCAGTGAATTTAATAATGCTTAAAGTGAAACAAAAAAAGTGGAATATTCCTTTTAATTCCGTACCTAGGGGGGGGGGGGGGGGGGGTGTAAAGTATGCCTGTGAAATAGCACATGTTTCCCATACTTAGAACTGTCTCTGCACAAAATGTAATTTCTGAAGGGAAAAAAAAGTCATTTAAAAATGACTTGCGGCTATAATGAATGGTCAGCTCCTGGCAATTTAGAGAGAATTCATTAATAAAAAATAAAATAAAAGCATGGGGGTCCCCCAAATTCAATTACCAGGCCCTTCAGGTCTGGTATGGATATTAAGGGGAACCCCGCCGTCAATTAAAAAAAAAAATATGTGGGGTTCCCCCCCAAATGTCCATTCCAGACCCTTCAGGTGTGGTGTGGATTTTAAGGGGAACTCCACCCCAAATTTAAAAAAAAATTGCTGGGAGTTCACCCAAAAATCCACACCAGACTCCTTATCCTAACACGTAACCTGGCCGGCCGCAGAAAAGAGTGGGGGAGGAGAGAGCGCCCCCCCTCCTGAACCGTACCAGGCCACATGCCCTCAACATAGGGAGGATATCCCCATGTTGATAGGGACAAGGGCCTCATACCCACAACCCTTGCCCGGTGGTTGTGGAGGTCTGCGGGTGGGCCCTTTTCAGAATCTGGAAGACCCCTTTAACAAAGGGTACCCCCAGAACCTGCCCCCCCTATGTGAATTGGTAATGGGGTACATTGTACCCCTACCATTTCACAAAGGAAGTGTATATAATTGTAAAAAAACACACACCACCGTGGAAAAAAGTCCTTTATTAAAAAAATTATATAAAAAAAAATCCAGCGGTGGTTATCTCGATCCCCACTCCCCGCTCCAACGTTGTCGGTATCCAGCGACGGGTGATCTCCTCTCCGGTCCAGCGATGAGAAGATCATCCAGGTCTGGCATCCAGAGCGCAGCATCGCCGGCCGCATGTCTCCACCAGGGACAGCCCGGCGAATGGTGTGGCTGGAGCTGGTGACATTTCTTATATAGGTGAGGCGGGCCACCTGTCATGTGACCCCACCCCCTCTGACGCAAGTTGGAAGCCTGGGCTTCCCCAGTGACGTTGCAGAGGGTGCATCAGAAGGGTTTGGGGTCACGTGATGGGTGGCCCCGCCTCATCTATATAAGAACTGTCACTAGCTCCAGCCGCGTCATTCGCCGGGTTGCCTCTGGTGGAGACAGGCGGCCGGCGATGCTGTGCTCTGGATCCCGGACCTGGATGATCTTCTCATCTCTGGACCCCGGAGGAGAGGAGATCACCCGTTGCTGGATACCGACAAGGTTGGAGCGGGGAGCGAGAGTGGATTACCACCACTGGATTTTTTTTTTTTAATTCACAGTTTGTATATGTTTTTTTACAATTATTTACACTTCCTTAGTGAAATGGTAGGGGTACAATGTACCCCATTACCAATTCACATAGGGGGGGCATGACCTCCCTTGTTAAAGAAGTCTTCCAGATTCTGATAAGCCCCCCGCCCGCAGACCCCCACAACCACCGGGCAAGGATTGTGAGAATGAGGCCCTTGTCCCTATCAACATGGGGACATCCTTCCCATGTTGAGGGCATGTGGCCTGGTGCGGTTCAGGAGGGGGGTGCTCTCTCGTCCCCCCTCTTTTCTGCGGCTGGCCAGGTTACGTGCTCGGATAAGGGGTCTGGTGTGGATTTTTGGGGAAATTCCACGCCATTTTTTTTTATTTGGGGTCTGGAATGGGTCTGGAATGGATGTTTGGGGGAACCTCACATATTTTTTTTTTAAATTGATGGCAGGGTTTCCCTTAATATCTATACCAGACCTGAAGGACGTGGTAATTCAATTTAGAGGGACCCCACGCTTTTTTTTTATTTGTTTTATGAATGAATTCTCTCTGAATTGCCAGGAGCCGACAATTCATTAGAGCCGCGAGTCATTTTTAAATTACTTTTTTTCCTTCAGAAATTACACTTTGTGCAGAGACAGTTCTAAGTACGGGAAACATGCGCTATTTCACAGGCATACTTTACACCCCCCCTAGGTATGAAATTTAAAGGAATATTTCACTTTTATTGTTTCACTTTAAGCATTATTATATTCACTGCTCCCGAAAAAACGTCAGTTTTTAAAACTTTTTTTTTGCATTGATACATGTCCCCTGGGGCAGGACTTAGGTCCCCAAACACTTTTTAGGACAATAACTTGCATATTAGCCTTTAAAATGAGCACTTTAGATTTCTCCTATAGACTTTAACAGGGTGTTCTGTGGCTTTTCGAATTTACCGCGAACACCCCAAATTCTTCGTTTGTTCGCCGAACAGGCGAGCAGGCAATGTTCGAGTCGAACATGAGTTCGACTCGAACTCGAAGCTCATCCCTACTGACAACCGGGAAACTGATAAAAGTACATCAGAGAAGACCATCACCCTAAAAGAAAACATATTAATGAGGCTGATTTATTAAAGGATTTGAGAATATTTACCAATTAGTCTTAACATATCTTACTGTGTGAAATTCTCAAAATCAGCCAAAAAATCGTAATGCTACACACAGATTTAGCAGGCTAAATTTTGCATTGGTGGGCTCCCCCAAGATTTTGTCTAAGCCAGACTTGCCACAAAATGTAGTACTCGATCTCTACAACTCTAAAGCTGGGAACATGCACCAGCAATCTTTTTTTTTGTAAATTGTATTTTTTTAGGTTTTTCAAAGAATTACAGGAAAGGAAAAAGGAAATCATAATCAA
The DNA here is from genome assembly GCA_029574335.1 of Rana kukunoris. Lineage (NCBI taxonomy): Eukaryota > Metazoa > Chordata > Amphibia > Anura > Ranidae > Rana > Rana kukunoris. The sequence continues at coordinate 379,695,281 of CM056050.1, read as the reverse complement.
TTAATTTGAAATAAGTAACATACATAGGGCCAGATTCTCAGCGGCGTTACGACGGAGTATCTCAGATACCCCGTCGTATCGCCGTTTTTTTTAGCCTCGTATCTATGCGAGTGATGCTTAGCATCACTTTGGCATAGATACGCTTCAACATCCGACAAGTATAATACCATTACACTTGCGGATCGTAGTTGTAATGACAACTCCGGCCACTAGGTGGCCTTTATGTTGTTTTCTCATTTGCATATGCAAATGAGGCTAGTACGCCGATTCCCGATCGCTTTTACGCCGCCCCGTCGTCCCGTACGTCGTTTACGAACTCGTAAGGTTACCCCTGCTTCTATGAGGAGTAACCTTACGAAGTTCCGTCGGATGCCATCGGGTGCCGTCGGATGCCATGTTAAGTATGGCGTCGGGTCAGCGTCGGCTTTTTTCCGTCGCTTACGTCGCTTTACTAACTCGTTCGCGAATAGGGGCATTGCGTAGTGACGATCACGTAGTTTTGACGTCGGTTTCAACAACGCTTTCCGACGTGAGCTGGAGCATGCGCACTGGGCTTTTTCCCCCGGCCGGCTCATGCGCAGTTCGTTCGAGGCGGGGGCGCGCTTAATTTAAATACAAGCCGCCCCATTTGAATTACGCAGGCTTACGCTGGGCCATTTTTGCTACGCCAACGCAAACTACGGAGCAAATGGTTAGAGAATACGGCACTTGCTCTAGTACGATGCGGCGGCATAGTGTAAATGGCTTACGCTACGCCGGCAAATTTCTTAGAGAATCTGGCCCATAGTGTAAGAAGTTGAACATATGATAGGGCATCCAAAAAAGCATTATAGGACTTCAAATAGGTTTATAGGGGGGAGAGGGTGAACCGGGAGAGCCATTATAACAAACAGGCATAAAAACATCACAGAACTTGAATTATAGCTCTCTGGATCAAATATCTATAAGTTTCCAAGAGTACTTAAAACTAACAAACTAAAGTACCCTAAGAAAGCTTAACTAGAGGAGGGGGGTAACACCATGAAAAATAGGAATATAATGTTAGAAAACAGAAAAGGCATTAATGGCAATATAAAATGGGGGGCTGGTCATATAGTGGTTAAAGGTATGGCATTGGGGTTATGCTCAGAATAATCCCATAGGTCCCAAATTTTGGAAAACTGAGGTAGAGATTTGTGTTCT